>JALIGW010000005.1:627500-957500 GCA_023053685.1 Diadophis punctatus similis | reverse complement strand
TTTGCCAAGAGTTCTTACAATGCCCCGCTTCCTCCGCCAGCTTTCAGCAATGAAAAAACGTGTGTCCCTTCTAGCACAAATGATGTTACCTAGTTTGGTAATGAAAAGTCTGCGAGAAAATAACCAAGCTCAATGTGCACCAAGGATCTCTCTCTCTCTCTCTCTCTCTCTCTCTCTCTCTCTCTCTCTCTCTCTCTCTCTCTCTCTCTCTCTCTCTCTCTCTCTCTCTCTCTCTCTCTCTCTCTCTCTCTTCTATCTATCTATCTATCTATCTATCTATCTATCACCGTATTTTTCGGAATATAAGACGAACCCTTTTCCTCCCTAAAAGAGGCTGAAAATTTGGGTGCATCTTATACTTCGAATGTAGCTTTTTCGAAGCTTCTTTTCCAGTCCTAACAAGGTGCTAACAATCTTCCCGGCTTCCTATTCCCTCCGAAGGTGGTTTTTTCCAGCCCTAAGTCTTTGCAGGCTTGTTTTCATTCCTACTCCCTCTGAAAAAGGCTTTTTCAGCCCTAACCAGAGGATAAAATAATGTGCTGAAGCTGAACAGAATAAGGACGCTAGCCAGATGAACACCTGGTAGGTAGATTTCCCCCCTATTTTCCTCCCCCAAAACTAAGGGGCGTCTTATACTCCAGTGCATCTTATACTCCAAAAAATACTGTATCTATCTATCTATCTATCTATCTATCTATCTATCTATCTATCTATCTATCTATCTATCTATCTATCTATCTATCTATCTATCTATCTATCTATCTATCTATCTATCTATCTATCTAATCTATCTACTGTATCTATCTACAGTATCTACCTACCTACCTACCTGTCTATTCATCCATCACCTATCTCTCTCTCTCCCTCTCTCTCTCATCAACCATCACTAGGTTAACCCAACCCAACAGTCTCCAAGGTAGCACCCAGGTATGTTTGGCTACACTTCCCATCACCACAGCCAGCAAGATAAGTATCTGTGTAGGTAGTTCTACCCACACTCTCATGTGTGCCCTTTTAAAACAGCGGCTCTCAACCTGGGGGACGCAACCCCTTTGGGGGTCGAACGACCCTTTCACAGGGGTCGGCAGACTTCGCCTGGACGCTGCCATTTGGGTTCTTTTATCCTCTGCACATGCGCAGAACGCTTTGCGCATGCGCAGAGGGTAAAAGAACCCAAATGGCGGGGGCGGGGCGGGGGTTGCGACAGTGGGCGCGGCGGCGGGGTGGGTTGCGATGGGGGCACGGGGGCGGGTTGCGGGTCGCGGCATTAGGAAGGTTGAGAACCACTGTTTTAAAACAAAGTTACACAATTAAAATACCAATAAGGATCCATCCAATAATGCTGATAATTAGCCAAGGCCATTTTTGAGAAAGTTAGCTTTTCAGCAAAAAAAAAAATTTAAAAAAATAAATAATAATTCAAATGAGCACCTGGTTGTTTGTTTGTTTTTTTATAAAATCACTCTGCGGCAGGTCCTAAACCCCAGGAGAGGCTGCAGATGGTTTTACATTTGTAAGCCTGACCTCAACAGCTCTTCATTAATCTTAAATCAAGTGATGCTTCAGGAAGCGGCCAGCATTCTGTTCTAGTGCCCTGCAATCTTTGTATATGGCTGCAAACCAGAAAGATAATTAATTAGGGATTTTACTTCCCAGTTTTTTAAACTCTTCCAAACTTTTCAAGAGATTGAAAAGATTTGGCTAATGAAGGGACGTATTTCTAGAATGAGAACTTCCTGTAACAGTAAAGCAGGGAGGAGCACCAGATCAGATCCACTAAGTGGATTTTTCTGCCAATGGGATTTCTCCATGTATTTTACCAGGAAATTTAGAAAAGCCAGACTCGAAAAGTTAGTGCCCTCCAGTAGTGGGTTCTAAACCCCGTCGCTACTGGTTTGCTTGTGAGTGCACGCACACTCGCGCAACGCTTCTGAGCATGCACAGAAGTGTCCCGGGCGGGTGGGTGGAGCCTCCCGCTGCTGCCGCTACCGGTTCACAGAACCGGGCCGAACCAGGAGCAACCCATTGCTGGTGCCCAATGGGTTTTCTTCCAATGGGATTTTTCCATGTATTTTACCAGGAAATGTACATAAACCAGATTCAAATAATAAGTGCCCTTCTAAATTTACCCATGCACTCCAAATTTTCAGGCAATGTCCAGTTTTCTGTCCGAATTCATGGTGGCCTAACCCTAACCCTAAGTGGATTTTTCCACCAATGGAATTTTCCCATGTATTTTACCAGGATTCATGGAGGCCTAACCCTAACCCTAAGTCAGGGGTCCTGAAACGTTTTAAACAGGGGTCCAATTCACAGTCCCTCAGACTATTGTCGGGCCAGACCGGCTGGGTGGGGCGTGGCTATGTGGTCATGTGACTAGGTGGGTGTGGCCAATTTAGCAGTCCATTAAACAATACACACAAATTGAACTTTAACTTGTTTTACTCCTGGGAGTGTTTTATTTGCTTTTGTTTGCTTGTTGCTGTTTTTGTTGACTTTTCTTTTTAGTAGATCGTTTTTTAAGTTGTTTGGGAGTCAAGTGGGCCACTTCAGGAAATTCAGTTTTGCAGCAATTTTTCTCAGCCCCAAGGAGCTTACAATCAGCAAGTCTCTCTGTCTCTCTCTGTCTCTCTCTTTGTCTCTTGTCTCTTGTCTCTCTCCCCCCCTCTCTCCCCCCTCTCTCCCCCCTCTCTCCCCCCCTCTCTCCCCCCCTCTCCCCGTCTCTGTCTCTCTGTCTCTCTCTCTCTCTCTCTTTTCTGGAGGCAGGGGAGGACAAAAACAGGCCCATTTTTGGCTGGCAGAGTGCTTCTGGAGGCGGGAAAGGCCAAAAACTGGGCACACGGATGCCCCAGGAGGCCTCTGTGTGCCCTGTTTTTGGCTGACAGAGTGCTACTGGAGACAGGGAAGCCAAAAACTGGCCTATTTTTGCCCTCCACCGCCTCCAGTAGCACTCTGCCGGCCAAAAATGTTGGCCTTACCTTCCAGTTCCAGCCTGTGGGGCTTGCAAAGTTAAGTCCTGTGCTTGGCCGAAGGGTGGGGGCCAGCGGGTGGGTGGGGTGATGCGGGCAGGGCAGCCTTGTGGTCCCACTCAGGCTGGATTAATGGCTTCAGCGGACCATATCCGGCCTGCGGGCCGTAGTTTGAGGACCCCTCCACTAAGGGAAACAATACAATGGACCTGTTCCCATAACATGCTTAACTGGGTTGATAGTGGGGTTTGTGGGGTTTGAGAATACCACAGGAGCAGGGGTGGGTTCCTTCCGGTTCGGACCAGATCGCCCGAACCGTTAGCGACCCACTGGTGACGTAATTTTGGCATCACGGATGCGGTTCTGTCTGTGCCGGTCTGTGCTCGCCGCCATCTTTTTTTCTGAATTTTCGGCCGATTTTTCTGTGTTTGGATGGCTTCACAACGTTCTGTGCTTTGAAAAAAGTCCTCCCGCCCGCCCCAGGTTAATACTGACCTTTATTTCTTTGCCCGAAGCACAGCTGATGAGCTCCTCAGCTGTGTTTCGGGCTGAATCCACCTTCTGAGCATGCGCGGAAGTGAAATCGCGCAAGGGGAATCGCGCAAAATGTCACGACGCGAACCGGTGGCAAAGGTAAGTGAAACCCACCCCTGCACAGGGGGGCTTAGTTGGTATCATTCAGATAATTCCCCAGAGTTAAAATGTAGACCAATATAGATCAAACAATGCACAGGTTAAATTAATCCCAGCTACCAGAACCTCTTATGGAATTCATTGTCCATAAGGCTGCCAGCCCAAAACACTGTTTGGTTGCACTGGGCAATGAAGAGAATCCCTAGTGATGTTGTAAAGACTTGCTGAAACAGAGGTGGGTTCCTACCAGTTCGGACCGGTTCTATAGGTTCTATAGTAACTTGGCGGCCTGGGTCACTGGAACCGGCAGCATCCCAGGCCTGCCACGCCCCCGAGCTGGTTCTCTCGGCAGTGGTGTAGATGTTGCCATCTTGGTTTTTGCTTCTGCACATGCGCAGAACCTTTTTTTAGTACTATGCATGTGCGCACGCGCGAAGTGCACACGTGATGCGTCCCTGAGCGAACCGGCAGTAGAAGAATCCAGAACCCACCCCTGGGCTGAAACTCTCCTGGCATAAAGATTTATGGGATATTAGATTAATATATTGAAATTTTGACCTAGATACTATAATGGGAATCTGAATGTCCTGAACCATTTGTAAGTGTAAGTTTGACTAAGGAGCCAACACTAAGTATTAAGTATTTTGTGGGAGCAGCACCAGAATATATGAGGAAGCTTCATGTTTGAAAAAAGGACCAAAATATGTTAAAAGACAAAACCAGAGAGTCCCCCAAATAGTCAGTGGAGAAATTGAGTGGCAGCTGATTAAAGAAAAGCATTCTGGCTGGTGGTTTGGATACATTTCAATATTTGCTGCAGATCCTAATTGTTTTATCTTAAAGTAAAAGCTTGTATAAAGTTCCACGCAATTTCATTTAAAAAAAAAGTAATGCCATCTTAATAATAAGGTCTTAATCTGAGTTCAAGTCATTGTATGTTTTACATGCATGCTTGTGAATTCACAGGTAGTACCAAGTTGTTCTTAAATAGCAACTTTGGTCCTTTATAGAGACCAGTGAAACATTGTTCGAATCACCGAATCAACTTTCTGTTTATAGCAATGTCACGCAGAATTTTAAATTATGTTAAAGAAACTATGCTTAATCGAGGCAGAATTAAACAGGTACTCAGTGCAGAAAGTGTTTTGTGGTTCAGAACAAGACCAAATAAAACCATTAAAAACAAAACAATCATACAACATTTAATCTAAGATGATTGAAACTATAATAAAGAAATCTGAGTGCTTTCCATAGGAGGAAATTAAGCACCTGCACTCACCAGAGCTGCTTAAAAGCTTTTAACTTGGGCTGAAGCGCTGCAATTGCGTTTGAATGCAAAGGAAAAATATTGAAAATAATGCCGATTAGAAAGGCTGCATTAATCTCTCAACAACAAAATGCCAGCATCTCTCAATTCAATGGACAAGTCTTTATTTCTATTACCGTATTATTTAAGATTTAATTTTCAATTCAATTCACAGTCTGGGACTGGTAAAAACTTAACAGTTCAAGTCCTAACCAAGGAACTAAGAGCTGTTCAGGTATATAGGCAGTTCCAAGTAGGGTGATTTTTTGCAAAGTCAGGATACTCAGGTTGTTTATTATTATTATTATTATTATTATTATTATTATTATTATTATTATTATTATTATTATTATTATTATTATTATTATTATTATTATTATTATTGCTGTTCTGCTGCTGAAAGTCAAGTAAACATTACATGTCCACTTGTACAGCTTGTCTGCAAATGAAATAGCTCAAAGATGGACCAATTGTGTAATTCATAAAGCAATCAATTATTATTTAGATAACTGGTTTGGTCCATTAGAAGCTTACTAAACATGCCTTTTTGACTTCAGGATCACCTTTATCTAACTGCTTGCAAATGGGGCACCCTGCTCCCTCCCTCCTTCCTTCCTTCCTTCCTTCCTTCCTTCCTTCCTTCCTTCCTTCCTTCCTTCCTTCCCTTTGTTTTCTTTTGTTCATCCCAAGAGGACAAAAATATTTAATTAGATTGGAGGCATTTATAATACCTTCTGGGCCATCTCAGCCCATAACGCTGGAAGCCCCTTCGGAGTTAATTCCCATCAGCCGGGCCCTCCCACCACCCAACATATGGGACCCACTTAGAAGCCTCCAGCCAAAGGTGGGGCTTCCCTGCTGAGAAAACCCTAAACGACCAAGCCGAAAAGCTCTCCGTGTCACTAGTGGAGGTCAAAGCAAACAACCAAACAACATCTGGCATACTGTGCCAATTGGAAATCAATAAGACATGCTGGGTGGAAGGTTGTAATTTTATGCCTGTTTGCACAAAGAGATAAATTGGAATTAAAAAATAATAGGTCTGTGTCATCTGCCAGCACAATACTGTAATGATCATGTGTCCCTGAATGACAAGCCAGGCATTGGGCCAGGGCATTGCGTATAATGCTAAACTCTAATTCATAGGTTAACTTTAGCTTTTACATGAATCAGGAGGTCCAGTACCTGGAGGTAAAGCTGGGGCCGATAAAAACACCTGCCCAGTCTAGGTCCTCGTGATGGATTTCAGTTCATGGCTGCTACTATGCAGAAATCAAATTTAGTTTCTCACAAATAAGGTAATGGAGGGAGGGAAGAGCAATTGTATATTTGGTTGACCACCAAATATTCTTTAAAGTGTGTCAAGCAGATGTATTGAGAACTGGAAGTAAAAATCTGATAAAGCCACATGGATGCAATTTATAGAAATGATAATGAAACCAATCCCTTTCTCTCATCTCAACTCACCTTATAGCAGTGCTTCTCAATTATTTTCTGTTATGCCCCCCCCAGGAAGAAGTAAACATTTTGCCCCCCCCCCAACTCTCCGATCTGGGCCCCAATGGAATTTTAGTGTTAATATTTATTATTTCACTTATTATAAGCTGCAAGCAAACTATTGGCTGGGGAAGGCTGCTCTACCCACTTACCTGGGAGTAAGTCACACTGAACTCAGTGGAGCCTGTTTTTGGTTAGGCAGGCATAGGCTACCGTGATTAGGGCCCTCTTTTGACATGGGGCCAGGCCAGCTTAATCAAGCCAATGTTTTGGGGTTGCTGGCCTGGCCCATAAGCGCCGCCTCTGCCGGGCACTCACAGCGAATGGTGTAGAAGGACGCTTTAGGGTGCCATTCGAAGCTTTCGCCCAGCTGCAGAGGATGTTCCTCCTTGTCCAGCAGCAGGTTCACCACGCCGTTCATGGCTACCACGGCGCCCGCCGAGAACAACAAGAACACACGCAGCCGCCCCGCCCCGCCTGGCCGCCTTCTCTTCCGGGCTTGGAGCAGCGTGCAATTTGGAAAACACTCCCTGTCTGGGTAAATCGATCGAGAAGGACCATGCATGTTCCCCGGGGTCACACGCGCCCCCTGGCATTGCTCCGTGCCCCCCCAGGGGGGCGCCCCACTATTTGAGAAGGACTGCCTTATAGGGATGTTATGCAGAAAGTAGAGGATGGAGCATTGTATGTATTGCCTTCAGCTGTACAAAATAAAGATGGGACATAAATGTAATCATCGTCGTCATCATCATCATTATGCATTTTTTCCGCAGATGCAGTGTCTGTTTTTGGGATCAATAAACACATTTGTGCAATCAGACGCAGCATCCGGGTCTAACTGGGCATGTTTCACCTCTGCATTTATTGTATCTTGCTTTCTTTGGCAGGCGCTTGCCATCTTTATTAAAGTGGAAGGTGATGTCGACAATAGTGTGGGGTGCTGCTCAATGGGCTTACCATTGTAGGCACTTCTCACTGTACTGTATGTACTGTAGGGCAGGGGTCCCCAACCTCCAGTCTGCGGCCCGGTATTGGTCTGCAGCCCATTGGAAACAGGGTCGCACAAGTTGTGGGTGAGCGCACCAATGCGAGAAGTTCCATTTGCACAAATGGTGGGCGTACGCGCACAAAACCATCTGTTCTGACCCAGCCTTCGCAGAAGCAAGAAGCAGATTCCTCTCAAAGAAAAAGCCCTCTTTATTTACACCTTGTGAATTAACTGCATTCACCCACAAAGTCTAGGCAAGAGTCCTGCAAGAAGTTAACTGAAGCAATAGGCATTATCAGCTTGTTACAATAATTGCAAGGCCGTGAGCTCCCGAAAGGCTGCAAATTAAGTCAGTTCAAATAGACAAACTTCAGTTCTGGCAAGGCAGTCTTTGCGAACGAAACACGATGAGCAAAATCTCCAGAAATGTGAACGGTTGTCTGCCATGACCACCACTCCCCTTTCCTCCTATTTATTCCCCAGCCAGGGAGGGGCCATTCAGTGTCCACGTTTGTTTTGCTTCCCGAGTCGACTCCTTGTCCTCCGTTGTTCACCTCTCCTATCTGCTCTGCGCATATGTGCATCTGGAACAGGCTCCAGCTGTTCTTCCTCCTCACTCATCTCTGTCTCCAAAGGCAGCTGCCTCTCTGGTGGCTGGGAAATGCCAGACAGCCCTGGGACAGCCCTGGCTCTATCTCTGTGTCTGACGCTCCCCAGGCTCCAGAACTGGCCCAATTTCTTCCCAAATCTCTTCATCGTCCGAGTCTGCCAGCGGAGCTGGCGGGCCACAACACCATCCCTTCTCCCCCTCTGCCATCGCTGCTGCTGCTGCTGCCAGTCCACAGAGCCAGAAAGGTTGGGGAGTGCTCAGAGGTGGGTTCCTGCCGGTGCGGTTAATAGATGTTGTTCGGTGCAGAGCCGAAGACGCTGCTGCTGTTCGCGGCGCGGGGGCTTTCCCCGGGCGCTGCCGCCGCCCGCATGGACACCGCCGTTTGTATTCTTTTGCCCTCTGCGCATGCGCAAAGCATTCTGCATGCGCAGAGGGCAAAAGAACGCAAACGGCGGCATCCATGCGGGCGGGGAAAGCACCCGGGGAAAGCTCCCGCGTCGCGAACGGCAGCAGCGTCTTTGGCTCTGCGCCGAACAACAGCTATTAACCGCACCGGCAAAAACAGGCAGGAACCCACCTCTGGGAGTGCTGTTGTAGGGCATAAATCTTGTAATAAATAAAATTTTGTTAACTCCTGTAATGAGTTGGAGTGAAGATGAATAACGTTACAGACTCAGCTGGAGGGTTATTCTGTAGAATCCTTGAATTCTTGGCAAAGACTTGGTTCTAATTATAGTAGAATGCCATCATTTTCCGGCCCTTAAGGCATTTAAGTGTGTCTTGGAATTATTGTTTAGGAACTTAAAATAGCTAAGCTTTCTCATATATCTGCTTGCATATCAATTCTAAATTTACCATGTTTTAATTCTGTATTTCTCATCAGCTATTGTGATTAGGATCTTCATTTTCCTACGTGTAGATCTCTTCCCTAAAACGTGTATCATAGTATATTAGTAGAATACTTGGGGATTGTAATTTTATTTATTTATTTACTTATTTATTTATTTAATTAATTTCTGTAGCTTCTTGTTCTATCTTATTCTATCCTCCCCCGTTAGGATTACGGTAAAATCAAGATAGCTTTCCCTTCATTTTTCTTTTTACAACAATAACAAGATGTGTGTGAAGTAACAAGGCCAAACTACCCACTGAGTTCTGATCTACAACCTCCCTGTACCTTAACACTTTCCTTGACACTAAATATGGGCATTTTGTGGGATTGTTATCCAGGTACATGGACAAGTGGACCCCATGGGACCATGTTTTTCAACCTGATGCTTGCCAAACGTATTGAAGTTCAAATTCCAGCATTTATAGTTAGTGTAAATTGGATTAGTGTTTCAATTTCAATATTCTGATCAGTCCTTGAAGCACAAATTCTCCTCTTCTTTCTTGGCTTCCTTAAGTCTCCTTCTATGTTAATTAAAATCTATGTTAACGAATAGATTGCTCCATTTATTTGTGGTTAATAATCATAATGATACGTTCATAGCCTATCTTCTCAACACTTCCAATTGCAAATAAGCTAGGATTTGATCCAGCAATTCAGCCTGTGCAGAGTTTCCATGAAAATATTATAAGGATATTGCATCTAGTTTTGGTTGCCACAATAGAGCCGAGGTGGCGCAGTGGTTAGAGCGCAGCACTGCAAGCTATTTCAGCTGACTGCTAGCTGCAGTTCGGCGGTTCAAATCTCACTGGCTCAAGGTTGACTCAGCCTTCCATCCTTCCGAGGTGGGTAAAATGAGCACCCAGATTGTTGGGGGCAATATGCTGACTCTGTAAACCGCTAAGAGAGGGCTGTAAAGCACTATGAAGCGGTATACAAGTCTAAGTGCTATTGCTATAATATAAAAATATGATGAGACTCTAGAAAGGGTTCAGAGAAGAGCAAAAAACATATGATGAACGATAGCAGGAATTGGGTATGTTTAGTGTAACGAAGAGAAGAGCTAAGGGTGCCATGATAGCAGCCTTCCAATATCTAAGGAGTGCCACAAAGAAGAGGGGGTTAACCTATTCTCTAAAGTACCTGAAGGCAGGATAAGAAATAACAGAGGGAAGCTTATCAAAGAGAAATCCAACCTAGAAATAAGGAGAAATTTCCTGACAGAACAATTAATCAGTGGCTTGCCTCGAGAAATTGTGGGTGCTCCATCACTGGAGGTTTTTAAGAAGACATTTGACAGCCAAGGTCTCCTGTTTGATCAGGGGTTAGACTAGAAGACCTCCATGGTCCACTTCTAACTCTGGCATTCTGCATTTCTTCAGAAATAGTATGGCTTGAAAACTGATTCAAACAAAGGAAAGAGTTAAGTACAGTAAGATTTTTAATTTGATTAGCCACAATACTGATTCAAATGGAAACAGGGAAGATTGACAGGCATTTAAACACCAGTTTGAAGCTTCACAAAAGTCAACAGCTTTATGTCTTTACACATAACCAACATGCCCAGTCACAGCTACAGATCTCACTGAGAAAATAATATGGAACCTAGAAGCAGGTTTTTTTTTGACTGGATGGAAGGCAAATAAAGATAAACAGGAACATGTGAGTTATCTTGTGGGAACAAGGGCAGTGCCATTCATAAATGGGAAAAAAGCTGCTGAAATTTGGAGATGCTCAGCCTTCTCTTCCCATTAACAAGCCCATTTAGGAAGCAGAATATAAAGAGTGGAATAACTGCGCCTAACAGGCTGGGCTCAACATCTGTCATGCTGGAGATCACTAATGTTCAATTGAATCCTATTGTTTTCAGATTATTCGACTCCATTCATTGTCATTGTGAAGGTTTAATCAACTGTTTGCAATCACGTGATGTTTTGGAGTCATAACTGGAACAATTGACCACAGTTTTAGATCAAAATACCGTGTTACAAAACTGAATGAAAACATGACTTGCGAACAAATACTCAGTAATAATTTAATTAGTCTGGAAATTATATTCTTTCACCTTAAACTTACATCACATTTTCAAGTGGGAAAGAAAAAAGATGAAAAAAATGCCTTATTAAGAAGACCAATATATGCTGTGAAAGAACAAAATAAAATTTTCTGTTTCTTATTTAGAAAAACCACACGCCTTTTGCAGCCAATACCTATCTGTGACAAATGGATAGTATTTGTCTGCTATTTGGAAAGCAGGCTGACAAATCTCCCTTTTATTCTTTTGCAATACCATGAAAACATATCCCTTAAAAACTATTGTTCAGCAATTAACAGCCGGAGATATTGTTCTGTTGATTGATTAATAATATGCTTGATTTTTTTAGATTATGCTTAAAAGGTTTTGAGTAACAAGGAGTTAAAGATCTAGAGAAATTTTGAAATTAAGAATTTGTTAGCATAATTTAATCTTATTATTATTGAATATTACACCCTGTGCTTTTTCTGGGAAGTCGGGGGTGGATGGGTGAGAGAGGGGGGGAGGATGGGGGGAAGGGGAGGGGGATGGGGGGAAGGGGGGGGAAGAAAAAGAGAAAAATGTTTGTATTTTGTACTAAAAAAACTTTTTGAAAATAATAAAAAAGTATAAAAAAAACTATTGTTCAGCTATTTTTTGTGAGTAAAAACTCAACTTATCTTCTCTCTCTCTGCTGTATTAAGCGAGTTGTGGGAATCTCCAGATTCTAATGTTTGTTTTGTTTTCTGCCTCTCTTATGTTCTCTTGGGTTCACACATAATAGCCCCTTCTCCGACCCACCCCCTTCCCCCCCCCGCACCTTATGGCAAGTGAGCAACCCAGCGATATGTCAGGAAAGCGTTTTGCTGAGCTTCAGAAGCTGATTCATGGGGGGGGGGGATAAACCTTTGCTTAGTTGTGGTGATTCTTGTGGGGTCAGGCCAGACGCTGCTCCAGATGGCAAGTTGTCAAGTCAGACGGGCCAGGCTTTGGGAGACTTTTTTCAAGAGACCCAGATTGCAATGTCAGGATTTTCCTGGCCACGCGCATGTGCATCCCGTTCCCAGGACAGCAAGGTGCTGGGAGAGAAGCAGAGGGCCACCCACCCACCCTGCTGCAACCTGTTCAGCTCCTGCTGACGCTTCTATAAAGACTTCCCTGACTTGTGACTTGGGCTCAGAGCCCAGGAGGAAGACCCAACAGAGCTCTTCCTCTGCTGCTCTTAGCTTCAGGTCACCACGAATCTGAGATGATTGCTATGGAAGATTTCAGTTAGAGCTTTCTCCTACCTGGCCTTACCTTCATAAGCAGTCCTTTGGGACAGAGGTGCACCAAAACTCTTTTTTGAGATAGTGAGCTCTTGACACGCACTGTCATTTTCTTCCCATTTTAAGTTGGGACCGTTGAAGGCGAAGATGCCGCTGGCTTCTTTCCAAAGTGAGAGGAAATGAAGAAGACCCAAGATCCAAGCAAATGTGGGGAGAACTCCAAGTTTCGCTCCTGGTTTGTCCAAGACAGGGACAACTTCATACCTATTGAATTATGTAATTTGGGGAAGATGGTGCTTTTCACAATAAGTCCATCCTCTTGAAGTTGAGGAAAGTATTATTCTCTTAAAGACCGATTGCAAGCAGTTTTTTTTTAATCGCTTCATCAAAAGCTTTCCCCATGAAACCCTGCAAACCAAACCCTAAGGAGATTCCCAGTGCAGATGCTGGCTTCCCCTGCAGCAGTGAGTCAGGCTGTGCAGCGAAAGGCAGCTCTGAACGGCTGGAGAACACCGCCAAGCGCAGGCTGGCTGCCAACGCCAGGGAAAGGAGAAGAATGCAGGGGCTCAACATGGCCTTTGACCACCTCCGCAAAGTGGTCCCCCAGTGGGGCCAAGACAAAAAGCTCTCCAAGTACGAGACTCTTCAGATGGCGCTCAGTTACATCATGGCCCTGACAAGGATCCTGGCTGAAGCCGAGAGGTTCAGCGCACAGAAAGGCTGGATTAACTTTCAGGAGGAACATTTCCACGCTTGCACGGGTCAGAAGGCGGAGACCGAGCCCTACACTCCCAGACTTTTCCACTTCCAGCCTGATCACTTCTAAGTTTATCAACTAGATCGCCGTGGATCTGGGACAGGCTCATTTTCTCACTCTTGTAAAACTTGGCAACAAGAATTTGAACAGACGCCATCAGGTAATCACCAGTTGTGGTACTCTTGATCTCATTTGATTTCATCTTTGGAACCAATTGATCTAATTCATCTGCTGCCTGTTGGGGGAGATAATTTTTCCCCTTCCTAGTGGTTACCTGTGAAATATGTACAATATCTTTATGTTGCATCATTTTGATGTTATGCAATTTTTTTTGGGTAGTTACACGTGTCTAACCTACCATGCCTTCTGTTTTCACAATGATAGGTTGAAGAAAACAAAGCAGGATTAATAGTAACAATAACAGCAACATCAAAATTAATCCAGTTTTATATATGGCATGGACAAATTTGGTTATTGGAGAATGTAATTGACTTTTTAATCAGAATGATTACATATTCAAATCTCCATTAATTCTTAAATTGACAGTGTATTTTATTTTATTTCCTCATTAATGGTATATTATACAACAGAAAATAGAAATGATATTCTTTAGTCCTCAAAGAAGTAACTTCCTTAAACTTTGTAAGTTTGTCCTTATAGGTTCTTCTAAACCAAACTGTGCAAGTTTCACTTACCTTACAACTTGCAATTTCTCAGAGTGTAAACCTAGAATGAAACTAATCTCAGTTATAGTCTTTAGAGTGTTTAAATATTCTGTATGCTGCTATGAAGTTTAAACAATGTTACATGATGATATAAGATGCTTGCTTGAAAATAAAATTTTACAATTTGTGATTCATAATAAGCCTGATTTTTTTACATTGTTTCATTTCTTTTAAAGTGTAAAAAGTTTTGTAAAATATAAATAAACACATTTTTCACATACAAAATGTCTGTTATTAAAAGTGGTGGGCATCCTATTTTGGGAATTAGGTATGCTCTACCAGAAGAAAGGTTCTGTCCATTCCTTTAGATGGATAACATACATAAAAAAGGAATGCACTAATTTTTTGGAGGCATTATGGTGTAAACAGCGGTGAGTTGCTCCTGGTTCGGCCGAGTTCGGCGAACCGGTAGCGGCGGTGGCAGGATGCTCCGCCCACCTGCCTGGGATGCTCCGCCCACCCACCCGGGACGCTCCGCCCACCCACCCGGGATGCTTCTGCTTATGCACAGAAGCATCGCACGCACGTGAACCGGTAGCAACGGGATTTAGAACCCACTACTGCGTGTAAATGATTAAAGCCATGGACAAAGACTTAGATGACACAAACTGAAATCCATCCTCATTCATGGAAACTAACCAGATGATTTTTAAATGGTCACCAACTGGTAGGGCTGTTGTTGTGGATAGATATTGGAGTAGAAATTGCTGCATTCTCAGAGGAAAAGAGACTTAAATCTGAATTTAATCCTTGTCAGGGATATCTACAGAGGATAATTCCTTTACTTTATTAGCTGGCTGTAGCTCTATGATCAGGTCAATTGGATAACAAGCATTGGGAGGGACCATTGAGGATTTCCAGACAAGTCACTTCTTGTTGCTGATTAAAATAGGCATTTTTGCTAGTAGACAAGCTCAGCTTGGGGATTCTTTTCCCATGTCCCCTTAAAACCAATAGCCACATGCCTGGCTGATTTTCATGGCCATCTGAGCCAGCAAGAAATTGATTTCATGGATTTTAGCTTCTGCAACATGATGGGTATATTTCTGTCTGAAAGAATATGAAAAAAAAAGATATTTCTCTCTGGCCGTCCACAGGCACAGACATTACCAAAAGGCTAAACAAATATTTAAATATTTTAAAAGGAAGAGAAGAAGCTAGTGAAGTGGTAGAGCACACACATTTCAAAACCAGAGTGAGAATCCATTTCACTTGAAACATGATCGTATTTGGCATCATACCCCTGGTTATGAACAACATGTCACTATATACCAGGGGTGGGCAACTGTGGCACCTTTAAGACCCGTGGTCTTTGACTTCCAGAATTCTCGAGCCAGCCATGCTGAGCCATGCTGGCTCAGGAATTCTGGGAGTCGAAGTCCACAGCTCGTAAAATTGCCATAGTTCCCCACCCCTGCTTTATAGAATACTCTATCATGAAGGACTTCGGTGTAGGCTCACCTAAACCAACCAACCCCTTCATGGATTATTGCCTTGTCGTGGCGAGGGGGCTTGCATAGCTCAATGAAGCTATGAGCTATGCTGTGCAGGGCCATCCAAGTCGGACAGGTCATAGCAGAGAGCTCTGACAAAACGTGATCTACTGGAGAAGGAAATGGCAACCCACTCCAGTATCTTTGTCATGAAAACCCCATGAACAGTACCAGGGATGGGTTCTAACTTACCTTGCTGCTGGTTCACTTCCTCCCACGCCGCGTGGGCATGCGCTCATTGCGTGCTGTGTGGCTGTTCCACGCGGACACCTGCACATGCGCAGTGATGAAAACTCAACTTCTGTGCATGCGCAGAAACAAAAAACAGCTTCTGAGCGTACGCAGAAGCAAAAATCAAGATGGCAACACCTATGGCGCCACTGAGAGAGCCGGTTCAGGAGCGTGGCCAGCCGGTGATCGCTCCCAGTTCGGCGAGCGGGGGGAAATTCTCGCTACCGGTTTTATAGAACCAGTCCGAACCGGGAGGAATCCACCTCTGGACAGTATCAAAAGGCAAAATGAAACTCAAATACTTTGACCACCTAATGAGAAGGAAGGACTCACTGGAGAAAAGCCTAATGCTGGGAAAAATTGAGGGCAAAAGAAGAAGGGGACGACAGAGAATGAGTGGCTGGCTGGAGTCACTGAAGCAGTCAGCGTGAGCTTAAATGGACTCCAGAGGATGGTAGAGGACAGGAAGGCCTGGAGGAACGTTGTCCATGGGGTCGCGATGGGTCGGACACGACTTTGCAACTAACAACAACAACAAAAACCAACCAAATCAGTTTAAAGATACAACGTAGATTGAATAAACATGCAAATAACTACAGTGCATACAGGTCTCATGGTAAACCAGCAGCAGCTTGCTGAGCCACCCTGAGCAAAAGCAGAACCACAGCTTATTTACCCATTACAAGGACAAGACAAATAGAGGCAAGCACAGTGTAAATTACAGATGATACAGGAATGCTTTTCATAACTCCATCTGCGTGACCTTCTTGTTGGTTATCTCTTCCCACAAGGTCAGCATACTGCTATATCTTTGAGATCCGGTCACTGAATATAGAACAGTGTGATTCCATGGGCCCAGGTTCCTATCTGATTTCTACCTTGTCACCACGTAGGTCAATCAACTTGTTATTACAAGGATACTTTAGGCAGTTCGCATAGATTGTATGTATGGGAAATAATATAGAATTGGTAGCAAATGCAGCTCATGTGTGTTTGAGGGGTAACTTATTCCACCACTCTAGTCATGACAGCATCTAGCATTACAATATTTTACTCTGAGCTGGGAATGGGCTAGATCAGGCGTCGGCAACCTTAAACACTCAAGGATCCACAAAGGTCCTAAATGGAAGCCCCCTGTTCAATTCTGGAGCCAACAAGGTGTTGGTCGTTACCTTTAAAGCCCTACATGGCTCAGGGCCAGGTTACCTTCGGGACCGCATCCTGCTGCATACCTCCCTACGACCGGTTAGGTCCCACAGAGTTGGTCTCCTCCAGGTCCCATCGACCAAACAATGCCGGTTGGCGGGGCCTAGGGGGAGAGCCTTCTCTGTGGGAGCTCCCTCCCTATGGAACCAACTCCCTCCGGAGATCAGAGCCATCCCCACCCTGCTGGCCTTCCGTAAAGCAATAAAAACTTGGCTCTTCCGGCAGGCGGGGTGAAAGTGAGACCGAGTAGATTATCTCGGGGTCTCCCCCCTTGTTATGAATGTTGGAGATTTTCTTTTAATTTTTATATATCTTTTAATTGTTATATGTTTTATTGTAATAGATTTGGACATGCTGTGAGCTGCCCAGAGTCCCCCGGGAGTTGGGCGGCATACAAATCTATTAAATTAAATTAAATTAAATTAAATTAAACCGGAAGTCCACGTCCCCCGCCATAGAGTCTCCTCCTAGTGCAGCATCCTTTTCCCCCTACCTGTCCTAACCGAAAGCCCAATCAATTGTGGAGCCGACTGGCAACAGGGAGCCACAGCAGAGGGACGAAAGAGCCACATGCGGCTCTAGAGCCACGGGTTGCTGACCCCTGGACTAGACGATCTTGGGAAGTCCCTATACAGGTAATCTTCAACTTAAACCATTCGTTTAATGACCATTTGAAGTTACAACAGCACTGAAAAAAAGTGACATGACTGTTTTTCACACTTATGACCGTTGCAGCATCCCCATGGTCACATGATTCAAATTTGAACACTTGGCAACTGGTTCATATTTTTTTGTGACCTTCTGACAGGTGAAGTCAATGGGGAATCCAGATTCACTCAACAATTGTGTCACTTAACAACTGTGTCACTAACTTAAAAACTGCAGTGATTCGTGTAACAACTGTAGTAAGAAAGGCCATAAAATAGGACAAAACAATTCCCAGAATTCCCCAGCCAGCATTTGCTGGCTGGGGAATTCTGGGAGTCAAAGTCCAGACATCTTCAAGTTGCCAAGGTTGGGAAACACTGCCTCAGGGTATAGGAGAGGCAGGGGGTCTGAGCCCTCCTGCTTTTTCTCCCTCCCTTCCTTCTCTGGCAGCACCAGATGATTGGCAGTAGTGCCCAAAGCTGTCAGTATTAAGATAAAGTCCCTCTCTTTCCCTTTTGAAAAACATGCTTTCTAAAAAATAACTATTGTGAGGCTATACAACAACCTTTCCTTGTGAAGTTTTATGAACAAACAAATGGGAAGACGCAAGAAAGGTTCTGAAGCAATCCAAGTTAGCAAGTTCTTCTTCCAAATGCCCCTTGTTCTTCCGAAAACTCAGCTTAAATTTTGACTGGCTGTTGTGCCCAAATCCAAGTTCAGTGAAGATGTTGGTTCTGCTGCCCCAAGTTTCTCACTCACTTGCTTTAAGGCCAGTCCCCTTGAAAATCCTCAAACACCCTCAAAAGTAGCGATCAGCCACTCTTCCTGTTGCTAGAGACAGAACAATGCAATTGTTCTTAAGTTACAGGAATAATATTTAATCCTCTCCTTCATCCCAGCCAGGACTAAACAAAGCAAACCGTTTCATCCCTTCTGGCCTTCCTCAGCTGCTTGTAGAATATGGATTATGAAGGTCAGGAAATGCACCTCCTTGTGTGATTCATACTTGCCAGGAACCAAGGAAGAATTTCAGACTGCAAGCAGATCAACTGCATTTAATCTTCTTATACTGCTGTAGGGGACACGGTGGCTCAGTGGCTAAGACGCTGAGCTTGTCAATCAGAAAGGTCGGCGGTTCGAATCCCTAGTGCCGCGTAATGGAGTGAGCTCCCATTACTTGCCCCAGCTTCTGCCAATCTAGCAGTTTGAAAGCACATAGAAATGCAAGTAGAAAAATAGGGACCATCTTGGTGGGAAGGCGTTTAGTCATGCCGGCCACATGACCACGGAATCGTCATCAGACAGCGCTGGCTCTTCGGCTTAGAAACGGAGATGAGCACCACCCCCTAGAGTCGCGAACGACTAGCACGTATGTGCGAGGGGAACCTTTACCTTTACCTGTACTGCTGTAAACATAACATGTACTTTTGTCAGAGACAGTAGTGAGATGAGTTGCAAGTAAAGAGCAGCAAAAGTTCTGATATGGTGCTTTCAACACTTTGATGAAAAAAAACAAACAGACAAATTTGTTTCTCTAGTGGCAATTGTTTATTTAAAACAGATGTACTTAAGCTGACTATATTTGGACTCTGAAGCTCAGAAGAATTGCTCCTGTAACTACAAGGATGGGTGAGGCCACCACGAAATTCCAGGGCTACAGGTTACAGTGAGAAACAGAAAATAATCTCTGGAGTAGGCAATCACACAACACTTCTGAGGTATTGCCTTGTTACCAGGAGTTGTGCTAGACCAGGGGTGGGCAAACTATGGTTCTTTGAGGACCTGTGGATGTGCATGGCTGGCTCAGGAATTCTGGGAGTTGAAGTCCATAGGTCCTCAAAGAGCCATAGTTTGCCCACCCCTGTGCTAGACTCAAGGGAATGCTTAAATTTACTATGAAATTACATCAGGAAACTGATTTAAGCTTTGGCTGCTCTGTACAAGATAGAAGAGTACCTTGGACAGAGCCAAGGTAATGCAGAGGTAATTCCTCATACGGTATGTTGTTGGGAAAAAGGAAGGCGGATTTACTGATTTGCTAAGGACAGCAGCAGACAAGACAGACAGAGCACCGTATTTTTCTGTCTATAAGACGCCACCATGTAGAGGATGCCTCCCCCGCCTTTTTCTTACCCAAAATTCAGAAATCAACGTTTTAAGCAATCGGAAGATTCGCTTGTGAGGCTAGTTTGCAGAGATAAGGTATCGGCAGTTTCGCAACCGCGGTTCTCCTCTCGGCCCCCCTGTGTATAGGTAGCCCCTCCATTTTTAGGTAAATATTTTTAAGAAAAAGTGTCATCTTATACACGGAAAAATACGGTAGATGCTTTTGTGTTTGGGTGCAGCTCTTCTTCTTCAAAGGAGGCCATAATGAGACTTCCTTGCAGAATGTCTCCAAATCCACATTCTGTAGCAAATCCAGGCATGTGGCCTTGAGGACAACAGGATTGTCTTCCGATCTGCACACGGAAACCATTTTTGGGGTGAGTCACCCTCATTAAGGGAGAACACAGGTGTTCCGTGCCAGCTTCAATAGATGTCATCTGTTATCATGACTTGCACTCTAAAGACAACCTGGAATATTTTGGATAACCGTTCCCCAGGGACATAGGCAAAGAGATATTTGTATAATGCCACTCTGAAGCATTTATTCAACGGATGAGGAAAAACACATTTGCTGAACAGTTTGGCATTTTTCTTTATATGCATTTAAAATATACTTTAGAACATACCGTTCATTCCCCTCCCTCTTTCCATCAAAGATATGTACCTTATATATTACTAGGATTAAAAACCCATTTTAATGGAAAAATAACAACTTCATATTGGTAGACTATAAGGCCATTGAGTTGTGGCAATACATACTTCATTTAACAGGTAGGAAATTTCATTTGATTTTCCTGCTATATTAATTCAGGTATTGATTAAAGTGGGTAGGTGAAGTCATTTTTTCCCCACAGAACAGTGTCTTGCTGTGAATTTTACAACAGTTCCCTATATATATTATACTGTGCCTTTCTATGACACAAATCAAGATTTTACAACAAAGCAGTTGTAAATCAATTGATCTATTTTTTTAAAAAAAAAATTTACATCAGAAATAAGAAGACAATGGTGCTATCATTTATTATATTTGTGCTTTGCTGACTTATATGAGAAACATGAAGAGTCCAAGTGACTTCCCACTATTATTTGTGGTGAATCTATTTTTCAAATTTTCACTAATATTTCCACAGAATATCCTCCTTGTTACATTTTTGAAGTTGTGCTTTCACAGCGATACTGCATGGTTTCACTGAAAAAGGATATCTAAAGTTCGGGGCTGGTATATTGCATGTGAAATAATCTCAAAACACAAAAGCATTTTCTTTGCTTTGTAGTACCCTCTTATGCAAAAAAATGTTTTTTGAGTCCTTTGGATTCTCTAATCTTTTATTGGAATTTAGCAGGTTCAGAAAAGGAACCAGAATCCCAATAAATATATTAATAGAAGAATGTGGACATGCTCTTCAGCAGTGTTTCACAACTTTAACAACTTTAACAGGTGTGGACTCCTAGAATTCCCCATCCAGCATGACTGGTTGAGGAATTCTGGGAGTTGAAGTCCACCTGTCTTAAAGTTACCATGGTTGAAAAACACTGCTTTGTAGAAGCTATTGGGTTCTATCCAATCCTGAATGCACTTTCATTCAAGCCATGCATTTCTCCTCCTCTTTCTCCTTCATCCTGTTCTATAGCGCTCCACCTCTTTGAAGCAGACTAAATGGCTTATGAAAGAGATGATTTGATTATGATAGTGAATATTCCTCCAGGGATCGATACCAGGGGTGGGTTCTAACTTACCTCGCCGCTGGTTTGCTTCCTCCTGCGCCGTGTGCATGCGCAGAAGCAAAAAAAAATGGCGCTGCCTATGGCGCCGCCGAGAGAACCAGTTCAGGGGCGTGGCCAGCCGGCAATCACTCCCGGTTCGCCAAGCGGGGGGAAATTCCCGCTACCGGTTCTATAGAACCGGTTTGAACCGGGAGCAACCCACCTCTGATTGATACCCATTTATTCTAGCTTCCCTGGTTTGGAAGCACACATCTACTCAGCATCCTTATTAAGTCAGCAAGGATTTCAAAAGAAAATAGATTTATTTTGCTTCCATGAGCTTTCTTTCCTTGTGGAAATTTGTAGGAATGACTTTGGCTGCATAAAACGATAGAACTTGTTTCTAGTGCAAAGTTTAGGTTCCAGTTGATGAAATAAATAAAAAAGAGAAATGAAACTGTCTTCTGCAAGAAGAAAACTCTGGAAATTCTGAAAGATATTGTCTTTCAGCAATATCAATAGCCACAATGGCATTTTTTCCACATAAATCTACCTACTCAGTTGATTTGATATCAATTACACATATCAAGGAAGGGCTACTTTCTACATGCCAAATAAGCTGAATTAAAGTTCGTCTTGGCTAAATTCCGCTGGGTCCAACACTGATCAAATTGCAAGGAATTGCTATTATATAAATGTCCATGTTTTTCTGAATATTCTCAGTCATTAAATTTGAAAACACACACACATATTCCCTGTACTACAGGAGATATACTGTATATTTTTTCACAAATGTACATCAATACATGACAATTACATTTACCTAATCAGTGATATTCATTAAGTTGTATCTGATTTTTCAGGCATACTCAATTTTTCTCCTGGAACATGTTCCTAATGAAAGTAGACTATTTTTTTTTACAAAATTTTGGGAAGTTGCATGACTTTAGTGAATCCCTATGCCGCTGAGATACATTATCGTGGTCACATAATGCCTTCTATTTTCTCTGCCATCATATTTCTGTTTAAGCTACCTGGATACAAGAATAACATTTTTTTTCATATTTAAGGGATGTCTTCAATCTTTCTTTATATGAACTGTCCAAAGTGATCCTTGATTTTACAACCCTGTTTGGAACGAGGTACTGTTCTTTTGATCAAAGTTTAGAAGAACCTTCTCATGTTCTGCTCACTTGGGAAGATTCAATTGCCTCTATCAGAGCTTTTGGGATTTTAATGAAACAGCTTGATCTCATGGCAATAGCACATTCATTTAGAGCTGCATTACTCAACCTTGGCAACTTGAAGATATGTGCATGCCAACTCCCAGAATTCTGCAGCTGGTTGGGGAATTCTGGAAGTTGACATCTACACATCTTCAAGTTAGCAAGGTTGAGTAATACAGATTCCAGCTTCATTTATAACAAAGCAGAGAAGATGTTTTCCAGGGCACTAGGCCTTCCTAGGAACAGGATACTAACCTCTGATAACTAGGAAGAAATGACAGAAGCCACAGAAGCATTATTCCCAGGGTCAACAGTTATCAGAAATCTCATTCAGGTAGTCCGCGACGTATGACCACACACTTAATGACCATTCAAAATTATGACGGTGCTGAAAAAAATGGTCTTATGGCAAGCCCTTGCACTTATGATCGTCACAGTGTTCCTGTGGACACGGAATGAAAGTTTGGGCATTTGGTAACTGGCAAGTATTTACACCAGTTGCAGCATCTTGATGTCATGTAAATGCCATTTGTGACCTCGCAGGGGGCTTCCAACCACCAAAGTCAGTGGGGACAGCCACATTTGTTTAATAGCAATGGTGATTCACAACAACTGTGGCAAAAAGGTGATAAAATCAGGGGTGACTTATTTAATGACAGCATCACTTAGCAACAGATGTACCGGTCCCATGTGTAGGTCATTTGTTGAAGTCTATTTATTTATTTTTAAGGCACATACCTCTTATGGTGGTTTCTCCAATCTGGAATTCTCCAGCTACATGAGGATTAGAACTTTCAGCATGCTGTAGCCCCAAACACATGGAAGACACTAGTGAGAAAAACTATTTAAACCAGGTTTCCTCTTTCTGAATGTATGGTGGCTACAGCTTCCTAGAAAATCTCCTTTTCTGCCTCACCCAGAAACACTCCCCAAAAGAAAATAGGTTTGGCTATTGTGGAAAGATTGGATTATAAAATGCTGTAATTAATGTCAGTGAATTCCTAGTACTAGTGCAAAGTTCAAAATATTTTAATCCTGAGTTGGATTTCAATTTGGTTATAGTTTTTCAGAGGATTGAGACTTAGTTTAAAATATATTAAAAGAATATTCACTGCTAATAATACCCAGTATTACAAAGGTTTTTGGCAAATCTGATGGAAATAAATGTATTTTTTCACAGTGAAATTAGCATCATATATCTGAATTACAACTTAAGCATAAAAATGCTAATATGTATTTCAAACACTAATGGGTCTTCATTTAGTATACTGAATAAAAGCAGAATGCAATAAAACTGGTTAATTGCATATACTGATTTATATCACATGGCATATGCTAACAAAATCTCTTTGCTTTATGGCCGAATAATTATTACAAATAACAAATAAGTATTTGTTTTAAATATGGGAGGTCAATCAATATCCAACATGAATGAAGTTTGATTGTTAAGTTTGGACTAAATGATAGTTACTTTTTCTTTAATTAGTGTCATCTACGGAATAATTTTATTCTTGGTACAATGATCTCTGGATGTTCAAAATAGGGAAAAATAGAGGTGAGGTTGTTGTAAAGGAAGAAGGATTATTTCCAAGTAGGGGGAAAAATGCAACAATGCAGACCCAACCATGTCTGCAAGGCTATAATTTAAAGGGAATATCCTAACCCAATTTGATAATCGTTATGTCTATATATGTAAGTTACGTAGAATTCTGAAGATAGGAAAAAACTCCTATCTAAAGGCCGAAGGAACAAAAACAACATGCAAGGCATTTTTGTTTTTGTTCAAATATTGATTTTTAAATATGGAAAAAGAAACAAAATAAGCATGCTTCAAAATGTATATACCATTGGGAGCTGTGGGATGACTATAATATGGGCTTTGTGGTACATAAGCTGTTTTATAGCTAATTGCAGTATGATCCTATACATATTCCTCAGAAGTAAGGCTCTTATAGTTGAGTGGACTTACTTTAAGGTAAGCGTATTCCTGCAGCCTAACAACAGGGCCCCTTAACACTAATATTAAGAGTCCTGCTTGGATGCAAGATTGAGTATAAGAGTCACACTTTAAAAAAATTCTATTGTTTAGAAGCAGTTTCTATCTGAAATGCTACGCTTATCTAGTTTTGGGTTGGCTAATTATTTCATTTGTATGAATTCTTAGCAAACTGATCAGTCACAGTTTTATTTTTTTGGCATTGGATCTGTGTTGTGTGACTACCAGCCACCCCTAAAACACTGTATTCAAAATAAGGGACTTAGGGGTGTATGTAGGGGATCCAAAAAGCAAGATGGTGTCATGGGAGAGTGGTGGAAACCGCCATCTTGACTTTTTCCAGCGTCTTTCCCTTTCCAGAGGCCCCTAAACTTGTTTTCTCCTTCCTCAGGATGATCACCACTGCAAATGTCCTTCTTGGTACCTTTCAGACAGCTATCCAAATCTTAACCAAGTGCCTGTTTAACTGCCTTAAAATCTTAGCAGGAAAATGGGCACATCTTTTTTTTTACTTAACAGCTGAAAACTAGGCCACTTTTCTTCATAACCCGTGGAACAAAAGTAACACAGCACAAAATTTGTCGCAGTATATTCTATACCACAACAGCTGCATGGTATGATGCTGCATGGAAATCTTGGCTCTCAATATCTTTACTGTTTATCAATTATATTAGCTGTAAACCTTGAATGTTTCAGCGGGTCTCTTCCATTCCTTTTCACAGTTCTAGTTATTTCTTTATTTTCAGGGAAAACTTGAACCTTTTTTCCCCCCTTACAGTTCTTCACTTTCTACCACAGGCTGGGAGGGAGAGGAAAAGCGCGCTGGGTTCTCAAGAGTGGAGAAAGCAGAGAAAATGTCGAGTCCTTGTCCCGTCAGGTGTGTATACCGGGTGCTGCTTGAGCGAAACTTGATTGGCTGAGATATCTGTTGATGCCACTGAGCTGGAGCAAAAAAAAAAAATGGCATGAATGTAGGATATGACTATTGATCATCTCTTTTAGGTTATATATAAAGGCTGTAAAAAGAGTTATCTCTAGTTTGTATGTGAGAAGCCTAAGGCAGATTATAGAACCATGTGCTAAATGCCCTTGAAGTTGCTCCAAGAACTTTAAGTAGCTGGAATAATGTAAAATTTCCAATTATTTATTTATTTATTTATTTATTTAATGAGATTTGTATACCGCCTCACAGTGCAAGCACTCTCTAAGCGGTTTACACCAGTAAGCAATGTATATTTATATTGCCCCCAACAATCTGGGTCCTCATTTTACCTACCTCGGAAGGATGGAAGGATGAGTCAACCTTGAGCTGGTGAGATTTGAACCGCTGACCTGTGGATCAGTGTCAACTAAAGTGGCCTGCGGTACCTGCCTCTAACCGCTGCGTCACCTCGGCTCTTATTACTACTACAATACTATTTTAATATATTCCATTGATGGCCCTAATAGTGTGAAACATCTTGCCTTCAATGATTGCATCTTCTCTGTTCAATTTCATAAACTCTTAAAGAACACTTCTTCTTCTAGAATTTTGGTTCCTCCTAATACTTTTGCTCCTGACTGCTACAAAGAATTTAACTGTATGGTATTACTGTAAATTTTTAAAATGGTTTTGTTGTCATAGTCAACCGGTCTTAGTCCGGTTATCTGGGATAGGTTTGAACCGGTGACTCCTGAGGATGTAGACAAGGCCATAGGAGCGATGAGCTCCGCCACCTGTTTATTGGACCCGTGCCCTTCCTGGCTGGTCTCGGCCACCAGGGAGGTGTCATGCGGGTGGCTCCAGGCGTTGGTCAACGCTTCTTTGAGAGAGGGGTCCGTCCCGCAGTCCTTAAAAGCTGCGGTGGTGAGACCCTTCCTCAAGAAGCCTTCCCTGGACCCGGCGGATTTAAAGAACTTCCGTCCAGTCTCCAACCTTCTCTTCGCGGGGAAGGTTGTTGAGAAAGTGGTGGCGCTCCAGCTCCTACGGCTGTTGGATGACACTGATTTTCTGAATCCCTTTCAATCAGGTTTCAGGCGCGGCTACAGTACGGAAACGGCTTGGGTCACCCTGATGGATGATCTCTGGCGAGCCCGGGATGGGGGTTATTCCTCTATCCTGGTGCTACTTGACCTCTCGACGGCCTTCGATACCATTGACCATGGTATCCTTCTGCGTTGTCTCGGAGAGGTGGGGGTGGGCGGCACTGTTTTGCAGTGGTTCTCCTCCTTCCTCTCTGACAGGACGCAGTCGGTGCTGACAGGGGGGCAGAGGTCGAGCTCTAGGCCCCTGCTATGTGGGGTGCCACAGGGCTCGGTCCTCTCGCCCATCCTGTTTAACATCTACATGAAGCCACTGGGTGAGATCATCCTACGACACGGGGTGAGGTATCAGCAATATGCTGATGATACCCAGTTGTACATCTCCACCCCGTCTCAATTCGGGGAAGCCGTAGACGTAATGGGCCGCTGCCTGGATGATGTTAGGGTCTGGATGGGGAAGAACCGGCTAAAACTTAACCCTGACAAGACTGAGTGGCTGTGGATATTGCCTCCTAAGGACTTGACCAACTGTCCCTCCTTGGTTCTTGGGGGAGAGAAATTAGCTCCCTCAGAACGGGTCCGCAATTTGGGTGTCCTCCTAGATCCACAGCTAAAATTGGAGCAACATCTTTCAGCTGTGGCTAGGGGGACCTTTGCACAAGTACGTCTTGTGCACCAATTGCGACCCTACTTGGAGAGGGGGGCACTTCTCACAGTCACTCATGCCTTCATCACTTCACGGCTGGATTACTGCAATGCGCTCTACATGGGGGCTACCCTTGAAGAGTGTCCAGCGACTGCAATTGGTGCAAAATGCAGCTGCGCGAGCTGTGGTGGATGCACCCAGATGCACCCATGTAACACCGATCCTCCCGCCAGCTGCATTGGTTGCCCATTAGTCTCCGGATCCAATTTAAGGTGTTGGTCGTTACCTTTAAAGCCCTACATGGCTCAGGGCCAGGTTACCTTCGGGACCGCATCCTGCCGCATACCTCCCTACGACCGGTCAGGGCCCACAGAGTCGGCTTCCTCCAGGTCCCATCGACCAAACAATGTCGGTTGGCGGGGCCGAGGGGGAGGGCGTTCTCTGTGGGAGCTCCCTCCCTGTGGAACCAGCTTCCCCCGGAGATCAGGACTATCCCCACCCTGCTGGCCTTCCGGAAAGCAATAAAAACCTGGCTCTTCCGGCAGGCGGGGTGAAAGCGAGACGATACTCTTTTAACTTTTGTATGTTTTTAATTATTGTATTTTATTGTATTTTATATTGCTGTAATGGATCTGAATATGTTGTGAGCCGCCCAGAGTCCCTAGGGAGTTGGGCGGCATACAAATCCATTTAATTAAATTAAATTAATTAATATTTCGTGTTTCATGAACTAAGGTGGAATTTCCTAACAGTGAGAACAACTAATCAATGGGACAGGTTGCCTCACAGAGTTGTAGGTGCTCCATCACTAGAGATTTTCAGGAAAAGTTTGGACAGCCATTAGTCCAGGATGGCATAAGGGCAGGGGGTTGGACTATGGTAGAAGACCTCCAAGGTTCTTTCCAGCCCTACGATTTTATGATGCTATCATGAATGATGAGCAGTAAGCAAAAAGTAGCAATCAAGCAAACACAGGATCACTGCATGATGCTTCCATAGTATTTGCTGACTCAGTTTTCCATCTTTTGGAGATTGGTAAAATGAGGATACAGATTATTGGGGGCAATATGTTGGCACAGTAAAACACCTGGGAGTATATAAGTCTAAGTGCTATTGCTATTGCTAAGGAATAACATTAACTGTAGGTCAAAGATATACCTTTTTTAGGAACTGGGAAGCATTTTTAAAGGTCAAGTGCTACATTTAGCTAAGGAAAATTTCTGGAATAAATGTTTTGTGTACTTAGAGGAAGAACCCACATGTGCAAATGGAATTCTTTCTCCAGTCTGACTGCCACTAGAAAGAGGCAAGGTTCAAAATGGCAGGGAAGGCTGGTGATAGACCCGACCCAAAGGTGCAGTGGATCTCATTTGGTTTGTGGTCTGGCAGTTTCCTTCTTTGCTGCTATTTTTAAATAACTCCCTACAGAATCAAATTGATCTTCCTTGAATTATGACTAGCTTCTGCCACTTCTCTCTAAGGACTGGCCCAGCTGCCTCAGCAACTTCAAGAAATTTAAAGGCAACTATTTTGTACGTAGCCTCAATGAAAGAGTTTGCAATCCAAGACATGCATCACAGTTAGTGAGCAAAACTCTGAAAGTTGTACTTTAGTACCTTTTACAAAATATCACCAATCTTATGAATTGGCAGCTGCAGGATTGCATTGGTTTCTTTGTTATTACCTTATCAGTGAACTGTCTACATTGAAATAAATGCAATAAAACTGAGCAATCAGTTTTTTAAAAAATTAGGCAAGTTCTATGTAGTTCCAAATAAGGAACTGTTAATATAAGGATTCAACTGAGTGTCAGGTTTTATTAGAGCTATTTCAGACTCTGCTGCCTGAAAATCTTCACTCTGTTACCCATGATCACTTATAAATCTCCAGAGATATTGCCCAAGACTCAGGATCTCAACTCAGCTAGACTGGGATTCATCTCTTTTGAGCAAATCAACGAAGTAAGTTATACAATATCTAATCAAGATATCTAATCTAATTCTAAAGGATTAGATTAAATATCTAACAATATCTAATTTAATTCTAATCAAGGATGATTAGGGGGCTGGAGGCTAAAACTTTATGAAGAATGGTTGCAGAAATTTGGTATGTCTAGTCTAGTGAAAAGAAGGACCAGGGGAGAGATGATAGCAGTGTTCTAATATTTGAGGGACTACTACAAAGATGAGGGGGTCAACCTATTTTCCAAAGCACTAGAAGGCAAGACAAGAAACAATGGATGGAAATTAGTCAAGGAGAGAAGCAACCTAGAACTAAGGAGAAATTTCCTAATGGTGAGGACAATTAACTAGTTGAATGCCTTGTTTTAGAAGTTGTGGGTGCCCCATTGCTGGAGGCTTTTAAGAAGACACTGGACAGCCACTTTGTGAAATGATATTGAGTCTCCTGCTCGAGCAGGGGGTTGGACTAGAACACCTCCAAGGTCCCTTCCAACTCTGTTATTCTAAGTTCTATGTTCCAATTCAAGAAAAAAGTCAAATCCGATAAAGATGGCATTCAAAAGAAAAAAAACATGTCATGATGGGAAGACAGAAGAGATGACAAACACAGAATTGAGACTGACCACACATATAACATATATTTTGTTCATTTATCCCTAAAGTTTTGGCCACTTACCGTATATGTCAAGTCTAGCAGTGCAAGAGACAATACCGGCTTCATTTTTCGCAGACAAAGTGTACCAACCAGCATCTACTTTTTTGGCAGGCTGAATCAAAAGGCAAACATATCCTGTAGCATCTTGGTGCATACTAAGAAGAAATGAAATGATTTCAGTGTCATTTGTGACATACTGGAGGATTTTAGTGAAATCATTCAAGGAAACAACAGAAACATGATATTTATATTCCCTCCCTCTTCCTCCCTCCCTCCCTCTCTGTCACGCAGTGTTTATATTGCCTATTACATGTATATGCAGGGAGCTGCATCCCTATCAAATATAATGTTTATTCCTGAGCACGTGATTAATATGTCTCTAGTACGCATGTGTACATTCCTTTCTTTGATCCGTCCTTCTATTTCAGCTTCTGTAGAAGCAAGACGTGTTTTTATAGCTAAGATGTGATTAATGAGAATTTATTGTTTTTGTACCGAAATAAATATTTTCTACTTAGAACTTTAAACTGCAGTTTCTTTTCTAATGTCAGAGTTCCAGGAAAAGATCTATTTTCGCCTCTGATGAGAGTTATTCTCATCTTGTCATGGTAGCAGAGGATGGTTTCGATCCATCGACCTCTGCTACCATGACAAGATGAGAATAACTCCTTCTCCCTCTTAACTTTTGTGTGTATGTGTGTGTTTATGCAGAGAAGGACTTGCTTCATGATCAATCACATTGGAGTTCTGCAATGGAAGATCTTAAGGACTCTTGAACTATTTGACCAAGTTCTTGTTTCAAACAAGTTTGCTCACTGTGTGCAGTCGATAACAGCAGTAATTTTAAGTAACATTGATATATTTTAAAACTTTTCAATCCACTGTAGCTTACAAAATCTTGCATACTTGATTTTTATCCTCCTATAGTGTGTCTCCAGTAGGACTTTACAGATGATCTGTAGTAATACATAAAAGCTCTACCTGCTCTTGGGGATTCTGCATTTCAGCAGAGAGAGTTTTCCCCCAGATAAAGGAATATGTATTACTATATGCAGTACATACCCTGAAAGCATTTAATTGTGCTTTATAGGAAGAGACACGGGGTACAGAGAAATCATATTTAAATGTTTCAGAAGTTGGTTGTGAACTGTTTCAAGAGTTATGCATGCTAAAAGGTGCTTCATCAGGGGTGTGAAACTCAATTTCATTGAGGGCCGCATCAGGGTTGTGTTTGATCCTGGAGGGGCAGGGGGGGGCATGGCCAGCTCAACATCCCTCGCGTCGGAGGCACCTGTATTGGCCCGAGTGCTCAGTCAGAGAAAACAGGCTCCCGAGCTCCATTTTTGCCTGCAACGGCCTCCTGCAACCCTCTACCAGCAAAAATGGAGCTCGGGAGGGCTGCATGCAGCCCTCGCAATCTCCATTTTTGCTGCCAGAGGCACTGTGGGCCGGTCCTTCACAGTTTCCAGGGGAGCCCCATGGGCTAGATCTAAGGACCCCACATGCCAGATCTTGCCTCCGAGCCTTGAGTTTAACAGTCATGTGCTACATGTTCCATGCAAAATAAATTAAAAGTTTGCGGCAATAAAATCTCACACCTCACATTTTTAGACAATCAAAAAGCAGTTTCCAAAAAAACTGTGCTCACCTCATCCTCTCCCTGTGGGGAGGTATGGTTTCATTGTCCTTCTTCCAGAAAAATATTGGGGGTGGCATCCCAATTACCCTACATTCTAATCGGACAGGATGTCCTTCTGGCACCCCACAGTTCTGTAGTCTCTCTAGTATCACTGGGGCCTTTTTAACTTCCTTTTCTGCAAAAGAAGAAAGAAAAGACGGATTTATTGATTTATTTTGACCTTAAAATGGTTGAAATTGTTCAAAACGGTTTCTGGAAGACTCTAAAAAGTTCTGCGTGTGGCAGGGGTGTCTGCAGTATGAGGATGTGCATCTTTGTGTGTGTGTGTGTTAAAAAAGTCCAGGATGGCTGTAAATATATAATCAAGGCCCCACCCATTTTTTCATATGTTGTCTCTGATTGGCCAAACCCAACATATCGAATAAGGACATCCAGTTTACTCAGTGTGCACCCTGACCCTATAAACTATATAGCAGTGATGGCTAACCTTTTTTTCCTTGGGTGCCAAAAAAGCATGTGTGCGTGCGTGCCGCCCCCCTTAATGAAATGCTGCCCCGCAGGCACCCCCACACATGCACGTGCGACCCCTATGCTCCCCCCACCCCTCGCGCATGTACAGGCGACCCCACCCCCCTGCAGCCTGTTTTGGTGCTAGCAGGCCTCGCTGAAGCCTCCTGGGACCAAAAATGGGCAGGGGGGGCTGCACCCCCCCATTTTTAGTCTCAGGAGGCTTCAGGGAGGCCTGCTAGCACCAAAACGGGGGGGATCCCTGATCTCCCCAATTTCTTTCCCCAGCCTGCACAAGTTTCCTCCTGGATTCCTTCCTCTCATGCCTTCTCCGATCTATCCCAATTTCTTTCCCCAGCACAGCGCATGGAAATGCCTTGCCCCACGCATGTGCGGCAGAGACCCGAAGACTAGCTGGCCGGCGAGTGGTGCGCACATGTGCTGTGGAGCTGGGCTGGGATGATGGCTGGAGTGCCTGCAGAGAGGGCTCTGCGTGCCACCTGTGGCACGCCTGCCATAGGTTCACCATCACGGCTATATAGGGTCTTCCTGGAATTCTACCTCCTTGCCAGCTCTTCAAGGAAGACCAGGTCAAGAAACAGTCAATAGGAATACTATTTTATTGTTACAAAGGTACATTAAACAGAATCTTGAAAGGCTATTCAAAATCTTCACTGCCCAATTTTTAGCACCACAAGGTCAAGGCAGGTCTGCTCTGAGTCTTTTTCCCATGCTTTCTTCTTTCCCAGGTCTGAGCAACCCCTTTTCTTCTTTGACCCCCCCCTTCTGAAGGCCAGTGTTAAATTCCTCTATACTCCACATTATTCAGAGGCTGTGCATTTTCTGCCTGGAAAAGATATGGAGCACTGTAAACATCTATGTCAATATTCCAGATGTTTTGGCCACCTTAACAACTGTTCTCCCCAGAGCTGGATGACCTAAAGATTCGGGGTTTGGCCAATGACATCCAATCCACTGCAAAGAAGCCCTGGCTCTTGAATTCAATCAAGCTCCCCATTCACGGTACACAATTCATTCAGATAATGAACACTTTCATATGATTCAATTTTCAGCCACCGGGGTTCTAGTTAACGAAGTACACAAATGGTCTAACGCTCAGGATGGATGAAGAAGAGCATCTAATAAAGACTCACCTACAACAGACAGTTCCAAGCTGAAGGAATTTTGTCCTGTTTTGTTGGTGGCTACGCAGGTGTAGATCCCAGCATCGTTTTGTCTGAGAGGATCGATAAGTAAAGAATGTACTCCATTTTCTCTGATCAGCATTTTGTGAGTGGCATCTGGTAACACAGGCTTGCCATTCCGAAGCCACATCAGATCTGGTGGTGGTAAGCCACTTACCTAACAGAGGAGAAAACACTCGTAAGCAAGTGACATACTTTTTCATATTGGTGACATCCATTCCAAATTCATTGTTCTTGTAGAACAAATGATGTATGAAAACCAGAAAAAAGAAATCATGTTATAGGCCTGCATCAAAGATTATGGTGAATCATAATTGGTTGTATAAGCCTAAATCAACCATGGTTTATTAAACAATAGTTGGCTTAGATACAAATGCACCAAATAAACCCCAAGCATGCTCCCTGTGATGAGCAAACTGAATGTCAGAGAAAAAAGCACAATTCAAAGCCTACATTAAATGTTAAAACCTTAAAATAAAAATAAGCACATGCATCATTTAACAGCTGGGACCCATGTTAATGAGAGTTACCAATGGATGTTTTTTATGGCAGCATCTGACATTTGTTAATTCACCAATCGCTTTCCTTAACTTGTCTCAAACGAAAGCTACCTGGTTGCGCTTGTGTTGTTAGAGAATATGAGCAAATAGTAATTCAAATAATAATGCACTATTACTAGTGCACCCACTGCATCCCCTATGCTGGTGAATAAAGAAAGCCCCCCGAACCCCAATACCTTGCAATCGAGTCTGCAAAGTCGGCCTTCATGGGCTACCATGTCTCCAGGTGCCTGCAGGAAATATGGCCGGAAAAACCGTTCCTGCAGAGGTTCCCGATCTCTTTCTGATACACGGGACCTTCCCCTGCATGCCAAACACATCAAATATATTGGATAGGTGGACAGAAAGAAGAGCTTTTAGCTAAGAAAACAGTCTCCTGAATGTCACTGCTTAGAAATTAAGGATTTCCAAACTCACAACTTAAATTTGTTGATGTTGTTAGTTCTTCTTTGGGTGCTTTTTACCAGATTTAAATAAAGAGTCATTTCAGGTTCCTGGATAAATGAAGCTCTTTTGTGCCCTTGCTGTGGCTCCCTGTTGGCTGGCTCCCCCCCCGCCCTCCCTCCTTGCCTGCCCTGAGAGGAGAAGAGCGACAGTGGCGGATGGAGACTCGCTCCATATTCCAGAGTGGGAGCTATGCACCCCTCTACTTGCCTCTCTTTCCGGCCCTTGTTGGAGTGCTACATTTAAGTGCAAAAGCAGCAAGCAGCCATGGAGGCAGCGAAAGGAATATGGGGAGATGCTCCGCCCTGAGACACCGGCTGGGGCGCTTCTCCCCATATTCCTCTCGCTGCCTCCATGGCTGCTTGCTGCTTTTGCACTTAAACTTAGCATGGAGAAAAATGGCTGTTTCTTCCCTTTGCTGTTTTTCCAAAAACAGCAAAGGGCAGAAACAGCAAGCGGAGAGCACATGGACCGGCTCCTGCAATGCCAGCGGCTTCGGGAGACGCTAGCCTGCTTGGGGGGGTGGCGGGGACAGGTGAAAGGGGAGCTCTAGGTGGCGGCGGGCAGGGGGATCAGCCCTCCGGGCCCTGGGAAAGTGCAGGCTTTCCTAATGGGACAGGGGTGGGTTCTAACTTACCTCACCGCCGCTTCCTCCCGTGCCGCATGGCTGCACGTGCTTCTCGCGGGCGTGCGTGCATGCACAGTGCCGAAAACTCGGCTTCTGCGTATGTACAGAAGCAAAAACAAGCAAAAAACTAAAAAAAAAATCCCAATTTTTTTTTTTAAAAAAAGAGATGGCAGTGCCCACGGACTGGCACCGACTGAACTGGTTCCGTGACATCATCGTGATGTCACCAGTGGGTTGCTACCTTTCTGGGCTAACTGGACCGAACCGGGAGGATCCCACCTCTGTTACCACATAATCTATATTTAAGCATCAGATCCTTTTTTAATTTTATTTTTTTACCTGTGAGACTGGATAGTTGTTGATAATCTACCCCGCAGTGAAGGAGTCTGAACCATCAAACGACCAGAGCAACTGATTCTTCCCTGCCAGAACATGCAAGAGAGAAGAAACGTTATTTGTTCATTCACCACGCATCGGTCGTTCTTCATTGCTAGATCTCATTTGTTATACATAAGGCAGATTTTTTTTTAGAAATAAGATAAAAATCTTATTATACTTTTACAACTATTAATCTTATACTGCAGTTATTGCCATTGTTGCTAAGATTCAAAATCAACTGATAGCAATCAATCAATCAATCATTAAAATGAACTTTCAAAATGCATGCATCTGTCTTCATCCTCTTAAGTGTAAACAATGTATGTGTGTATATAGGAATTTGTACCTGAGGATTTGCAGCCATGAATGTATAGTTTCCATCATCATCATTTGTAGTAGCTTCAATATGTAAAGAACAAGTTCCATCCTCCTCTCGAATCATTTTGAAATGTCCATTCTTCTTTGAAATCTGTTTGCCATCCTTAAACCAGTATACCTGGGGGATTTTTAAAGAAAGATCTATTGTATCCTTGTATTTATGACTATAATTCAGTGGTGGGTTGCTACCGGTTTGCCCCGGATTGGGCGAACTGATAGCGGTGGCGGTGGGAGGCTCCGCCCACCCGCTCAGACATCTCTGCGCATGCACAGAAGTGCCATGCGTGCGCACTCCCAATAGCAAACCAGTAGAGATGGAATTTGAAACCTACTACTGCTATAATTCTATGTATATCAGCTTAGAAGAAAATCTCATTGAATTCATTGGGATTATTTATTTGATAGTAAAATGACTGCATGAAACAATGCAGCAAATAGATTCTCAATTCATGTTTAAATTTTAGAATAAACTAGCTGCATGACAGACAGACACCATTCTCTGAAACCAAGGGGAAATGCAGTCCATAAATCAGAGCTATACATGACCATTTATTTGTGCCGCCCACTGAGCTCCCTGATCTGCTTGTTCCATGTTTGGGAGTAGCTTTAAGGGTGGGAGTGGAACAAGTTGGCTTTTCAGAGACCTTTTTCCATCCCCATTTCTAAATCCTGGTAGGAAAAAGCAGAGTTTTCCAGGTTTCCCATCTTGGTGATGTCACCAGTCACTGAGTGGGTGCTTGCAACTCTCTGGAAGGTTGGGCAGCTGAATAACGGGCACTCCCTCTTATTGTAATTATTGTTTGAAAAAATTCCTAAGGCTCCTCTTACCATCATGGTGACCGCCAAGTTTGTTTGATTTCAGATCCTATGACTTGCAGAAATTATAGACAAAAGCCTTGCCCCTTGAGAGATAATGGGAGTTGGAAGGCCACTAAATTGGGGAAGTGTTTCCCACTGCGTATCTGGGCCATGGCTGATAAGCATCATATTTTCTCTCATGTGCAATTAAGAAGGATCTACACATGGTAACATGCCTGCTGCTCTTCTATGAAGCACAACAAGGAAGTGGAAGTGAAACACAGAGGCCAATTTGTATTAGCTCTCCTAAAACACAACGGTTCAACCTAAGAGGTAAGATCTTACCATTTAATAGGAATTAGAAATCGTCATGGCTTCTGTAGCACTCTATCCTTTTTGAATATTTAGAGTCATAGGCTTTCTGCAAACAAAATCCATTTTTGTTTACAGAAATGACTCTGATCCACCAATGAACAATAGTTTCCGCTTCTTAAGTCTTCTTAAATCACACCTGCTTATCTACATGGCCCTTAATCCTCCAAAATAGGGAATTTGGGGTGGGGCGGTGGGGGGGTATTCACAGCAACCATTCCTTGCTTTCCGCAAATACAAATGTCATGGGGACAAAGTTCTTTATATAGGAGTAGATCAAAGCAACTGACACGAGAAATTGCCGAGAAGCATTCGTGTTCTGCTGTTCGGAGGCCCTACCTTGGGTATGGGGATACCAACAATTTTGCAAGTGAATGTAGCTGGATAACCTTCCAGGACACGGAAATGCTTGAGTCTCTTGTCAAAAATTGGAGCAATGCATTTGCCGGTAGGGATCTCGTCATGTTGGATCTCATCATCTGATTCATCCACCGGGGTACGTTCAAGCCGAAACTCTATTTCGTTCATTAATCTCTGCTCAAAGTTGGAAATTTTATATTCCTGCAAAACAATAGTTGAATCAAGTCTACATATCTCACTGGAGCCTAATAAATATTTCTCTGTATATAGGATTTCCCCCCCCCCAAGTAATGGCTCCTAGATGGCCAAAAAGAATAATAAAAAGATCTAAATTATTAGAGATTCAACAAACATAAACCATAAGAACAAACAGTGTGGGGCTAAGTAGGAGGGAAAATCTCTTACTCTATTCATTTGTGCTCCAAACGATAGGAGGAATCCTCTCCCTAAACATTTGTCATAGGATTCCATCAGAGAATAAACACAACTACATTTGGCTCTGCTCCAGGGGTGGGTTCCGCTTACCTTCCCTACTGGTTCGCATTGTGTCAGAAGTGCGCGTTTTGCTACGTCACGTTGGGGAAATGACCCTCTGTGCATGCGCAGAAGCCTTTGCGCATGCACAGAGGGTTCTTTGCCAGCCGCTTTCAAGGAGCGGCGACCGGAGGACCGGTTCGGGGGCATGGCCAGCCGGCCTCACTGTCGGTTCGGTGAGCAGGGGAAAATTTCCGCCACCAGTTTGGGCAAATCGGTCCGAACCGGCAGCAATCCACCACTGCTCTGCTCTTCATCTGTCACAGTATGAAGGGCGCGATTAGAAAGGGGAAGGAGGAGGGATTCTGTTCCCTGACACTGCTGCTTCTCTACTTCCTCTGGTCTAGGAATGATTTCAGATTAGATTTTTAAATAGGGATGCTTCTAGATGCAAGATTATAAGCCAACAATCAACTGACCATTTCAGAGTGCGGAAGAGATTGTGCCTTCTTCTCTTGCCAATAGGCAACGCTACTTCTGCAGTAGTAGCCTAGATAAAGATTTGGAGATGACTGTGGGTCTCACCCACCATTATTGAAGAGGTCTCCAGTGGAGCAACATGTGGCTACTTTTCGCAATCCAAAAAACACCCGCTGATTAAATTCGCTGGAAATATAGTCTCTCACCATTTTGAAATGAAAACTCATGAAATGTAGAATGTAAATTCTAAAATGGCTATACTACCATGTTTCCCTGAAAATAAGACATCCCCTGAAAATAACCCCTCCTCTGAAAATAAACCCTTCCCCAAAAATAAGCCCTCACCCCTGAAAATAAGCCCTCACCCGAAAATAAGCCCTCCCCGAAAATATTTAACCGCATGCGCAGTCGGTCCCCGCTATTTCCTCTGGTTAGGGTTAGGGAGACAGAGTTGGAAATCAGGTAAGATGGCAAGAGGAGTCCCATCTTGCTCCACACGCCCCAAAATAATAAAACCTCCCCCAAAATAAGGCCAAGCACTTATTTCGGGCCAAGAAAATATAAGACAGGGTCTTATTTTCGGGGAAACATGGTATAGTTTTATTTCTTAAAACCCATGATCCCCTCACAGCATGCGTGAGGTGGCTTTTGCAGCCTCCAGCATTTTGGAACATCCCTCGAGACCAAAAAGCAATTCTCCTTATTTCAGGACAAACTCATATCAGAAGTGTAAAAAAGTGTGAATTTATTATGTTCTGCCCTTTAATCAGTTTACTTGATAATAATAATTCAAAACAGGATCCTGATTGAAAGAAAATAGACATCATTATTTTTGTTGTTTTTTCAATTAAAGGAAGAAGCACAGTAGAATTATCAGGCTGAAGAGACATCAATATTGCAAAATAGGAATTCAAGGAACTTAAATGACTTATAAAATAATGTCCTTATTTCAAAGCAATAGATGATATATTTAAAGGAATATTTAATTATGAGCAACAATAAAACAATTACATCACTATTTACACAGATTTTAGTGCAAACACTGATGTTTTTGGAAGCATATAAAAGGGTTGCTTTTTGTCCAAGGTCACAAAGACCCTATAAGTGGAAAATAACAACAAGCAACTTCACTCAAACATAAAAACAAGAACAATACACATACAAATAAAGCAATAATCTGCTCAAAATGCAATAGGCAATCTGAATGTTTACCATGAACATAAAGTATTTTATAATTTCCTGTTTGATTAATTCAGTATTTCTCAACCTCAGCAACTTCAAGATATGTAGACTTCAACTCTCAGAATTTCCATGCTCAAGACACTTGAGCAAATGGCAAATTAAATATTTTCAAATCTACTTTTACCGACTTGCTTTTACTTTTCTACTATTGATTGACTTCAACTTTGCTCTATTGAATGTTGAGATAAGGAGTTGAATCTCTGTCTACCTTTGATTCCAGTAAAAGAAAATGAGGTGAAGATGTCTGATTCATTACAATTTTTTTTAAAGCTGGTGGAGGTGATGGATTGTATATTTTTTTACTAAGAGTTTTGAAAAGAAGATAAAAATTAACAGGAACTAATATAAAAGAAAAAGTGAATGTAGGTGTCCATATGCCCAAGAAAAGCTCTTCCACTGGGTAAATAATAACATCAATAGAATGAAGTTCAGAGTAGGCTGAACTTGTACCCAAAATGTAGATCCTAATTGGAAATGTCCCCACTGTATATATGAGAGTTGTCTATCCCTACTTCTCAATTTAATCAGGATCCTAGAACAAGGAGAATCATGTTCAACTATGTCCATGAAGTTTTCTTAATTGAAATTCCTCCCTCCCAAAAAGCTGTTTGACTGATGGGAAAATCATAAAGCACTTTCACCCCACTAATATTTTCATCCCTAAAGCACACCTTTCTGAAGTCATCTTGGCATAGTCCACATTTATTCCCACATACACATCCTCATCAGGGGTGGTATTCATTTACTTTCCCTACCGGTTCGCAAATGTGAGCATACGCGCGCTTTGGTCGCGTGCGTGCCTTCCACACATGCGCTTTGCTCAGGCACACGGCTTTCACGCATGCACGCGGCTTCAAAATGTGCCTCAATAGGACGGCATAGAGCTGGGACCCGTAGGTCGCTACTACTAGTTCGCCCGAACCAGTCCGAACCAACTGAATGCCACCTCTGATCCTCATCCTCACAACGTGGAATGAGCTTGTCATCCTTAGCCTTCTGGTTTTTTTGCTTCTTTTGGTTGCTCTTCAGACAAGGAAGAGAATAGCCCAAGAACAGAGAAGGGGCATTTGTAAAGTTAGTCAGACCATCCCTGTACACTTCACCAATCTAGAACGACCCTTTGTGATGGGAAGTGAGGCAGAATTGATGGGAAAGAAGTCCTGGAGGAAAAAAAATCACATTCTTTCGCTGAGGAAAAGAAAGACGTCCTGGAGGAAAAAAAATCACATTCTTTCGCTGAGGAAAAGACTATTTCCAGATCTTCCTTATTGCACCTATTCTGACTGCTAAATAGCCCTTTAAAAGGAATTGTAACCATAAGATGAGACAACCCTGAAAAAGGTAGCCAGAAGTCCAGCTGCTAGGTGGGAGTCCTATTACTTTCAAGATTATTAGGTTAGCTCTGCTCCATGGCTGCTTCCCAATTGGCAGACAAACTCCAGGCTTATAAGATTTCACCTTGTTTAATTTTGTTTTTTACAAAGGATACCTCAGCAGATCGCTTTACAAAATGAGCCAATTCTCACCTCAATTAGTCGCTTCTCTTTGTTGTTATGAAAGTAGGAAAGCAAAACTGCTGGTCTCTGCCAATCAAATATATTTATTTTTGAGCAAAACCAGTAAATAGTAAATACAGCTATTGAAAACATTATTATTGCCTTCTGAGGTAAACCTCCATTATCCTTAGATTTAATGCCAGCCTAAACCAGGGTTGCCTTGCATCTCTCAGAAATCTGGTCTCCACAACCTTTTGGTGCTAGTAATTTTACACAGGGGTGCCTGTAGAGCACGGTCAAAAAAGTCAACGCAAAAAAGGCACAGCAGTGTGATCAAAGCTTTACCTGTTTTTTAATGTATACCATACATAAAATACACATAAAAACAAGCAGACTTGGATCACATCATTGTGGCTACTATCCTTACTTTTTATCACATCCTCTAGACCAGGGGTCCCAAAACTTGGCAACTTTAAGACTTGTGGACTTCAACTCCCAGAATTCTCCAGCCAGCTTTCTGGCTGGAGAATTCTGGGAGTTGAAGTCCACAAGTCTTAAAGTTGCCAAGTTTGAAGACTCTGCTCTAGGCACCCCTGATTTTTAGTTTCAGAGACTCTGACATATTTTAGCTTCAGTACCGTCACCGTAAGGACTTGAGAATAATAGAAACAGATGATGTACATGGCAGCACATCAGAAGACTACCTTGCAAAATGCAAGAAACCTGGGCAGTTATAAAGCTTGTGCAATGATTTCTGCAATATATAGATTTTATGTCAAGGAACTAGAACATTTTTGCTCTATGGAAAATGTCAAAAGAACAGTCTATAGAACTGATTCAGGGTGGGGATTCTTAACTGCAGTGAAGGCTGCAAACTGAAAATATGTAAACTGAAAATGCATCACAATAAAATATGGAAATGTTAGTTAACTTTAAAATGTAATGGATTGTGAATCTTAACAACATTAACAGTTGAATTAACAACAGTTAACTCATAAACTGCTTGAATGACCTCTGGTCAGAATGCAAACACATTAAACCATGTTCCAACGGGGTTTTAGAATTTGAACCTTTTTTGTAGTTTACAGAATACCTTTGCTTTGAACCCAGATTTCTTGTAATTAACACCTTTGGCTGCTGTTAAAATACTTACCATGAATAATCAAGCATGATCACAGCTCATTTTAATGTAAGAAATATCCAACCTCGTTTTACTGGCAGAAGTTAAATTTCAGGTTTTGCATTCTACTGAACATATGTACATATGAGGCACACATGTGTGGGAAAGGAAGGCTGTACCTGGGATACTTCCTCAGTGGTAAAGTTGAAAGTTGGGGAATGAGTGCTGGGTCCCTGTAGCCCGCGAGCCAGATTTTCATCATAGGCTGTTTTCTGGCGGAGGGAACGAGGAATGAGGAAAATTGCATGAGGAAAAAGTTATGATGACATTTATGGGCATTATTTTATTGAAAGAACGAAGAACAAGGTAGCTTCAGAGGTAAAAGCAAACTTAGGATTTAATTGCTACTAGTATAATTTATTTAAGTTAACTGAGGTAGCATAGAATATTTTACAGGTTGCATATTATATATGTGCAAATGTTTGTGTATGTGCATACAAACACATGGATACACATACTTGGTAAGCAACTGTGGGCTGCTATAAGAGAGCCGTGGTTAGAATGCAGTATTGCAGGCTAATTCTGCTGACTGCCAGCAGTTTGATTCTCATCGGCTCAAGGTTGACTCAGCCTTCCATCCTTCCGTGATCAGTAAAATACGGACCCAGATTGTTGGGGGCAATATGGTGGTTCAATAAACCGCTTAGAGAGGGCTGTAAAGCACTGTGAAGCAGTATATAAGTCCAAATGCTATTGCAATTTTTTTGGCTATTTGTATGATTAAACATGAGATATTATCAAAGATTTTAAAAATAAGAGCTGTAACTGTAAATAAATAATACATGCACTATAAATAAACATGATCTGTTTGCTCCCATATGTTTCTTAAAAGATATGATATAATTTTGCTTTATTTTTTTTTATGTACCATCAAGTTGTTGCTGACTCTTAGCAGCCACATAGATAGATTTTTTACCCTGAAAGTCTATACCTAATGTGGTCCTTGAGGTCTTCCAATTATAATTACACATTACAATTTGTAATTGTAAAATCCCTATATTTATATATACGCTTTTATACAAACACACACTTAAAAAAATGGGACTGCACATTTTCCAAAAACTGGAAATAGATCCCAGATCTTTCCAGTTCAATGATTTCTTTTTACAATGGATTAAAAAAAAAAAGAATGAACCGGAGACTTTCTCTTTCAGTGGGATTAAAAATTGGAGCCAAGTATCTCTGGGGGAAACTATAGGATCACAATCAAAATTTGGAAATATTTCAAGATTGCAAAATATTTGAAAAATTGCAGTCTAATATAAACAATATCCAGCTATCTGTGTTTTAAAGTAAATTAATATTAGGAGTGATAAAGCATATTTTGGATGTTTTTTCAGTTTGTACCTAACTGTTCACCACTGCCGTTTTCCCAACCTTTGTATGCTCCATCTTCACAAATTGTCCTTCCCTTTTTTCCAAAGTAAGATCCTCCACCATCATTGTTCCACCTTGCTCGAGATTTGCAATGTTTGGTTTTTCATATCCTGTGTGCTTCTCAGATAATATCTCAGATAGCGTCTGGATAGTAATCTTCTTTCCCACTAGTATTTTAAAAACAGCTCCCTTATATTAAGCACATTAAACCATTGCAGAATTTCATTATTATCTATCCTATCCATTCCATTCCCTTCAACAGACTAATGCTTCAGATAGGGGCAAAAATATCATCACTCAATTTTCTTAACTGAACAATTTTGGACTAGCAAGGATTCCATATTCAGATGTGCCAGATCATTTAATGTCTTCTGCTCGTTTAATGTCTTTGTCAACGATTCCTATTATGATGTGTAACATGCTGAGGCGTTCATCTTCCTCTTGGCATTTACTCTTCTAAAGGAATAATTTTCTCTGGCAGAATCACATTTGCTTCAGTGGCCATTACCTTACTCAACAAAGCAAAGAAAAAGTAAAACTAAGTTTCCCTCAAATCAGGCTCTCTCCTTATAATGGCTTAGGAATATCCTTGACAGCAACATGGAAGGACTGGATGTCTTTTCTGGGATTATTTTAAGTTTCCCAGTCTTTCCTATAATCCTGGAATTTTCTAATGGTTTCCCATTTCCCAGGTCTGAAACTGGTTAACTTTCTGATGCAAGCCTAGATGGGCTTCTTTTAATAAAAGAGGAAGTGAGAAGGATACACAGACAATTTTCAAATTTCAAATGGTTTATGATATCTTATAACTTCACTCAGCCACTGCTATGGAAATTAAAGAACAAACCAACCTGTTTTATTGTTGATATATTGCACAACAATGGCTGGATGACTCTTCAACTTGCAACCATTTATTTAGGGACCGTTCAAAGTTAAAAGCACTGAAAAAAGTGACTTATGACTGGGGCTCACACTTATGACTGCTGCAACATCCCCGCGGACTCATGATAAAAATTCAGGTGTTCAGCAACTGGCATGTATTTATGATGGTACAGCATCCTGGGACAATGTGATTGCCATTTGTGACCTTCAACAAACAAAGTTCAATGGGGAAAAACCTAGATTTGCTCCTCATTCACTTAGTTGCAGTAATTTAACAACTGTGGCAAAAAAAGTCATAAAATTGGGCATGACTCATTTAATAATCATCTTGCTTAGCAGTGGAAATTCTGGCCCCAATTGTGGTCATAAGCTAAGGACTACCTGTATATGGCAGAGTAAGTTACTAGTGTGGAATTGCCTTTGAATGTTTGCTTGAAACTATGATGAGAATAATAATCAGTCCATCACAATGGCGATAAAGTTGTAACCTGGTGCTTCTGTCTTCTAAAGACGACAATCCCATTGGATTTAATTACTTGAGCTCAGGGGTGAAATGCTATCGGTTCGGACTGGTTCTCCTGAACTGGTAGCAAAAAAATACTACCGGTTAGGCCAGGGGTCTGCAACCTGTGGATCCAGAGCCACATGCGGCTCTTTGGGCCCTCTGCTGCAGCTCCCTGTCACCCTGTCGCGGCAGAGGGATGAAAGAGCCATTATCCTGTCATGGCAGTGGCATGGCCAGAACCTTAGTGCGGGAGCAAAGCAGCCCTCTACTTGCCTTTGCGCGGCAACAGCATTCTGCCTTTGTTGTGGTACATTTGCTGTTGCCGCCAGCAAAGAGGGCTTGGAGAGAATGGTGGGGGCGGATCTTGCAGGGTGGGGGCCATCCCCCAAACCTGGCCTTTCTCCTCCCTTATCAGTGGGGCCAAGAGAAAGAAGGGGGCGGCATGGGGAAGCACTCCCCTCCTCCACCAAGCACCGAGCACAACAGCCCAGTGGGGGGGGGGAGAGATGGCCCGGCAGAAGTGGCACCATTGGCGAGTTGGATGGCAGAGAGGCCTGGCCCAGCTCTCACAGCGGAACACTATTCACCATCTTTGAAACGTGCCACTTTCTGTTTCCTGTTCCTTCCCCGGGCAGTGATGGCTGGGGCTGTGGGGAGGGGAAGCAGAGGCGTCAGGGCTGCTCCCCACCCTCAGGAAGCCCAGCCTGGAGGAGCGTGGAGAGTTGTGGGCGAGCGCCGGAGAGTCAGACAGGTATCCCGGCTGCTGCCTTCATTTTGCCAGAATGCCTCTGGGTCCTGATCTAGAGGTATTCTGGGAAAAACTGGTGGTTTATTTCCTCCCGAAGAATAAGCTTAGCACAATTGCTTGTTGTTAATTAAAAAGAAAACTAATGGGAGAAACAGTGATGTCTTCAACAACCTTGCAAAAGCAAGATAGGCCTCAGCCTGAATATATGACTCAGTACAATGGATAGTGCTGGTAACAGCAGTTAAATATCAATATAATCTTGTCTTAATAATGTACAATATGATCTCTTCTTGATGTATATTGTTGACGCATTCCATATTAAGCATGTTTTTTTTGTTTACTGCAATATATGTCACTCCAAGATGTTTATATTCTTCCATTAGAAAATTGAAGTCGCAATCAATGCAACAAGGACCAGCAGCAGCCCTTGCACGAATGGAACAGCAATAGGACACAGAAATCCGTATCAGGAGGATTCCTCTTAATACGAATCATAACAAGCCACAACAAATCTGTTTCCCAATATTTCTTGGAATAGCTGAGTTTTAATGGCTTTCTGCAAAACCAATCAGGTGATGCTCTACTGAGAAAGTGGTAGCTCTACTGAGAAAGGTCCCTGAAGATGACACTCCTGAAGAGGAGGAACTTGGAGAGATCCCACCATTCCTCATTTTACAGGGTGAGGAGAAGTCATCAAGAGAAGGTAGACTCACAGATAGCCAGATTGTAAGCTACCCTATTTTTCAGAGTACAAGACGTACCTTTTCCCCCTCAAAAAGAGGGTGAAAACTTGGGTGTGTCTTATACACTGAATGTAGCCCCACCCTGCCACCCCCACCCTTTGGCCTCTGCCTCCCAGCAATTTACCTCTTTGCAGCAAACAGGGCAGAGCCTGATTAGCACAAGAAACTGATTATCTGCCTCCCGACTCTCAGCTGAGAGGCTGCAGCCACATGCTAAAATGAAAGTGAAACTACGGTAGCTGCAAGGAGGCAAATTGCTGGGAGATGAACTGCTGGCAATGTTGGACTGCTGAAACTGCAAGGAGGTAAGTCAATAACTATAAATGTCTATAGAATGTTCAAATTATTAGACTTATTTTTAAAGACTGCTTTATTATTGTTCTAGACAACAAAATGAAGAAGCTTTTTAAAATAAATGCTTGATCTGAAGAGGCCCAGTGCTATTGTATCTTCTTTTAAATAGCAGAGAATAACTATACTTCCAGAAAGTCACATCAAATTTAAAGATCTGTAAAAGTATAATCTGAAATGTAACAGTGTTTAGTATTAAGATAAGGCAGCTGAGTTAAACCCTGACTTAGTCATGTTTGGAGTAGATCTATTTCAATAATTGGGAGGAGTTAGTGTGACTAACTTTCTGGCATAATGTACATTTCTCCAATTCTTTGCTATTTCTATGGGTCAGACACACATGCACAGAAATACACAGCAAACAGTGTATATCATCTGTACTGTTTGCTGTTTGCTGTTTGGCAAATTGCTGGGAGGCAGAGGCCTTTTTTCCTTGTTTTCCTCCCCCAAAACTAAGGTGCGTCTTATACTCTGGTGCATCTTATACTCCGAAAAAATACGGTATGTAGGATTTTAAAGGTGACAAGCAATCTCTTGAATGGCGCTCAAAAGGAAACCGGTAACTAATGCAACTCTCAAAGCTTATATAGGAGAACCTGGAGATCCCATCTCTACTTGTGCTGCTGCATTCTGGATCAGTTGGGGTTGTGCAATGCAAATGCCCAGACAAGAGGTGACTAATACAGGAGTGACTGTGAGCAGGGCCTCCCAAACAAAGGCAAATCATAACTGTAGCACCAGATGCAATTGTGCAAAGGGCCTCTTAGCCATAGCTAAGGAACCATGAGCTCATGAGGGCCCGCAAGTTACAAACTGAACCCATGCAGGATGATGCAATCTAATCTACAATCAAAGATAGAAGATAACCAAAATGGACCCCGTAATCATTCCATCTTGCTGGGATTAAGCCTGAGCCCGCTCACTGTCCAGAATTTAAGAACCTCCAGGCACTGAGATAGGACCTTCACCTTTGCAATGTGAGAGAATTTTCTCGACTGGAAGTCATTGGAGTAGTTAGCGATTGAGTATGTATCATTCAGAATTAAAGATTCACCCGCAAGTCAACCAAAGTCCCCTCATCGGGAGGGAGAAGTGGCTGATTCCAAGATAATTGGAACCATGCTATTTACAGCTCTGGTATAAACAACTATTAATCATTCACACATCTGTATGCTTTAGATCAGGGGTAACTTGAAGACTTGTGGACTTCAACTCCAAGAATGCTGGCTGGGGAATTCTGGAAGTTGAAGTCCATTAGTCCACAGGACACCCCTGCTTTAGACAAATCGTGATATCCTATAAATAATGATTATAAGCAAGAAACATTCACATACACTTTGTATGAGCACTCTATAAAATCCTCCCCGAGTTTGGGACTTTGGAACAGGGTGTGGGAGTGTATGTCTTGGGTAGGATTTTACCTCTTTTTCTGCCCAGTGGGTCCATTTGATGCAATCATCACCTTTTGCCCACTGAATGCCACACTAGCTGAGAGGTTTCCTTTTTCCAGGTGTAACACCCCCAGGTTTTGACATTTCAGTGCCACACACATTTTAACCAGGAGGGTTCCGGTTATGTTTGCTACCGGTGCGCATCGCGAGCATGCATGGAAGTGAAATCGCGTCCCACCGTGCAATTTCACTTCCGCGTATGCTCAGGATGAAACACAGCTGAGGAGCTTCTCAGCTGTGCTTCGGAGCAAGAATAAAGGTCAGTATTCACACAAGGGCGGGTGGGAGGGCTTTTTCCCGACAGCTCAGGACGCGGAGAAGCGCCAAAAAATGACGTCATCGCTGGGCTCCTACCGGAGCTGCACTCCGCACCGCACCGGTAGGAACCCACCACTGATTTTAACAGTAGCCTGAAAACTGACCTGTTGACTGTGGAAAGATTCATCGTTCCATAAATGCAGCCGTTTCTCTAAACCTTTCACAACGGCGGCTTTGTGATCTTTCATGGCATCCTCTGTTGATGACTGCAAAGGGTTGAGATTTTTCTTCAGCATTCCATGGCTTCCCCTGTGAAATTGAGACTCGGTTTAACACCTGCTTAAGTACTGAATTAATCCATCAGCTATTCCGAGGGACAAAAACAAGAAGACTTGAAAGTGCTGGAAGCTGACTCACTGTCTCGGATGGTCTCTGAATCCTGTGATATCTCTGAGTCTTTATAGATCTCCTTTTCCATATTGCTTTCTGTTAAAAAAATCTATAGTGCTTCCACTGTTTGGTGCTGGGAGTTCATATACAATCTAGTTTACAAATGCTGAAGAAATTTACACTAGCAATACAAATATAGAATAGAAACAGAATCTAGGCATGCTAGAAAAACCTATCAACACAATATTATACTAGAACAAATGCCTAGAACAACACAATATTATACTAGAACAAAGGCAATACAATATTATACCAGAACAAATGCCTGTTTTATCATTATTGCTACACAGACTTTTTGTTTTTTTGTTGTTTTTTATGGCTATATAATTGGTCATATGGCTTTATTAGAGAGGTTGTGTTGATGTATCATGGAATCCTCCTTGTGGATTTGAAGCATGGACTTTTAAAATATAGAACACAGAATCATAGAGTTGGAAGGGACCTCAGAGGTCATCTAGTACACCCTCCTGCTCAAGGCAGAAGACCTTCCATCCCAGTCAAATGGTTGTCCAGTCTACTTTTGAAAACCACCCACAGCTCCGGAATACAAGCTTTCCCACTGATTAATTGTTCTCACTGTCAGAAAATTTCTCCTTACTTCCAGGTTGGGATCTCTCTTTAACAAGCTTCCACCGATTAAATCTTGTCCTGCCCTCTGGTGCTTTGGAGAATAAGTCAATCCCCTCTTCTCTCAAACAGCATCTCAAGTACTAGAAGACTGCTATCATGTCCCACCTCAATCCTTCTCTTCACTAGGCTAGGTATACTGAACTCCCTCAACAGTTCGTCATACGATTTAGCTTCTACACCCCTTGTCATCTTTGTTTCTCTTCTATACACACTTTCTGAGGTCTCAGCATCTTTTTCGTATTGTGGCGACCAGTTTTTAAAAGCAATCTTTCAATACATTAAACTAGACTAAACCCTCTAAATATTGTGGGACTAGAACTCCTAAGACTTTAATTATAAATAATGAAATCACACTATTGCGACAGAATATTTTAGAAAATAATATCCTCTCTTCAGTCAAGCCAATTTCAGGGAACAAAAAAAGCAAAAGATGATCCAGAGGTAAGCCTCAGATATTAAGAAAAAGAAGTAAAACAGTAATCTGAGAGAAGAAGGAGAAGAATGCAAGGGAGAAGGAAAAGACAGAGAAGGAGGAGGAGAGGAGGTCTACTTTAACTTGTTGATTGAACAGATAGCCAGATCAGTATATTTTTACTGACGGATCATTCAAAGTTTGCATTACTTACATAGCAGGTGCACATTTAGGTAGACCCATGGCATTTGTTGGGGGTGTAGAAGGAAGCGCAGGTAGAACAGCACTCAGGAAAGCTACGGGATTCTGAATCCGACCAGTAGGAGACAGGGGTGTAGGAAGCACATTTTGGGGCTGGAACTGGTTCATGTTAGACACAGAGAGCAGAAGTGGTGGCAACACATGTTCTCTGGGACTTGGAAGAAGCTGCTCCATTTGGTTTGTCAACCCTCCTGGAGATTTTGATTGGGCGGGTGGAGGAGATACTAAGAGGTTTTCCTTCTTCGTTGCTTTCTGGGTTCCTTGAGGTACATTGCTGAAAGAAGACACAGAGGAGCTAGAAGGGCTACTGGCTGCTGAGGTGTTGTGAGATGCCAGGAACTGTTTAGGTCGGGTGTATGTGAACGTCTGTGTAGAAGGAACCTTGTTCTGCTTGTGTGTAGCTGATGAAGGCTGCTTCTGGTGCTGATGCTGAATGGGCAAAGTAGCAGATTTTCCTGGGCCAGTATTGAATAATGACTCTGGTGGAACTGGGTGAGATGGTTGATGGATTTGCTGTTGCTCAAACAACACCTGATTGTGTAGTTGTTTTAGCTGGGTGGCATCCCTGTATCCAAAAAATAAAAATAGATGCAATTTATATTACAGGGTGCTTGAGCAGGCTGTAGGCTCTACTTTTGAAACCAAATCAAAATTATACATTTGGCCTTGCATCTTGCATAAAAGCCTTTTTAGAGCAAGTAAGAACTGGAAGAAGGCACAACAAACAATCCAAAATCTGAGTCCCACATATTACAGACAGATCCCCACCTACAGGGACCTTATCAATTCCTTCTAATGAAATACTTTTCATTTTTTTCTTTCCAGCCAGAAAGTCTATTAATCAAATTTTGTCTCCCCTTTACCCACCCTGTTAAACCCTCTAGAAGCAGTCACAAGAAAATTTCCCCAGAAGCTTTTCCTTTGTAGGGGTCCAGTGGTGGGTTCCTATCAGTGCGATCCACTCTATAGCACCGGTAGCGGCCCGCTGGTGACGTCACAGTACCGGTGCGGTCAGTTGCCGGTGCCTGGGCGCCACCATTTTTTAAAAAAAAATTAATTTATTTTTAAAATTTTTCTTCTGCGCATGCCCAGAACCCAAGCTTCCGGAACTGCGCATGTGCTGCCTTCCTACCCCACAGTGAGTCCAAGCAGGGGAGGATAGCTGAGGGAGCATGTGAGATGCTGAAAGAACGGGCGGCAGGAGCTATCTCCATTCCCCTCCCTTCAGCAGTCCAAGAAGCCACAAACGCGCGGTGATGATCCTATGCATTTTTACACGTTTGAGGCTTCTCGAGCTGCTGAGGGGAGGGGGAATGGGTGGCAGGACCTATCTCAGTTCCCCTCCCTTCAGCAGTCTGAGAAGCCACGCCCACCCAGTCACATGGCTGGCAAGCCACACCCACAAAATAAGCCACGCCCACAGAGTGGTAGTAAAAAAATTAGGAACCCGCCCCTGTAGGGGTCCTTTATTCTTCGGGTATTACCAAAGAATCTGGAGACCTAATATTGTTCTACAGCAGGGATGTGCAACCTGGAGAACTTTAAGACCTATGGTCTTCAACTCCCAGAATTCCCCAGAATTCTGGGAAATTCTGAGAGTTTGACGTCCACGGGTCTTAAAGTTGCCTAGGTTGGACATCCCTGTTCCATAGCAAAATAATATTTCCAGATTGACAATATATTTCACTTCCTGCAAGCTCGATGCTTAAGTATTTATTCACAAGTAACTTCTCTATTACTCTGTGTTCTGATTGGCTTCAAATGTACAAAGATATTGAAGAAGTTAGGAAACAAAGAATAATAATCTACCCGCCCCCTCACCCCAGGTGCCCAATGCTGTATTAATTGTATGAAGTAAGAAGAGACAAACTGAACTTATAATGGGATGTCCCACCAACACTAAATATGTGCCAACCAATATTTTCTTACTTACAGTTTAGGTTTAGCCAGGACAGGTGGTGGCTCTTTGGAGGGTGAAGAGGGCTCCTGAAGTTTAAAAGCCTGTCCGTTGATTTTATTTGGAAAACTGTTTGGTCTGGCTTGATTTTTAGGTCCGCTTCCATCTTCTGATGATGTTTCACTTCCCTTCTCATCTTCAGGGAGTTTAAAGTGCACACGAAGGCCAATTTTGGAACTTGACCGGGGCTCATTGTGATTTACCAGAACGCTTTCCAATTTAGGTTTTGGAGGGTTATCTACCAGTGAAAGTGAAGGGGCAGACGCTGAAGGCTGGTGTTCAGAAGCCACTAAGCTGAGAGAATTTATGGTATGAAGAGCAGCATTACTTCCCTGGTCCACAGGCCCTACAACAGAAACATTGCTTATTTATTTATCAAAATGGTATGCTAGGCGGCTTACAGACATTGAATAACATACAGTATAAAACATTAAAACAATAAATAAAGATCTTAAATTAAAAACAATTCAATGAAGATAAAACTAGGCAGGATGGAGAAGGAAGGAGCAAAGTGCACACACGGAGGAAGTGGGGTGTTATCTACTCCATTAGCCACCTCCAACATGCCACAGCCCCATTAGGGACCCAGGCTAGTTGGCAGTCATGTCTTCAAGGCCTTTTGACCCACGCCAGGAAAGGCTCTTCCCCAGCCAAAATTCCTTGGCTGAAAGGGTCTGCAGGCATGCTCCTTCTGCCAGCACAGGTGTGGCAGTCTAATTCCATCAGGGTGAGCCAGTTTCTCAGATAGCCTGGACCTATGCCCTGAAGGGCTTTAAAGATGTTCTTGAATTGGACTCAAGCAGATTGGCAGATGGTGCAGTTTGCAAAACAGCATGTAACATGGGCTATCCTGGGGCCCCCAAGAACTGCCTGATTATGCTTATATTATCATGCTTAAATATATCAATAGCAATAGAAGAAAATAAATATTGTTGGGTGATAATAATGTACATTTTGGGCACAGATTAGGAATATTGAATTGATCTCAGGCAGGGGTGGGTTCTACTTACCTTCCCTACCAGTTCGGGGTTGCGCCAGAAGTGCGCATTTTGCACACGCGCCCCCGTCGCTCCCGGGTTAAACTGATTTGCGCATGTGCAGGAGGCTATGCACATGCGCAGAGCATTATTTTCGCGTAAATTTGGCTCTGGTGGACGGATTTCAAGTCGGAGGACCGGTTCAGGGGCATGTCCAGCCGGCCATCGCTGCCGGTTCAGCGAGCAGGGGGGAAATTCCCATTACTGGTTCTATAGAATTGGTCCGAACCGGCAGGAACGCACCTCTTATCCAAGGGCATCCACAGAGGAGAAAAAAAGTCAAGATGACATCTGGGATGGTATGACTGAAGTCCCACCTCTTTTTTTGCATGTGTTGCTGCCCCTAGATCAATATAGAGCAGGGGTGTCAAACTCACAGCGTCACGGCATTGTCACGTGACGTATCGGGACTTTCCCCCCCTTCGCTAAACCGGGTGTGGGCGTAGTCAGCGCATGACGCATCCGGCCCCCAGGCCGCGAGTTTGACAGCCCTGATTAGAGGAAATCTCTATTGAACTTGTCAGTTTTCATTTGGCCTTTTTATTTGAATATTTTTTTTAAAAAAAAATCCACTATCATGCATACCCATTGATGGATTGCAACTTTTCCTAAATTCAAAGCATTTGTATGCCATTTTTTTAAACGTTTTTTCTAAAAGTAACTATGGCTTATTTACATTTTCCAAGCACATCCCCCCCTCCCCAAATGGCTCTTTCACAAATACATGATTTCTTCTGCAATTTTTTAATTGGAGAAAACAGTCTAGCAGGTACCTCTAATTGCTGCTGATGGAGCGACTGTTTTGACAGATTGTGTTTGGGGAGCATTTTTCCCCTCCGCTCATTTTTTTTTTCTCCTGTGCCATCTGTGACCCAAATATATAAATTAGATCAGAAGATGGATACAAATTGAATAATCAACGAGAACTGAAATACTCTGACGCCTTAGAAAATGGCATCGTTGTTGGAAACAATAGACGGAGAGCATCTATAGTTAGTTAATCTCTCTGTAGCTCCCTAATCCTGTTGAGGCTATCTGGGAAAAGAGTGAAACATAAATCAAAGTTCTTTATCCTAATTGACAGAAAAATAGGTGGATCCTTATTCTCTCTCCAACCAAAAAAAGACAAAAGAACTCCATGGAAATATGGATAATGACAAATGTTTTAATCAATTGGTTTAGTGTTGACCTATTTTCTTTTGTTTCGTGCTGCTGCAATTTTGGGGTCAACCATTCTTCCCTATTTGCACAAACCTCTTCCTGCAAAACAGTTTCCACAGTTCTGGAAATGTTTACTGAAATCTGAGTTATGGTCAACCTTTTCTGAAACGGGAGAACAGGCAGAGAGGCACTGTTTCTCAGTGGAGAAATCTACTTACCTTTCCTACCGGTTCGGTAGCGCACGCTTTTTAACCCTCTGCGCATGCGCAGAAGGCTTTGCGCATGCGCAGAGGGTGAAAAACAAGAAAATGGCAATGTCCGGGTGGGTGGGCGGAGCCTCGCACTGCCGCAGATTCCGGTTCTCTGAACCACCGGCGGCCGATTTCACCATTGCTGTTTTTATATCCCAGAATGTCAGGGATGATTTGAAATTGGCAACACATACTAATAATCAGGGGTGGGCTTCAAAAATTTTTAGCAAGGGGTTCACTGCCTTGTTGCTGAGTGGACGTGGCCATGGTGGGCGTGGCCTAGTCGGCCTCCTGCACCACAGCGGGGGGGGGGTGCCCCTCCCCTCCCAGGAGTCCCCACGTGGCCCATTTTAGATGCAGATAAGTGCAGGGTGCGCAGGGAGGCTCAAGGAGGGCGAAAAACAGGCTTACCAGAAGTTCAGGAAGAGGGCTCCAGAGGCTCCAGAAGGCCTCCAGAGGGCCTTCGGAGCCTGGGGAGGCCGTTTTTGCCCTCCTGGAGGCTCGAAGAAAGCCTCTGGAGCTCGGGGAGGGCAAAAACACCCTCCCTGCCGTGGTGCAGGAGGCTGACTAGGCCACGCCCATCATGGCCACGCCCACCCAGCAACCGGGCAGAGAACCCCTTGCTAAAAATTTTGAAGCCCACCCCTGGACAGATGCCATGAGAAAGAAGACCCGCTTCCTGGGCCCATCAGATAGCACTGGTGAAGAGATGGGGCCTTACATGACTCCGGTGTGTCAGGATGTGTGGAAACAAGGAAAAGTGGTCTCTTGGATAACCGGGATCTGTGCCTGGTTAGACTAAGCGGCTTTGAAAACCATATCAATAAAATAATGCAACAATTAAAAAAACGTAATAAAACTGAATGTCTCTCTGATGAAGTTGCTTAAATTAAAGCCTTACCTTTAACAATTAGATGAGCTGAGCTGGAGACGGTCCCATATTTATTGCTCGCCGTGCATGTAAAACTTCCTGAGTCTTCTGAAAAGACTTCAGCGATGACCAAAGTGCAGATCTCCTCTGAAAAGCATTGTTAAGAAAGTTAGCACTTTTTCATAAAGTATGAAATAACCCTTCAGTTAACCATATCATAGCATGATCTCTAGAAAGTTCATGCCACAATTTCCAGACAATGTATTGAAACGAGAGGAATTACATTCCAACAGGTCTCACCTTTTGCACAGAAGCTCGAAACAGCCTACCTAAAGCTCCCTCCTTGTATTCCCCCCCCCCCCAATACCAATCCTATCAGGTAGGTTGGGTTGAGAGAGAGTGACCGTAACTTGGATGTCCCCACTCGGAGTGGGGACATCCAGGTTCTGATGCATCCTCAGCGGAAGTATGGGAGTTGGGCGGCATATAAAAGCAAGCAAATAAATAAATGAATGAATGAATGAATGAATGAATGAATGAATGAATGAATGAATGAATGAATGAATAAATAAATAAATAAATAAATAAATAAATAAATAAATAAATAAATAAATAAATAAGTACACTGGGTGACTTTGGATCACTTGAAAGTACACTTTCATAAAAACATTGCATGATTCTCTAAAATGCATGGAACCCAAAACTGGTAACATTAGTGAGCAACGGAGACAAAAAGCTGCAGTTTAGTGCAGCGCTTTAGGTGCTGGATTAGAAATCAGGAATGGTGAATTCAAGTCCTGTTTTAGGCATGAAATCAGCTGTATGGCTTTCACTCCTTTCACAGTCACTCCTGCTCAGTGCAACTCATTTGTGATTATAGAGAAAACAAAAGGGAAATTTTCACTGGGATGCAGTTTCAGGGAAGACTGACAGACTGGCAGAATAGCCGATTTTTTCCCCTTGCATAACTTCCCTAACTGATCTGAAGATAAACTAGGATTTGAAGTTTAAAAAACATACGGGATTAAAGACCTATACAGCAAATCTAGCCTCCCTTTCTTAGTATGGTAATATGAAAGTTATCAACTCGTGAGGAGCACATTCCTGGTTATTTATTTATTTATTTAGTATATAGCATCTACAGATGTCATGCAATCACTGATATACAAATATGTTTAAATAAAGCAATATCTTGGTATGAAGTAAGTATGAACAAAGATTAAGGATATCTGGGTGTTTCCTTGTTATCATCAAGCAGTGACTACAAGTAGAGATAATTAAAATGATTGCAAGAGTCATTTCCCCAAGTGATTATGATTCTGGATATCACCATATCAACAGAGGATATTCTTCATTAACAACTTTTCTTGAGTTCATAGAGAAGCTGTGAGAAACAAAGTAAAAAAATTCTCCTACCTATGTTCTCCTGTTTATTGGGAGATGTTGGCTCCAAACTGAATGTAATTTAGTTGCTGGAATTTTTGTAACCCCATCCCTTTGGTAGATTTGACTAACTTGGTGAGAATTTGACTAACTTGGTGAGATTGCAATCATATTATAAGCAGCTGCGTCCTCTTCACTGATGACGCAAAACTATTTAACACCACTGACCATACTGCTGCCCTACAAAGTGACCTTAACTATGTGTCAGAATGGTCGAACAATTGGCAACTTCAAATCTCAACCAACAAATGCTCTGTCTTACACATTGGCAACAAAAATCAGAACACCAAATACAAGGTGGGCGGATACGACCTCGTAGATGACCCTCACTCTGTCAAGGACCTAGGAGTACTCATCTCAAACGATCTAAGCCCCAGAGCTCACTGTAACAGCATTGCTAAAAAGGCTTTAAGAGTTGTTAACCTAATTTTGCGAAGCTTCTTCTCTGGTAACACTGTACTTGTAACTAGGGCATACAAAACCTTTGCCAGACCAATCCTCGAATACAGCTTGTCTGCCTGGAATCCACACTGTATATTGCACATTAATACAATTGAGCGGGTTCAGAGGTATTTCACGAGAAGAGTACTCCACTCCTCTACTCACAATAGAATACCTTATGCCACCAGGTTTGAAATTTTGGGCTTCGACAACCTTGAACTACATCGCCTATGGTCTGACCTTAGCATAGTACACAAAATTATCTGCTACAATGTCCTACCTGTCAACGACTACTTCAGCTTCAACCGCAATAATACACGGGCAAACAACACATACAAACTCAAGGTAAACCGCTCCAAACTCGATTGCAGAAAATACGACTTCAGCAATAGAGTGGTCAATGCCTGGAATGCTCTACCTGACTCCATTGTTACTTCCTCAAACCCCCATAGCTTCAACCTTAGACTGTCTACCATGGACCTCACACCATTCCTAAGAGGTCTACAAGGGGGGGCGTGCATAAGCGCACCAGCGTGCCTACCGTCCCTGTCCTACTGTCCCCATTTATTCGTACTCATTTCCTGTGCTCATGTCCATGTTTATACTTATACCTGTTATCTCGTACATATTTGACAAACTAAATAAAATAAATAAATAAAATTTTGTAGAGAAAAGAACCACTCTGAGTTTTACAGAGTTGCCAAAGAGGATGACCACTACATGAGTGTCTCACTAAACAGGGGCAGTCATGGGGTGAGGTAAAAAAATTCAGATGGTGACCCTGATGATGCACATATAAGTGAGAGGAATTTTAATTGGACCATTGTGACTGGACTTTGTCATCTGGACTTTTATTGACCACACCCTATAGCAGTGATGGCGAACCTTTTTTTCCTCGGGTGCCGAAAGTGCATGCGTGCGCACTATCGCACATGCGCGAGTGCCCACACCCATAATTCAATGCCTGGGGAGGGCGAAAACAGCCTCCCCCCGCCCCCCGGAGGCCCTCTGGAGGCCGGAAATGGTCTATTTCCCAACTTCTGGTGGGCCCGGTAGCCCATTTTTCGCCCTCCCCAGGCACCATAGGCTTCCCTGGAGCCTGGGGAGGGCAAAAACGCCCTCCTCCGTCCCCCAAGAGGCCCTCCGGAAGCTGAAAACGCCCTCCCAGAGCCTCCGTGCGAGCCAAAAATCAGCTGGCACATGCATGCTGGAGCTGAGCTAGGCAACGGCTCGCGTGCCAGCAGATATGGCTCCGCGTACCACCTGTGGCACGCGTGCCATAGGTTCGCCATCACGGCCCTATAGACTCCACCACCATCAAGGGTTTTGAGTTCCACAGAAACCAAATCTGCTCAACTGCTCAGGGAAAGGGCAACCCATGCACTTTAGAAGGAAATTGTAACCCTAAGGATGAGTCCCCTCAACGTTCTGGCAAGTGGGCAGACCATCAACTAGTGAAAAGCTGGTTATTCATGCCAAGCCACAAAAAGCTCTCTCATGAAAGGTACAGACAAATGTGCTTTTGTTCCTCCAAAGCCATTTATGGGACACACACTTAGTGTGCCTTAATCATGGTGTCGCTACTCCACAGTCCCTGGATGAGGTCCTTGTGCCCTTTCATCTAGCACTGACTCAGATCCACTGTTTTGGTCCTGAAGTCACTGAAAAAATAGTCACAGTCAGGGTTCCCCTTCGGAGGGAGAATGCCTGACGTGGCCTTCTCCAATTTCGGAGCTGGAATGCCCGGAGCGATTCTCTCATATTTCATGAGTGAGAGCAATGTGGAGCACTGAGGGTTAAGAAAAAAAAATTGGCACAGGTTGAGGTGTGACAATACACATCCACTGGCAAGTTGGATAAATATAGTATAACCCAACATCATCTGGTGTACATTTGACTTCCAAGAAAGTAAGGGACATAATAAGGTCTGTTTCATTCACATCAAGGCTGGAAAAGAGCAGAAGTCCCAGTTTTGAAATAAGGACCATCTAGTAAAGATGGAGAATGGAAGCATTATTCCACTCCTTGAATATCTTCAGGGTCAGTGTTAGTCATTTTTCTAAGCTTTCAGTGCTAATGATATTCCTACCCCATAGAGAATAAGCTCCTTTTAATTAGGTGGGCCTCATTAGCAAATGAAAGCATAATGCTATATTCTTGACTATTCTTGAATTTATTTAGAGTGACCTGGAAATAAGTCCTATTAAAATCAGTGGGACTTTTTCAGAGTAGGTATGTAGATGATTCTGTTGTTATTTGTGGCATTTCTTGCTTTTTTCAGTGTGTGTGTGTGTGTGTGTGTGTGTGTGTGTGTGTGTGTGTGTGTGTACCTATTCTCCAAAGCACCTGAGGGCAGGACCAGAATGAATCTTGGAATGGATGGAAACTTATCAAAAGAAGATCCAACCTAGAACTAAGGAGAATTTTTCTGACAATGAGAACAATTAACCAGTGGAATGACTTGCGTCCAGGGGTGGGCTTCAAAATTCTTAGCAAGGGGTTCTCTGCCCGGTTGCTGGGTGGGCATGGCCATGGTGGGCGTGGCCTAGTCAGCCTCCTGCACCATGGGGGGGGGGCGTTTTTGCCCACTCCGGGCTCTGGAGGCTTTTTTCAAGCTTCCGGGAGGGGAGGGCAAAAACGGCCTCCCCAGGCTCCGAAGGCCCTTTGGGCCCGAACTTCCGGTAGGCCAGTTTTTCGCCCTCCTAAGCCTCCACGCATGCCCTGCACTTACCATCCAAAACGGGCCGCATGGGGACTCCTGGGTGGGGCGGGGTGGGATGGGCGGGGCCAGCCAGGAGTGGGATTTGGGGTTTCTCCGAACTGCACAGAATCTTAGCTAGAGGTTCTCCCGAACCACTCCGAACCCCCAGCAGCCCATCCCTGCTTGCGTCCTGAAGTTGTGAGTGCTCCATCACTGGAGATTTTTAAGAAGAGATTGGACAACCATTTTTCTGGAATGATATATAGTGTCTCCTGCTTGGGCATGAGGCTTATTTATTTATCACCCATCTTAACCCATTTATGGGCCACCCGTCTTACCACAGGGTAACTCTGGGCAGAGTAACTCAGGGTAACTCTGGATTGGACTAGAAGACCTCCAAGTTCCCTTCCAACCTTGGTATTCTATATTTCGTATTCAGATGAAATTGAATGGAACATTTCACAATTCATAATCCTTACTTGTAGTCAAGAATTTTAAGTCAGAGAAAAGGGCAGTGGCCTTGTCTCCTACATCTAATGGCAAACATGAGTAGCATTCATCTTCCAGATTTCAATATACTAATAAATAATTTAGCTTCATGTTATGGAAAATGCTCATGTCCATGGATAGCTGCAGGTAGTATCAAAGCAGTCAAGGTGACCATTGCAACTGTGTGAGTGAAGTTCTGTCCCATTTTATATGTTTGGAACAGAATCAACTTTTCTAATATAGCCTCCCTGAACAATATAATCTCTTTGCTTTATGTGGATAGGACATATTGACGAGAATACCTCAGTGCGTGTGAAGCATGAACTGCAAGAATACATTTTTTGAAAAAAAAATCTGCTTGCTTGTTTTTAATCACAGCAACACGTCTGTAAGAGTGAAGTAATTTAGTGAGCAGGTGCACTGGCATAAATATACTTACCCGGTTCAGCCATGGAGCGAGGTTCTAATAAAAAAGAAAAAAAAACATTACTTAATTTTGTATTTATTTTAACATACATCATGTTCTTTCAAAGTTTTGCACGAAAAACTGGATATTTTGGGAGCACTTTGTATCACTTAAAGTAAAGGTAAAGGTTCCCCTTGCACATATGTGCTAGTCGTTCCCGACTCTAGGGGGCGGTGCTCATCTCTGTTTCAAAGCCGAAGAGCCAGCGCTGTCCGAAGACGTCTCCGTGGTCATGTGGCCGGCATGACTAAATGGCGAAGGCGCACGGAACGCTGTTACCTCCCCACCAAAGGTGGTCTCTATTTTTCTACTTGCATTTTTACATGCTTTTGAACTGCTAGGTTGGCAGAAGCTGGGACAAGTAACGGGAGCTCACTCCGTTACGTGGCACTAGGGATTTGAACCATCGAACTGCCAACCTTTCTGATCGATAAGCTCAGTATCTTAGCCACTGAGTCACCGTGCCCCTTTGTATCACTTAAGCTTCTTTAAATCCAGATAGATGGATCTTTAAACTGCTGGAGTAATACAGTTACTTTTGGTCCTGTTCCTAATCTCTGATTCATCTTGAAGAGGAGAAGGAGGAAGAAGAGGAAAAGGAAGAGTCGGAGTCAAAAATCCAGATCCAATTACAGTTGAGAACCAGGATCAGGTCCAGAGGTGGGTTCCTCCCTGTTCAGACCAGTTCGCCCGAACCAGTAGGGACCCGCTGGTGACATCACGATGACGTCACCGAACCGGATCAGTCGGTGGGCGCCACCATCTTTTTTTTGAATTTTTTCTATGCTGTCCTATTTAGGCACATTTTGAAGCCGCGTGCATGCGTGCAAGCCGTGCGCGCTCACATTTGCGAACCAGTAGGGAAAGTAAGTGAATACCACTCCTGCCTAGGTGGGCAAAAGGGTAACAATCCAGAAAATTACCAAGTCACCAAAAAGTTATTTTCTGTTCTATACAGAATATTGTCCATGAAAGTCTATGCTGGACTGTGTATAGCTTTGGAAAAGTGAACTGAGTTTCAAAACTAAATTCTCTCAGTTGTATCAGTTTTTGTATACAATGCAAGCGGTTGCATTGTTCATATGGTACAACCAAGATATGATGGTTTGAGGCTGCTTCAAATCATTCTTCTCCCTGCTTTATCACTTTGATCTGTAACATGGAGACAATATTAACATGAGTGCGTCTGATGTCCTTTGAGAACAATAGCAGTCCCAATTATTCCAACTGATTCTATATTGCACGAGATAATGGTACTTTAAAAATGCTGTTTTCACATAATTTATTTACAAACATTTGCTTGTCAGTCACATGCAGCAAAAAAAGCACACCTCTTTAATACTACAGTACAGGTAGTCCTCATCTTACAACCGTTCATTTAGTGATGGTTCAAAGTTACTTATGACCATTTTTCACAGTTACGACCATTCCAGCATCCCCATGATCATGTGATCAAAATTCAGATGCTTGGCAACCGGTTCATATTTATGACTGTTGCTGTGTCCCAAGGTCATGCGATCACCTTTTGTGACCTTCTGACAAGCAAAGTCAATGGGGTAGCCACATTCACTTAACAGTGGAGTTACTAACTTATCAACTGCAGTGATTCACTTAACAACTGAGGCCAGAAAGGTTGTAAAACGGGGCAAGGTTCACTTAACAAATGTCTCACTTAACAACAGAAATTTCGGGCACATTTGTGAGGACTTAAGGACTACCTGTAGTTGAGGACTACCTGTAGTCCATAAAAACTAAAAAGCGTACTTTTCTGTAATATTCTAAAGTCTGGAGAATCTTCTATCAATGTGCCTTCTCTGTACCACTCCACTTTTGGAGAAGGAGCTCCTTTCACCCGACATTCAAACACGACCAGCTGACCCTCAGAGGCTGATATATTTTGCAGCATCTAAAACAAAAACAGACATTATGATATTTTAAGGTTTTTAAGATTATTACACAGGTGTGAATAAAGCGAAGTCAGCTTTGAGTGAACTTGCTTCTGGTCACGGAATGGATACATCTGCACAGTTTTCTTGTCATGATTTGCCATTGCTCAGTTTCCTACTTTAATTTACAGCCCAAGATTTCAAACATGGCCCCACCCAAGTATTGACCAGAGGAATCCCTGCTTATCTTTCTACATTACCCAGGTTGGTAGTGTGCTACTTACTTGTTAAAGCTGTCAATGGAAAGTAGCAGGACAGAAGTTTTAAACTACAATATATGCTACAACATCTTGAATAGATTAGAATAACAGAGTTGGAAGGGACTTTGGAGGTCTTCTAGTCCAACCCCCTGCCTAGGCAGGAAACCCTACACCACTTCAGACAAATGGTTATCCAACAGCCTCCAGAAGTTGTGAATGCTCCAACACTGGAAGTTTTTAAGATGATGTTGGATAACCATTTGTCTGAAGTGATGTAGGGTTTCCTGCCTAGGCAGGAGGTTGGACTAGAAGACCTCAAAGGTCCCTTCCAACTCTGTTATTATTATTATTATTACATCTTCTTAAAAACTTCCAGTGTTGGAGCATCCACAACTTCCGGAGGCAAGCTGTTCCGCTGATTAATTGTTCTAACTGTCAGGAAATTTCTCCTTAGTTCCAAGTTGCTTCTCTCCTTGATTAGTTTCCACCCGTTGCTTCTTGTCCTACCCTCAGGTGCTTTGGAGAATAGTTTGACTCCCTCTTCTTTGTGGCAACCCCTGAGATATTGGAACACTGCTATCACGTCTCCCCTGGTCCTTCTTTTTATTAAACTATTAAACTTTTCATTAAACATCTTTCCCTAATCTGCTGCTTTCTAAATGAATTGGAATCTACGATCAATTTTATCTTCACTGACGTTGCTATTAAAAGATTGGAGATTGTCATCTGGAGAACTTCCTTAATTTGTACAGCAGAAGTATCTAATATTTTCAGATAGGTGTGCTTAAGATGTGGCTGATGTAAAAGAAGCAATTTTAGGACACTCATGCTGATGCTATCATCGCTGAGCTTTTGAAAGGTATTTTAGGATTGGACAATGATTGCCTGAGGATTGGATCATCACATCTACAGTACTTGTTTCCCATTATGAGAAGAGCCCATTCAAGTTAATCACCTTGGTGAAGACAGGAGCAGCTATTAGGGGCCTTCCGTCCAGTCCTTGTAAATAATTAGTAGGGCTCTGATTCTAGTAGTGAAACAAAGAAACAAAAGTTAAGGCATATAATATAGGCATAACATTTTTGCTTCTACAAAAGCTGGTGAATGGGGAGAACTATATGAAAAAAATATTTTCAAAACTGTGTAGACTTTGCAGGAGAACATCTGTAAGCATGAGATTAAAGTCTAGCTGATATGGACCCTAACCTTGTGGCAATTTTCACAGCGTCACTGAACATAAGGCTTAGAAGGAAACATGTATTTATTTGTTTGTTTGTTTGTTTGTTTCCTGCTTTTATTGTTTTTACAAATAACTCAAGGCAATGAGTCCTATTTTCCCCACAACAACAACAACAACCCCATGAGGTAGGTTGGGCTAAGAGACTAGCCCAGGGGTCTGCAACCTTAAACACTCAAAGAGCCATTTGGACCCATTTCCCACAGAAAAGAAAACACCAAGAGCCACAAAACCTGGGTGGGCGTGGCTAACTCGATGTCACTCACTCCCACCCAGTCACATGACCCCCCCTAGCCACGCCTACCCAGCCAGTCATTAGGGCAGACAACTGGTTGTTAAAAAACACCGGGAGCCACAAAACCCTTTGACCCCCCTCCCTCTCTCCCCTCTCTACCTGTATCTCTGTGTATCTCTCTCACTCTCCCCCCTGTCTCATCCCCTCTCTCTGTGTATCTTTCCCTCTCATCCCCCGCCGTTGCCCTTACTTTCTCAGACTAGGCAAGGAGTGACTGGGAGGGGAGGGCGAGGGGCAGGGCCAGTCAGTGATGGGTTCACCAGACAGGGAGCCACAGCAGAGGGCCCAAAGAGCCACATGCGGCTCTGGAGCCGCAGGTTGCAGACCCCTGGACTAGCCCAAAGTCACCCAGCTGGCTTTTATGGCTAAGGAGGGACTTGAACTCATAGCCTCCTGTTTCTAATCTGGTGCCTTAACCACTAGACCAAACTGGCTCTCCTTAGATAAACATTGACAACATCTGGCTCAAACCCTTGGCCACACATTGCCCCACAATTTAACACGGAACCTTTAAAAAAGCTGAAGTGTGAACCATTTATTATTCACAAAAATATTTGTTTTATATTGTTATTTCCATCCCATTCTTTCATTATTAAAACAATCCCAGTCTGGAACACTGTTCCCTAAAATAGTTTTAAAATACTGTTACTGCTATTATTATTTTTTAAAATAAGTTTTCAAATGTAAACCATTTCAAGAATTTTAAAATATGGACAGTGAAGAGACAGAACCAAATTGTCAAAGCAGCACCAATACATGAAAAGACTCCTTGTCAGAGGTGGGTTCCTCACGGTTCAGTAACTTGGCGGCCTGGGTCGCTAGAATCGGCAGCGACCCAGGTCTGCCACGCCCCTGAGCCAGTTCTCCCGGCGGCGCCATAGGTGGCTCCATCTTGTTTTTAGTACTGCACATGCGTGCACATGCATGCACATGTGCGTGAAGCACAACTCCCCCCCCCACGGCACATCCATGAGCGAACTGGCAGCAAAGAGAACCAGAACCCACCCCTGCTCCTTGTCATCCTTGCACGGTGCTCAATGTTCATGCCTCAGGTTATTTACAATATACTAAAATAAGTGAGGACATTCACAGTATAAAGAAACATTAAAACACAAAGCAATAACAGAACTGATAGCAGCTTTTAATTAAAAAAAACACATGTTCATTCTCCAAAGATCCTTTAGAGCAGGGGTATCAAACTCAATTTCATTGAGGGATGTATCAGGGCTCTGTGTGATCTCAGCAGGGGGGATCGGTGGGTGGGCGTGGCTGAGGTGGTCATGGCCAGCTCGGCATCATTCATGTCAGGGGCACCTGTTGTGGCCGGGCGGGGATCAGGTGATCCATTGTCTCCAGCAGAGGAATTACTCGATGCTTCCTTGCCTTGTGATCAAATCAGTGGCAGGTTGCTACCTGTTCACCCCGGATTGGGCGAACTGGTAGCGGTGGCAACTGGAGGCTCCGCCCACCCGCCCGGACGTCATCACAGACGATCTGCGCATTCACAGTTCCGAACCAGTAGCGAAGGTAAGTGAAACCCACTACTGGATCAAATGCCACTTTTGCTAGTAGTTTGTTTTGCTAGCCCTCTGCCAGCAAAACGGAGCTCAGGAGGGGTGCGCATGCGAAAACAACAACACACAGCCCCCCGAGCTCGTTTTTGCTGGCAGAGGGCTGCAGGAGGCCGTCACCGCTGAAAACGGAGCCTCCCGGGATCCAATAGTGCTGGCAGAGGCACTGTGGGCTGGTCCTTTGATGTTTCCAGGGCAGCCCCGCGGGCCAGATCTAAGCACCTCGTGGGCCAGATCTGGCCCAAGGGTGTTGAGTTTGACACCCCTGCTTTAGAAAATCTTGGTCATTAAAAGCTCCCAGAAGGATGTCAGTGCAATGTGCTGGACCATATAGCAAAGACTCAGTTGGAGAAGAGATAGAATGCTACTTCATAACTGGAACAATTAAGGGTGACATAAAGCTGCATCAGCTGTGAGTTCCTAGTCTTTTAGAATAGAATAGAATAGAATAGAATAGAATAGAATAGAATAGAATAGAATAGAATAGAATAGAATAGAATAGAATAGAATAGAATAGAATAGAATAGAATTCTTTATTGGCCAAGTGTGATTGGACACACAAAGAATTTGCCTTTGGTGCATATGCTCTCAGTGTACATAAAAGAAAAGATACATTTGTCAAGAATGGTTGTCATAGGGTTCAAGTAAGCAATCAGGGAACAATCAATATTAATATAAATCGTAAGGATACAAGCAACAAGTTACAGTCATACAGTCGTAAGTGGGAGGAGATGGGTGATAGGAACGATGAGAAAAACTAATAGTAATAGTAATGCAGCCTAGTGAATAGTTTGACAGTGGTGAGGGAATTATTTGTTTAGCAGAGTGATGGCATTCAGGAAAACACTGTTCTTGTGTCTAGTTGTCTTGGTGTGCAGTGCTCTATAGCGACGTTTTGAGGGTAGGAGTTGAAGCAATTTATGTCCAGGATGTGAGGGGTCAGTAAATATTTTCACGGCCCTCTTTTTGACTCGTAAGGTTTTTTTTGACTTAGTAAGTCAAAAAACTTTTTTTTTGACTTACTTTTTGACTTAGTAAGATAAAAATGTAAAGGGTCTGGAATTGCTTCTCCAACCCTTCTGAATAAAGTAGAATTGCATTTGTAATAACCGGCTTTCTTTTCATACTAAATTATATTCTTATTCTCCCAACTCATAAATAATTTATTTTGGTCTGGTTACTTTATTTTGATTTACATTCTCCCGTTTTTTATACCAGGATGAAAATAAAATCGTGTTACCGCTTCAACGGAAAACCAAAGATTAAGGATAACATGCAAATAAATCCTAGTCTATAGAACAGCTGCTTCTGTAACATGGTGTCTTTTATGTATGTTAGCCTACAACTGGCTTCCTCCATGGGATACTCTCCAAGTACCAGGGACTGCCCATCCCAGAATTCTTGGTCAAAACCATCAATGGAATGTGCTGGTTTGGAATTCTGAATCTTGCAATCCATTCTCAAATGACTGAATGTCATTCAGAAAATAGCACCTTGGGGCAGACTGGATGACAGCACCACAGCTACACAAAGCTAGCGGCATTTTTTTGTCTCCTTGAGGGAAGCATCGTATTTATTTTTCTTACCTGATACACAGGAACTGAGACAGGATGTTTCATCGAAGGTTGGGGTTGAATGGCTTCTTGATGGGTTGCAGAAGAATTAGCAAGAAGAGGTGCGGGAGGAAGGGGAGCAGGAGGAGGTGCAGTGGATGAGGTCTTAGTCTGGTTTTGGTACCTGGGAAAAAGTCGGAAAAAGCTAATTGACAAAAAAAGAAAACAACATGAGTTTGTGAAGGCTGAAACTATTTATTTGTGAGATTTGTGAGATTTGTGAGATTTATATACCGCCTCACAGTGCAAGCACTCTCTAAGCGGTTTACACCAGTAAGCAATGCATATTTATATTGCCCCCAACAATCTGGGTCCTCATTTTACCTACCTCGGAAGGATGGAAGGATGAGTCAACCTTGAGCCGGTGAGATCTGAATCGCTGACCTGCAGATCACAGTCAGCTAAAGTGGCCTGCAGTACTGCCTCTAACTGCTGCGCCACCTCGGCTCTTAAACTACCTTTATCCATTGATTTTGAGTGATTTAAAAAACTATCTTGATGGACTGGGAAGTTCTGTCATACAAACTTTAAAGCTTCTCGAAGTATCCTTGCCCCAAAGTGTGTCTCCTCCCTTTTGCCTTTATTAAACATTACAAGAAAGTTCTGTGGTTTAATTCCTTGCTCTGTGTGGGAAACAGGAATGGTGAACAATTTTTTTCCTCTAGTTGAGAGGTGAAAGATGGGATATTCCATCTGCTCCTGAGGGAGTTAAAAGTAAGGAGGCCTTCAGGGGTGACATTCAAATTTTTCCCCTACTGGTTCTGTGGGTGTGGCTTGGTGTGGGGGGGTCATGTGACTGAGTGGGCATGGCCAACTTGATGTCACTCACGGCAAGGTGGGGCGGCACCACCTCACCAAGCCACGCCCACAGAACCGACAGAAAAGTTCAGCCAAGTCTTCTAGCGTTCAACCTGGCTGCTTCTCGCCTCCTTCTCATGTTTGCTCTGTGTGTATGAGCCCGAGAAGGAGGAGAGAGGGAGTGAGTGGGAGGGGCGGGGCATGGAAGGGTGGGGCCAGTCAGTGGTACGATTTACCGTTTCTCCGAACTGCGCATAATCGCCGCCACCGGTTCTATAGAACCTGTCTGAACCTGCTGAATTTCACCCCTGATGCCCTTGAATTGGACTCAGCTCCAGGTGATGACATTCAGATCTCCTCAGAAGCATTATGGCAATGGTTTGCTGTTGCTTTTTCCTGGGATTTTTTTCTCAACTTCCCAGTCCAGCCCTGGGATTTTGAGGAATTCCCCTCAACGTACTAATGTAAAAATAGAATGTCAATAATTTTAGAAAGAGTGTTGCTTCAAATGCTCAGAAATTACTAGCAGATTTCTTCAAGTTCTAGGCATCCTAGTGGCCCACAAACTAATAAAAGTCCTCCATATTTTCCATTATTGTTAATCTGCATGAGTGGTTCTTTGCAATGATCAGAATATATGTGAGTGTAGAGATGGCTATGTTCAGGCATTGAGAATTAAAAAGAAGACCCATTAAAAGAGGGAGCTCATATTTGGGGATTGGGATGAGAATGGACCTTCACTGGCTAAGTCATTCTTAGAGTCTGGAAATAGGAATGGGGAAATACCACATAGCAGTGACTGAACAGACAGCTGCAGAGATCAGATTTTCTCATTGGCAAGACTTGTCACATTTTTGGCAAACATAATACTCATTTTCGTTATATGAAGAATATTGAAGTTTATCTAGTGACAGGTGGATCTTTAGCAGCAAGAAAGGGAAACTCTAGTTAATTGAGACCCAATCCTTTCTAATCCTGTCCTTTGAGAACAAAAGTTCTCAAAAGTAGTTCTATTAACATTTGCTTTAGTGGAAAGCAAGAGACCTAGGTTTCTTCTTGTGACTTCAGTGAAGTTTGAGAAAGACACATTTCTACTTGGCCAGCCTTTTGAAGGCTTGTATCTTATGGATTTGCTGGAATGAAAAAAAACCCTGTTTCAAATATTGAACAGAAGGGTCAGGAAAACCTTGTCTCCATAGAACCTGAAAATAATAATGTAATGATTGCTTGTATTTTCAATCTACTGCAATTGGAGAAGACATAATTAGAGTCTATACAAGACAAATATCAATTGCATACCAATCTGAACTGAATTTCCTGTGAAATTATAGTTTGCAGTTTGTATAAATAACAGAATAACAGAGTTGGAAGGGACCTTGGAGGTCTTCTGGTCCAACCCCATGGTTGTCCAATCTCTACTTAAAAACCTCCAGTATTGGAGCACCTGCAAGCCATTCCACTGATTAATTGTTCTCACTGTCAGGAAATTTCTCCTTAGTTCTAGGTTGCTTCTCTCCTTGATTAGTTTTCATCCATTGCTTCTTGTCCTGCCTTCAGGTGCTTTGGAGAATAGATTGACCCAGTGGTGAAATCCATTTTTTAACTACCGGTTCTGTGGGTGTGGCTTGGTGGGTGTGGTGTGGCTTGGTGGGCGTGACTTTTGTGGGCGTGGCAGGGGAAGGATACTACAAAATCTCCATTCCCACCCCACTCTAGGGCCAGCCAGAGGTGGTATTTGCCAGTTCTCCGAACTACTCAAAATTTCCGCTACCGGTTCTCCAGAACCTGTTAGAACCTGCTGGATTTCACCCTTGGATTGACCCCCTCTTCTTTGTGGCATCCTAAAGCCTTGTGACTTTAAATATTGGAACACTGCTATCATATCACCCCAGTCGTTCTCTTTGTTAGACTAGACATACCCAATTCCTGCAACCATTCTTTGTATGTTTATCCTCAGTCCCCTAACCATCTTTGTTGCTCTTCTCTGCACTCTTTCTAGAGTCTCAGCATCTGGAGTATCATGGCAACCAAAACTGGATGCAATATTCCAAATGAGGTCTTACCAAGGCATTGTAAAGTGGTATTAACACTTCACGTGATCTTGATTCTATCCCCCTGTTAATGCAGCCTAGAATTGTGTTGGCTTTTTTGGCAACTGCTGCACACAGCTGGCTCATATTTAAATGGTTGTCCACCAGAACTCCAGGATCCTCTTGCAGTTACTACTGTTGAGGCAGGTACTACCTATGCTAAACCTGTGCATATGGTTTTTCTTGCCTACATGTAAAACCTTGATTTTTTCAACATTGAATTTCATTTTGTTAGACAGGGCCCAGTGTTCAAGACTGGCAAGATCCTTCTGTATTCTTCTGGAATATTGACTATTCCTGCCAGCTTGGTGTAGTCTGCTAATTTGATGAGTTCCCCTTCTATCCCCTTGTCTAACTCACTGATGAAGATATTGAAGAGTATTGGGCCTAAGACAGAACTTTGGGGTATAGATAATTTTCTGTTAATCATCATCATCAGTAGCAGCAGCAGCAGAAGTTTTTGTTGTTTCACAGGTGATGACATCTAGTCAACCTTTATCTATTTGGAAGCTAAGTAGTAAGTTACAGGGCTTCTGGTTAGGTAGGAAAGTTAAAAAGAGATCTCAGAAGAAGACAATGGCTAACCTCTTTGGTATAGAGCCACGGTGGTGCAGTGGTTAGAGTGTAGTACTGCAGGCTATTTCTGCTGACTGCTGGCTGCCTGCAATTTGGCAGTTCAAATCTCACCAGGCTCAAGATTGACTCAGCCTTCCTTCCTTCCGAGGCGGGTAAAATGAGGACCCAGATTGTTGGGGGCAATAGGCTGACTCTGTAAACCGCTTAGAGAGGGCTGTAAAAGCACTGTGAAGCGGTATATAAGTGCTATTGCTAAGTGCTATCGTTTCCTGCAATACCTACATAAAAATATATATTAAGTCATCAGAGAGATTTCCAAAGAACCTGCTACATCATTTTCCAAATAAAATTGATCCACTAGTTGCTTTTTGGCTGATCAATAACACATATCGATTCATATAACTAGCATTTTGAAACAGATGACATAGATTGGGAAAATGAGATGGGAGAGAAGTTTATTCCCACTGTTCTGATTCAATTCCCTGTCACCCAATTCCCTGCAATTGTTTTTAAAAGAAATGTAATAAGTTGGGAAATCTAATCCAAGGAGTGTCCACGAGTGTCCAAAATTCACACCATACTTACCGATCCATTTCTTCTTTGCTGTTGTCACTTTCAGATTCTGAAGATGAGGCCCCTGTGGGAAAGCAAAGATTACTTCCATGGGGCACCATATTTATTAATTTATTTATCTGAGTACAATGTAGACTGTTTGATGTTCGTTGTTGATGTCACAATGATTTGGTGCAACTAATTTGATTTATGGGACTGGATCCTAATATCTTTGGAGTCTTTCCTTAGCAATTATGTCCCTATAAGAAATGTGTCCCCTCTGGGAGATACATTTCTTATAAGGATACACAAAGCCCTGTGATGCTGGTTTTGCTATAGTATTTTTGGACAGATGACAATTGGCACCCTTACGCTTTTCATTCCACTGAAAAATATAACTACTTTTTTCAGTCCCTGCTGGGAAAATCTACCAGTAAACATCAACTGGATTAAAACTGACCATCAGTTGTGTTGTAATAGAAAATTTCAGTCCTCAGTCCTTAAGTAGAAGCCACATAACATCATGTTCATCGTGTTGTCATCATACAAATGCATCGATTATGTTGCAACTCACATACATTATATAGTTTTATGTTTTATATCTATAGAATAGAATAGCTATGTTTGCTTCTGGCATGAATGAAAAGCACAATGCCATAAAGAGATTGTAGTCTAGTGAGTTATCACACAAGTGATGGCAGCTAGTTTTAACTTCTTCCAAATTCTGCTCATTAAGACTGAATTCTGGTTTTCTTCCCTTTCCCTTTTTTTTTGATGTCTGCAATACAATTGTTGCTTCATTTGTATACTGAGACATTATGGCCAGTGGTGGGTTTCAATTTTTTTTTACTACCGGTTCTGTGGGCGTGGCTTGATGGGCATGGCTTAGTGGACATGGCAGGAGAAGGATACTGTAAAATCTCCATTCCCACACCATTCCAGGGGAAGGTTACTGCAAAATCCCCATTTTCTCCCGATCAGCTGGGACTTGGGAGGCAGAGAATAGATGGGGGCGGGGCCAGTCAGGGGTGGTATTTACTGGTTCTCCGAACTACTCAAAATTTCCGCTACCGGTTCTCCAGAACTGGTCAGAACCTGCTGAAACCCACCTCTGATTATGGCCATTGGCAATTGGAGAGACAGTGGGAAGACATTTTGATTTCTTCAAGAGCAGATGACTGATCTTTGTTTTATAGTCAGGAAGACAACTATCATTATCCCTTAAAATTAGTGGTTTCATGCACGTTATAAATAAGAGTAAGAATTACTTCTTAAATCTTGGAAAACCTGTTTCCATATCTCAGGACTTCATTTGAATTAAGAAAGCAGCAAACATTTATATATAACACAAGTTCTATATGCTGCTTTCCCTAGTTCAGTTTCAATCTTCTACCATTACCTTCTACATAAATCTCTGCAGACGTTGAGTCTGTCCCATAGATGTTGGACGCAAAGCAGGAGTAACGCCCAGTGTCTTCTTCAAAAGCTTCAACAATAATTAGTGAATGCAGCTCTCCTGATTGGATGATCTGAATATATGGTGAATTTTCAAGCTCTTTCCCTTCACAATACCACCTGCAAAACAAGGCAATCATTTATCATTCCTTGACAGATGAATGGGAAAACAGATTACAACAATAGCAACAACTTACTAATCACCTTAAGCAGACTTTCCACTTAAATGAAGCTAAAACAAAAGGTTAAATAACCGGTTGTATTTAGCTGTAGTTAAAAACTGAGCTGCATTATGTTCCAAGTACAGACGTACTTGTTGAACAATGCAAGGTGGAACCAGGGTCAGGTACAGGGGCGGGTTCCTAATTTTTTTACTACCACTCTGTGGGCGTGGTTTATTTTGTGGGTGTGGCTTGCCAGCCATGTGACCGGGTGGGCATTGGCCTCGGGAGCTTGGCAGCGGCCGGAGAAGCAGGGGGGCATTGCCCACCCGCAATGCAGCCCCCCGCAGCGGGAGCAGCAAGACCATGGCAGCGGTTCTTTTAGGAGGCTCCGTCTGGCCTGAATGCTTCTCCCCATTCGATGATCCTAGGCTCCTGCCGCCCGTTTCCCCTCCCCTCAGCAGCTCGAGAAGCCTCGAACGTGCAAAAATGCCTAGGATCATCACCGCGTGTTCGTGACTTCTCGGACTGCTGAAGGGAGGGGAATGGAGATAGCTCCTGCCGCCTGTTCTTTCAGCGTCTCACGCGCTCCCTCAGCCATCCTCCCTTGCTTGGACTCACTGTGGGGTAGGAAGGCAGCGCATGCGCAGAAATCTTAAAAAAAAAATTTTTTTTTAAAAATGGCGGCGCCCAGGCACCGACAACCGACCGCACTGGTACTGTGATGTCACCAGTGGGCCGCTACTGGTGCTATAGAGTGGACCGCACTGGTAGGAACCCACCACTGGTCAGGTAGTAGTTAGTCTGTTGGAACTACAGATTCAAGTTTACATATGCAAAATGGCATGAAATTCAGAGAATAATCATACTGTAGATGCATTACTATTTCTGAGTAACAGTTCTAGTATTAGCAGATCGATTGGGAAACATTTATGTAGCCTTCCAAGAAAGGATTTGATCTTCATCCTTAAACAAAGATACATATACATTGACCATATATACCTATAGAATATGTGTACATAAGATCATAGGACAAACACATACACATAGATACATATTCTATGGCTGTGTTTTACATGTGTTCATTATGATTACCTACATGTAAAATAGAGAGAGTAATTCAACTGTATTTCACATACTGGAATAATATATAAGAACACTGAAGGATCTATGTAGAATATAAGTATTTCAGCACTGTTTACGGAATTTTTCTGCTTATGAAAACAATAGTCAAAATAATATGACAGTTGAGATACCTTCTGCATCCATGCAGTTTTTAAAAACTCTATCTACACTGAAGTTTAAAACTTGGGGGAAACATTTTTTCCAATTTGACACTGATTTTGATTCCTCTGCTGCACATTTTAGATGAAACTAAATTATTAGTTTCTTGACTTTAATTGTGCATTCCTCCATTAACTGTCCACTTCAAGATAAAACAACCAATAAATGCTAAAAGCAGATGATATAATGTGCAAACATTATTTCCAATTGTCTTAAACTGAGATTTATTTGCATGTTTAGGAAGTTGAACAAATAGTGGTATACCTGTTCCATCATTGGCTCTATGGGAGTGGAAATATTTGAATCCAGTATCTATTAAATCTAAATGGTCATACGTGTGGGTCAAGAATGGCTTGTGGAGGAACAGCTGCTCTTCTCTAACCTTTTACCCTCAGGTGTGAAAACATACAAAAACATATTTGCTTTTAGATTACTGTGATCTGTGAATCTCACTTTTATGGCATGTTAACCATGGTTTTTAGCTTAATGATTTTTATGAACAACCCCAAAAGGTCATGACCTAATGCAATGAATGAATTTAGGCATTTATTATATCCTTAACAGATTAAAAGCACTTCTAAATAAAACAAAGAAACAAAAACCCCCGATTTCTGGGGAATTTAACTAAGCTTTATGAGAGGATGGGATCTTTTGATCTTAGGGATTTTTAAAATTGTTTTCCCTGTGGTGCTCATATCTTGTTGATATACTATTGTTTATTGCTCTGAATAATTTAGAAATCCCCCTAAGAAGACTCCAAATCAGAAAGTAAGCTCAGATAAGTTAATAACTTTTGGACCATATGCAAACATTACAACGTCATCTAGATATTTTTTAACTACAATTCCTATTGTTATCAGCCACTTTAGCTAATCAAGAGCCTGGAACATAAGTTCCTCCTTTAAGGCTAAAGAAATGTTGGACAATTTATCAACAGTTATTCAACTTCAGTGGGACTTTTGAATTTAGAAGCAGTACTGTATGACGGAAAATACTAGTTGTTGAAAATGCAATAAAGCAGGGGTGGGCTGTTAGGGGTTCGCAGGGGTTTGGGAGAACATCTAACTAACATTCTGTGCAGTTTGGAGAACCCCCAAATCCCACTCCTGGCTGGCCCCACCCACCCCTCCCCTCCCAGGAGTCCCCACACGGCCTGTTTTGGATGCAGGTAAGTGCAGGGCGCACGTGGAGGCTCAGGGAGTAGGCCTCAAAAAACGGGCCTACTGGAAGTTCGGGAAGGCCGGATACGGGCCCATTTCTGGTCTCCAGAGGGCATCCGGAGCCTGGGGAGGCCATTTTCGCCCTCCCGGAGGCTTGAGAAAAAGCCTCCAGAGCCCAGGAAGGGCAAAAATGCCCCCCCACTGTGATGCAGGAGGCCGACTAGGCCATGCCTACCATGGCCATCCCATCCAGCAACCGGGCAGAAAACCCCTTGCTAAAATTTTTGAAGCCCACCCCTGCAATAAAGGTACTTTTCACTTCCTGCACTGATTGTGGGCATGTTGGAAGTATCTGGTTAATCCCTTTTGGAACCAAGATACTTTATAAGAGGAGTACTTGAACAGGTAAGGCAATTTCTATTATTATTATTTTTTGTGCTCTGGACTGTGCATCAATTTCTATTGTAAGTGAACTGGAGAATGCCAGTAACTCCAAGTAAAATTAAAGGGAAATTCACTAGGCTCCCCCATCTTCAAGTTTTTATGCAGTTCATGTGGATAATGAAACAAGGAAAAACTGTATTCACTTGGATGCACTCATGCAAGGAAATCTCAAGCATCTGTTCAAGAATGCATAACATACAGGAGTTTTCAAATACATAACTGATAAAACAAATACCCATATATTGCCTGCCTTTTAAGCATTCATTGATTTCCCTCTTTATCCCCTCTGTTCAGCTTAGATATTGTCTTAAGATAATTTCAGATAAAATAAATTTAATAAAGTTAAAGACAGTAGCAGTAGCAATTTTACTTCCCTCTCCATAATACAGATAGATAAATGCTGTAGGACAGCCATATGCATATTTAAGAATAAATCCATAAACTATAGATTTTAATGACAAAATGGAACTTCTTTATATTAGAATGAGCGGTGGGTTGCTCCCAGTTTGGACTGGTTCTTAGAACTGGTAGCGCTAGCGGTGGGAGGCTCCACCCACCTGCCTGGGACGCTTCTGCACAGAAGTGGCACGCGCGCACGCCAGTGCGCACAAACTGGTGGTAAAAAAATTTACAACCCACCACTGATTAGAATAGATTTCAGTCTATAACCCTGCGCAACAAAATCTATTTATCCAACTAAGGGGTGGGTTCTAACTTACCTCACCGCCAGTTTGCTTCCTCCCGCGCCACGTGGCTGCATGAGCTTTGCACACGTACATGCCAAAAACTGGCTTCTGCGCATGCGCAGAAGCAAAAACAAGCAAAAAATACCCCCAAAAAAATCCCCCTCCCAAAAAATCCAAAAAAAGATGGCAGCATCCACGGACCGCCACCGACAGAATCGACTCCATGACGTCACCATGGATTTATTACCGGTTCTATAGAACCGGTGCAAACCGGGAGGAACCCACCTCTGATCCAACTACTTAATATATTTAAAAATAAATCTTGCAGTTTGGCAGAGTAGCATAGAGTATGTTGTTAGGGTTAGGAGAGACTGGGAAAAATGCTCTTTTAAGCTTTCCCATCTTCACCCATTTTTTCCTGTTTCCTATAACAGGAATGAATTGCCCTTCCTTCCTTCCTTCCTTCCTCTGGCATACTGATCAGGTGAGGGGGTTATTTGTTTTAAATAAATTAATGGACATGGTCTTGTTCCCTTCCTTCTTTCTGTTCTCTCTTCTGCCTCATTTCTTCTTCTTGTCATTAGCTGGCAACCATGGAACCATGCTTTGGAAAAAAAAACCACAGAAAATATTGGAAAGGTCTTCAAGGGGAGTCAAAAAATCAAGATGGTATCCCAAATCCATTGGAAATGGGTAGCTTACAAATTCAAATAAACAAACAAAGAAAACTCCATGATCAAAGCACGGCAACTGTAACAACACAAAAAGATATAGAGTTTTGATCATAAAATCACATCAACCATTTTGGTGTTTTTGACCCCCCCCCCAGATATCCCTCTACTGTAACATTAAGCTTCTATCTTACCCTTAATCTTCTTTTCAACAGACTTCCTTGGGATCTCCACCTGTAAAATTTCTGTAAACAGTTTTATTCTTTTGTTAACTTCTTTTCCCCATTTTCTTCTGGGGACTTTCTTGGTGAGAGGATCCTGGATCTCTACCCCATATTCTTATCTACAAGGTTTTTGCTCATTCATAATTAGCACCATTCACAAGAAGTGGGAAACTTACTATGATCAGAATGCTGTACTTGTTTGTGATGTATACACAAGCATTTCTCACATGAAACAAAATCCCCATAGTCATATAAGTAATGAATCAGACATGATAATATGCCACTTTGACAGGGTGCATTAATCTGTGTATCCTCCCTTGAGTAAATGCAGCTAAAGTTTCTGTTAGTCTTTTATCTTACTGATCCAGTGTGTCCGACTCGGAAAATAATTAAGTCAATGTGATTAGGTACCTGGGGTAATTTGTGGTTAACAGAAAAAAATGTTTGTGGCATCTAACAACTCTGCTCTCTGCTAATAATAGGTTACATCAATGGATAAATTTACCTTATGCATAATCAAAATGTTGGTCCACATACTTTATTATAGCACTGTCCACAATCTGGTATCTTCCAGATGGAATGCTAATTTTTCCAGAATTCTCAACCAATACTGCTATTGGGAATCAAAACATCTGGAAAATGCCATGTTGGGGAAGACTATGGCAACTGTCCAACATGTCAAGAAGTTGTTCTCAAACATGACATTGTATCACAAGGGTTACAACTGGGATGCCATATATACAGTGCAAAGATTTCAAACTCTCTCCACCACTGAGTATACACCTTTCCCTGCATGCCAGATCAATAAGATGATGCAATGACTAAGAGTGCTAATGTCTGAAGTATATAATCTTTAATGTTTAGTTAGAAATCATTTTTTAGTTTCTAGTTACATTACACATTGCAAAAATGCAGTCTTGCCACAGAAAAGAAGTACAGTTTTTAGAAAGTCGTTTGATTTAGCTAAAGACGTATATCAGTGATGGCGAACGTTTTTTGGTTCGCGTGCCAAAAGGGGGGGAATGCGGGGGATCACGTGTGCGTGCCCACACCCATAATTCCATGCACCCCTGCACATGCGCGCATGACACCCCTGCTCCCAGCATGCAATGGCACGCCCATTTTTTGCTCTCCCCAGACTCCAGAGCCTTCCTAGGAGCTTGGGGAGGGCGAAAACGGCACCTGTCTCCTCCAGGTCCCGTCAGCTAAACAGTGCCTGCTGGCGGGCCCAAGGGGGAGGGCCTTCTCTGTGGCTGCCCCAACAGTTACCCCGGAGATCCGGACTGCCCACACCCTATTGGCCTCCCGCAAAGCAGTAAAGACCTGGCTTTTCTGGCAGGCCTGGGGCCGTTGATCTCGCGGCTGTAATCGGCGAGATCCGGCCATGAAATGATATACATGGGTTTTAAATTGTTTTAATGTTTAAGATGTTTTTAATGTTTATTTTATTGTTAAGCCGCCCAGAGTCCTTTGGGAGTTGGGCAGCATATAAATTTAAATAATTTAAATTTAAATTTAAATTTAAATTTAATTTTAATAATGATAATAATGATAATAATGATAATAATGATAATAATAATGATAATGATAATGATAATGATAATGATAATAATAATAATAATAATAATAATAATAATAATAATAATAATAATAATAATAATAATAATAATAATAATAATAATAATAATAATAATAATATTGCGGATATGCACAAGGAAAACCATGACCTTTGAGGATTTATGGTGCAATTGATTTTTCCCCCTGAGAATTTAATTTGTGAAAATCCAATAATAATATCATCACATGATCCCTTTCCAAGAATTGCAGTGTTCCTGGTGCTTTACTAAAAACCATAAATCCGGCGTTTCCCTCGTAAGGTACGAGTAGAAGGAGCAATGGCAAAAAATGGGAGAATTGTAAATAATATACAACAATTTGTGCTTGGGATGCATCATTAAGCTGATCTGAGCCTTTTGCAGATTGAGCCCCAAAGATGATAGCAAAGATGTGACCAACAGTGACATGGACAAGATGCATCTACTCAGGGCAGAGATTTCATGGGTTCCTACAGTGTGTGTGTGTGTGTGTGTGTGTGTGTGTGTGTGTGTGTGTGTGTGTGTAAGAGTCGCTGTGTGTGTGTATTTGTGTGTGTGTGTGTGTATTTTTGTGTGTGTATATTAAAAGTCAGGATAGCAGCCACACAATTAAAGCCCCATCTCCCCTTTACATGTATTGCATCTGCAATGACCAACAAAGGGGTTGATGATAAAATACAGTAGTCACAATAAACATCTTGATTTTTTTATACTGTCTTACGGTTGCCCCTGGAAGGATGGGAGAACACTTGCAAGCATTTTCCCTTTTACTGAAAGGTTTTTTTAAAAAATTGGAATGGAATGAGGCAAGTTGTTGCAAGGAAAACTGCTTCCACTTCCAATGTAAACACCCCAAATGATTTCGAAGTGGGTTACATATGCCAAGAAAATTTAGGCGCAAAATGGGTGAATTTCTGCTGAATAATTTCAGATTCAGGGGATTTGGAGAGGGCTCAATATTTGCCTTCCAGTCTCTTTTCCACTGTTTTTGTTGAAGAAGAACATCGCAAAGCTGAAAAATAGCCATTTTGCCACCGAATTTTTACAGAATGTTCTCAGAATGTTGGGGAAATATAAGTCATGCAAGTCTGGGGTCTGCCCACCACCACCTTAAAAACAAAGGTCCATGAAAGTGTTTTGCCTGAAAGTTTGCAGAACATGGAGCAGGGGTGAAATCCAGTAGGTTCTGGAGAACTGGTAGCGGAAATTTTGAGTAGTTTGGAGAACCAGTAGCGGAAATTTTGAGTAGTTCGGAGAACAGGCAAATACCACCTCTGGCTGGCCCCAGAGTGGGGTGGGAAGGAGATTTTGCAGTATCCTTCCCCCAGGAGTGGGGAGGGAATGGGGATTTTGCAGTATCCTTCCCCCAGGAGTGGGGTGGGAATGGAGATTTTGCAGTATCCTTCCCCTGGAGTGGGGTGGGAATGGAGATTTTGCAGTACCTTTCCCCTGCCACACAGGGGTGAAATGCTCCCAGTTCGCTTTTACCTGTTGGTCGTCGGAGAGCTGATCGCGAAGGCAGCGTGATGCTCCACCCACCCGCCAGGACACCACCATTTGAGTTCTTGTACCCTCTGCGCATGCACAGAACGCTTTGTGCATGCGCAGAGGGTAAAAGAACTCAAATGGCAGTGTCCTGGCGGGTGGGCGGAGCGTCGCGCTGCCTTCGCGATCAGCTTTCCGAGGACTGACAGGTAAAAGCAAACCAGGAGCATTTCACCGCTGCTGCCACACCCACCAAGCCACACCACACCCACCAAGCCACGCCCACAGAACCGGTAGTAAAAAAAATTGGATTTCACCACTGACATGGAGACAGCACTAAGGGAGATGTAGTTCATAAGTAACTCTTCCTTTCTAATAATCCCAAAAGGAGTAAGTACTGAAACAGAATTATCTACGACCAATGGTGGGGTCCTAGCAGAGAACTGACCAAATAGTGAGGGTACTTAACTAAGGTCACCCATTCCATGAAGACTTATTTTCAGTACATAAATAAAATAGGGACATGTTTACCTGATTTCAGGTGTTGGTATTCCTACTACAATGCAGTCCAACTGCACTTTGGTTCCTTCAGAGACTTCTCTGCTTTTCAGTTTCTGAGTAAAATGTGGCGGTTGACCTATTGGCTCCTCAGAATAAAAAGGTGCAGCGGCTGATGTCTCTGTGCTTAATTCTGGATTTTCTACTGTATGGACCACTTCCACATCTGCCTGTTGAGGATAAGCTGGGTTTTCCAGTGAAGGCTGAATTTGATCTGACTCTTGAGATATTGGAACACAAGGCCTTTCCCTGTTTTCAGATAAATTGTCTTGGTTGGCCTTGTGTTTAGATTCAAGTTTGCTCCTGTAGTTTTTGCATGTCTTGGGCCTGATTCTTTTTGAACTGTGCGCTTTGAAAAGAGAAGAAAGCTCCTCAATAAAATCGGCAGCCTTGTTGAGCAACTCTTTCTTTGATTCTGTCTCTGACCCAAGTGGCTGCTTCTTTGGATGGTTGCCTGAAGTTGGTGAAGCTGTAGATTGGCGCTGCTTCTTCTTCGAAATAATCTTTTCAGAGTTTTTCAATTCGGAGGGTAAGAACACGTGGACCTGCTGTTCTTCTTCTTGGCTGTTCTCAGGTGGCTCTTGATTGATAGCTTGTCTGGCCAAATTCACACTCTCATCCAGCTCTTCTTGGCTCAAAAAGGCAGAAAGATCTGGAAGTTCATCCTGGCCAGTTACCTCATCAGAAACCCTGGAGGTACACCCAGAATGGACAGAATGCAGAGAAGATTCTGATCTACTCCTTTCACTATTACCTTGATGGCTGTTTTCAGCTAAATAGCTCTCTCTCAGAAGTTGAGTTATCGAAGTTGAAGATTCAGAAGTATTGTCTTGCATGCTGTTAACAAAGAGTACAAATGGGAGTATAACCTCATAAAATACATATTTTTCTGAGTTAAAGAAATGGACAGAGGTGTTTTTACTGTAGTTTTCCCCAACCAACAACTTTTATCAACCCCCCTCCCTCGAGAATTAAGTTATATCCAACAATTTGGAGCTATCAGGCTAAGGAAACTGTTCTACTGGAATTGATCAACAGATACTGTATATAATTCCTCTTTTGCTCCAGATTTAATTGTGATCTGATAAGGATCTATTATTTGGAAGTACTCTTAACTTTCTTAAAGGCTTAAAGTTTGATGGTTTGAGGGGCAGTGATTGGCTCTACTAGCTCTAGGATATCAGCCTGATATATTTCAGTATAATTTTGCTGCACAAAGCGGTATTCTCAACCATTCTCTATTACAATTTGTCCCATTTACTCATTCATTTACCTTATCCAGATTCATCCTTCATCCATCTAGTCCTGTATTGTTTGCTTGGAGTTGCTATATCTCAGAAAGAGGCATTTATTTGCCCTACATCTGATATTCTTTTAAACTGAGAGCTGGGCTTGATTTACTATATGTATAATAATACTATTATGCCCTCCCAAATTAAGATTCTGCCGTAACCATATGACCATTCCTAGTAGCAAGTGGTCATACTTGAATGCATATATGTCATACAAATATTTTTTTATAAACAGATGCTCATAATAAAAAAGATGTAGCTTGAATTCAGTATTTTGCCATGCCCTGATGATAGTTTGACAGGGATGAGAAATTCTAGCAAAATTACCCAGGAATTGATTGGTTGATCATCCCTGCTTTTATAAGATCATTGGAAATCCCTGACATTAGAATGTTGTTTGTCTGAAGAAATTTTCTCTGTGGAATCATCTCTTTCATTGACTTCTATGTGAGTAGTTCATTTTTCAGTATATTTTGGCTCTCACTGTATCTCAAAATTGTACATATTTGATATAGAAGTTGAGGTAGAAAATGCCAGAAAGACCTGATTTTGAATAAATATGGTCCAGTCAAGACTGGATGAATTTTGGGGAACAACACACCATTTTAGCACGGTCTAATTTCCAGAATTGAAATGAGATAATATCTTATTCTACTTAATGGATCCTAGAGACACTGTGAAGCACACACAGCTCAGTTCACTCCTACTTATCAGCACATGCTGTTCCTGGTGACCTCTTCACCATATCTAATCTTAAGGTGAACAGTGGATGACTCCACACTCAGCACTGACATTTAAGGACACTGCTTAACTTAGTCACAAAGTCAGTTAAATTACTGTAGTAACTGATTTTGGGCAAACAGATATACCTCTGTTTAGGACAGAGTTGGGACCAGGTGTCACTTGAGTTTTTGCCATAATTTGCAGCTGGAGATGTAACTATTATATGCAACTATTTGTCATAAATAATTAATTTTTTGCATTTTTAGAAATGTTTACTTTGTTGCTCTCATGACCATATTCTTTGGTGAAACTGATGTAGCATAGCCAAAATATGTGCACAGAGGCTCAAATGTGTACAGAACAGACTACAATGCTTTCAAGGGTATCTATGGGGTGTGTGTGGAAAAAAAGGCAAGATGGTGGACGTAACTCATATGATTACAAACACATGCAAAAAAGGACAGGACTTTGATCATACGATGGTAGCCACCATCTTGCCTTTTTTGACTCTTTCTCTGATGCTACTCCTTGACGTTTCCCAAAAAACCACCATTAAAGTACCACTGCCAATTCCCTGTCAAAATCTGGAAATTTTCCTAAAGCATTTTGCCATTTCTTCAAGGAAAATCATGTCCACAATTATCAGAACCTGACCTCATTTACTAGACACTTTTGGTCTGGGATGATGAGGCCAGTTATTTTTATGGAAAGCAAGAAACAGTTTGGACACATGCGATATAAGAAGACAAGAAGTTTCCCTCAGGTGAAACTAGAAATGAATGCCAGGACACCATCATACATGGTGATGGTCTCTTTTTCAGAAGCATGTTTTTCAATTTCTCAGTCTATGCTCCAGTCCTGCAACTTTCTCGTGTTCATATCTGTAACTTGTCTCTCCTTGCTTAGCTTGCAAACCTAGTCCAGGTCATTGGCCAGGTGCTACATCAGCCAAGCTTGGAAAATGGGGAAAAAAGGTCACAAATGCGATGGGCAAAATTTTCATAAGTAACAGCAAGCACAGCTGACCTGATATTTGTTAAAAAAAAAGCAAACAATAAAAATTAGGATTCACCTAAGAGAGGTGAAGATCTGCTCTGTTTTAATGATTAAAGTTCAAACCAAATCAAATAATTCGTTACAGATTCATGATCCAGGGTAAATAAGGCTTATTAAATAAACTTACAGAATAGAGTTATAAAATAGAACATAAAAAATAAAATGAGGCATACAGGATGAAAAATGTATTGTACAGTAATGCTTGCCCTATCTTGTTATCAGCAAATATTCAAGCTTTGAAAATAAAATTTGCAAGAGTCACCTTGTGGTCTTTATGCATTAATAAAAACTGAACATAAAAATGAAAGTGAGGTTAGATGAAGCATTAGTAGCTCTTTACATACAGTATATCCTGATAGAGGTTACAGTGCTGCAGAATCAGGGGTGGGTTCCTACCGGTGCGGTCTAGTGCACAGCTCCGGTAGGGACCCGGAGATTATGCAATTTGCGCGCGACTGCTCCGGTGCTGTCTTCGCTGGACAGTCGCGCGCGTCGCCATCTTTTTAAAGAATTTTTCGGCTTTTTTGCTTCCGCGCATGTGCAGAAGCAAAATTTCGCTGAAATCTTGTGAGGGGATGCGCATGCGCAGAAGCAAAATCTCACCAAAATCACGCACACACGCGCGTCCCCTTGCAAGATTTTGGCAAGATTTTGCTTCCGGGCATGCGCAGAAGCAAAATCTCACCAAAATTGTGCGAGGGGGCGCATGCACGTAGCAAGCGCACACGCACACAAAATGTGGAGATGCGCGCGCAGCGCACCGGTATCGGTAAGTAAACAATCCGCCCCTGTGCAGAATATAGTTTGCTTTACAACATTACTACAGGTAGTCTTGACTTACAAATACGGTACAATTGAGACCAGAATTTCTGTTGCTAACCAAGGTGATTGTTAAGTGATTTGTGCCCAATTTTACAACCTTTTTTGCCACAATTAAACAAATCACTGCAGTTATTAAGTGAATCATATAGTCATTAGACGAAGGCTTTCACTAGTGACTTCGCTTTTTGGAAGTTGACTGGGAAGGTAATCACACGACCCTGGGATGCTGCAACCAAATATATGCTGGTTGCCAAGTGACCAAATTTTGATCACATGACCATGGGAATGCTGCAATGGTTGCTTCAAAGGCTGTGTGAGGACTGGTTGCCAAGTGACCAAATTTTGATCATGTGTCCATTGGGATACTGTGATGGTTTTAAGAGTGAGGACTGGTTGTAGGTCATATTTTTCAGTGCTTCTGTAGCTTTGAACAGTCGCTAAACGAATGGTTATAAGTTGAGGATTACCTGTAACTTTCCAAGAGCAGAGCCTTAATGCATATGGAATTTTCCACAATTTTACAAAATAATGTGGCTGTCAATAGATATTGTTGTAAGTTGATCTATGCGCTGCTATAGTCCAATTGTACCCGGGGTGAAATTCAGCAGGTTCTGACAGGTTCTGGAGATAGCGGAAGCGGAAATTTTGAGTAGTTTGGAGAACCGGCAAATACCACCTCTGGCTGGCCCCAGAGTAGAGTGGGAATGGAGATTTTGCAATATCCTTCCCCTGGAGTGGGGTGGGAATGGAGATTTTGCAATATCCTTTCCCTGGAGTGGGGTGGGAATGGAGATTTTGCAGTAGTTTGAGTAGTTCGGAGAACTGGTAAATACCACCTCTGGCTGGCCCCGCCCCCATCTATTCTCTGCCTCTCGAGTCCCAGCTGATTGGGAGGAAATGGGGATTTTGCAGTAATCTTCCCCTGGAGTGGGGAAGGAATGGGGATTTTACAGTATCCTTCCCCTGCCATGCCCACCAAGCCACGCCACGCCCACCAAGCCATGCCCACAGAACCAGTAGTAAAAAAATTTGAAACCCACCACTGCAGTGAGCCCAATTGTAAGTCAGCTGAGCTATTCTACCATGATCTGTCTGGGATTGTAGGTCATACCATCAATCTGAATCAAAGTCAATGCCTGCATTTGAGAAGTAAGGCTATAAAGGGTGAGGTTTTAGCTATTCTTTTCACTACTAAAGCATATCCAGAAACTGGGGTGGTTTCATGTGATACATTCCTTTAATAGAAAATTATGTTATTTTTGTATATTAAAAAGAAGTGCCTGCATTTTGTTTATTCTAACGCTGAATCTATCAGTTTCATAGAGACCATTCTGGGACATCATGTACCACATTATTAAATATTTCTTTGCTATTTTCAAATGATGCTGAAAGTAATATTTTGTTGTGTATTTAGTTAAAAAATAATTGGTTAGCAGTTGGATAATAAAATGTGACTTTTTTGGTTGTGGCATGGAGGCTGTATTGAAACACCAGAATCAGTGCAGGGTAACAATGGTGCAATTATAGGAAGATTCCTAATGTCAACTATTATGTGAAGACCCAGTTCTCTGGAAAAGACTCCAATGCTAGTAAGGGTGGAAGGAAAGAAATAAAGATGACCAGCAGAAAGGTGGATGGACTCCATTACAGTGGCAATGAGTGCTCCTTTGGAAGATGAGGTCAAAGAAAAAAAGCCAGGGGTGAGCTGCTGGGGGTTTGCAGGGGTTTGGGAGAACCTCAAGGTAAGATTCTGTGCAGTTTGGAGAACCCCCAAAACCCACTCCTGGTTGGCCCCGCCCACCCCACCCTGCCCCTCCCAGGAGTCCCCATGCGGCCCATTTTGGATGCAGGTGCAGGGTGCGTGCGGAGGCTCGGGAGGGCAAAAAACGGGCCTACTTGAAGTTTGGGAAGGCCGGAAACGGGCTCAGAGGGCCTCCAGAGCCTGGGGAGGCCATTTTCGCCCTCCTGGAGGCTCGAGGAGAGCCTCCGGAGCCCAGGGAGGGCGAAAACACACACACACACCGCTGTGGTGCAGGAGGCCGACTAGGCCACGCCCACCATGGCCACGCCCACCCAGCAACCGGGCAGAGAACCCCTTGCTAAAATTTTTGAAGCCCATCCCTGCAGAAAGCTATTTTAATTATTATGTTCACGTGTGGGCTTCATAGAAGTATCTATTCGGCAACTATGGAAGGAGAACTTTGAACTAGAAAATCCACAAGGATAATCTAATTCACTTGTTGGGATGATCCCACAAGGATATCCTTAATTGACTTACATTCATTGAGAATCAAAATTTCAACATTTGCAATGATAGCTTTATAATTTAAAGAATCACCTTGTAGGGGAGATGGGACGCATATATTTTAATAACTAAATTACTAAATAAATAAAATTTTAATTGGAAGCATTTTTAGGTAGGAGAGACAAGCTAGTGTCTCAGAATACATTTTGGCCTGTGCTATGTTTTCTTTTACTGTACTTCTAGGCCAACCATAACAGTTGGAAGGTAGGCATGGGGACTGCGCTCTTACAAATTTGCATGAAATTTAATTCATGCAAAATACTAAGGAGCACTTGCCAATACCTCACGAGTGGATGAATATACTGAGAATTGATGTAGAATATTCTTCTGCCTGCCTTTGCCAAGTCAATGACCTTCAGCAGTAGATGGGCTATAGTTCTTATCTCCCATAGTGGAGTAATGAGACTGCAGTCAAAGGCATCTGGAAGATGCTAGGTGGAAAGATTGCAGGGCTTTCTTTTTATGTTTTTATGTTTTAAAAACAGCCATGTTTTTATTTAAAGGATTTTAGTGAGATGAGCTTCAATATAAATCATCTGGCTCAAGTTAGCAGTAGAATGAGCAACAAGTAAGGGATTATTAGCTGGTATCACCTTCTACTTGTGATGGATTTGTTAATCATCTCAAACCAAGTCTCTGACTGAGACCAAAACGTTTCCAGCTCATTTGTGAACAATTAGAACCCCTAAATCTCTTTACTCAGAATTACACTCCAGGCATTAATCCTTTTCTAACAGTGTACATTTATTTTTAGTCAATATTTTGTCGACTCTTTAGACGACATTCTACTTAACAGCACTCTGATCCTCTAAATAAGCACTCTGTTTCAAGATACAGCATCCAGTTGATTTTCAGAGAATACCCCAAGCTCTGCCTAGACCAATTAATAACTGAATGCTAATATTTTATGCAATTCTTAACCAATTACATTTAAAAAAAATAAAGGATGAGAAACAACCATGCAAGTTAAGCCATTCAATTCCTCCTTTTTATTATAAAAGACTCCTAACTCTCCTCATCAATCAAATATTCTTAGCTTTCATTAGATTACACAACATTCCAATAAATTGCCATGACTGAATCTGTTGTTCCAGCCAAACATCTAAAGTGTGTTCCACAAACTCAAATGTGTTCCACAAGTGTATGAGAAAGACTTCCCCTGAAGATTTTCCAGAACCCTCCATTCTGGTACTCTACTGTACAAATAAATAACTGTATCTAACTATGCTTTTAAGACTACTTACTTTATTATGGGTGCTCAATTTGAGTGGATAATAAAAAGAGAACCAAGAACTCAAACTGAACTTCAAAGATTACAAATGCTTTATTTGAATTAAATGCTTATTCATCCTTGAAGTAAAGCATTTTTCTCAGCACAAGGTCTTTAAGATATGCTGCCCATTTTAGCTAGGAATTTTGGGAGTTATAATCCCAATTTATAAAAGGCTGGTTAAAGAATATCCTAAAATACTACTAGAGGAAGGAGTGGCAGAACCTGGGGTAGGAGTTTTAAAGGAGGGATCTGCATAGCATTTCTACATAGCCACAAGTGGACTAAGTCCCACCCCTCTTGAATTCTGTGGGTCCTTATCTAACTCTTAGCAGGTGCTAATCAGTGGTGAAATCTAACAATTTTCTCTACTGGTTCTGTGGGTGTGGCTTGGTGGGCATGTGACTGGGTGGGTGTGGCTTGGTGGTCATGGTCATGTGACCAGGTGAGCTCAAAAACCAACTTTCACACTTCACACACAAACAACACAAAAGCCACACAACTGACACACACATAATGCAAAAGCAGCTGACTTCACACAAAATGGCCCCTGCAACAAGCAGGAAGCTCACAGAGTCACAGAGAGCTCAAAAACCAACTATCACACTTTACACAAAAATAACACAAAAGCTATACAACTGACTCACACACAATGCAGAAGCAGCTGGACTTCACACAAAATGGCCCCTGCAACAAAGCAGGAACCTCACAGAGTCACAGTTCCAGCGAATAGGTAGTTTTAAAAAAATTCTTTAAATTTTTTTTTAAAAAGGTTCATCAGCTGTGCCGCATGATTGTGGAAAACTTTTTTTTTTACTTTTTAAAAGCATTTTTACTACTGGTTCTGAGAACGAGAAGTATTTGTTACTAACAGTTCGGGTGAACCAGCCCGAACTGGTAGCATTTCACACCTGGTGCTAATCATTAGTTGATATTATTCCTGTGTGTAGACATGAATAGCAATAAATGAATTTAATTGTACCTTCATATGTGTACCTGATCTTTCATGCCTGACAAAAATAACAGGTAACAGGTAATTTCTCCATTCAAATCTATATGCCATTCAAATTGATACATAAATCTGGATACTGTAGGTGGATAAATCTAGGTAGCCATATTTTGAATTTCTAGATATGGCTACCAATCCTTTGTTACTTTCTTTGGAGAATACAATATGAAGCATGATTGGGATATATTGACTTAAAATGGGGTCCCACTGTTTAAGGGCACATCTCCAGCTCTTAAGTAAAGCCACATGATTTCCCAACTCTTAGATTTTATTTAACTTTGAACATTATCTCAAAGTATTTCTACCTTGTCAATGTAAACATACAGTGTCTAGTTTGCTCTCCTCTTTTCACCATACCAATTATCTTGTTCTTTTTGCTTACAAATAGAAGCACAATTTTGAAAAATGAATGATAAACAAAATTTGTTTCTCCACAGTAACAGTTTTAGATCACACATTATTGATTAACATACTATATGTAACTGCAGATTCTGTGGTTGATCCATTACAAGTAGTCCTTGCTGAACAACTGCCTTGTTTAATGATCATTCAGGTGTTTTGCAACTGGAAGACTTTTACAGTAATTGAAGCACCCTACAATCCCATGACCACCATTTGCAAGCTTCACACCCAGCTTCCAAGAAGCAGATTCAATACAGAAGCCAACAGTAAAGTTCTAAGTTGTGGTCATGTGATATCCTGCTTAATGACTGACAAGAGATAGTATGTCTGTCAAGGTCACTTAGTATCTCACTTGACAATTGCATTGCTTAATTGCATTGCATTGCTCTACCAATAAAGCTATTGTAATATGGATTTTGGCATGTTGAAAAGAATTTGACATGGAATCCATTTTAGTTGCCTAGATGTTTGGTGTCAATCTCTTTCTTAGATATAATCACTAAATAGTCTGCATTGGCTTGATATGATTTATTCTTAATTTTTACTGACTCCCTATTTATTTCCAAACTATTTGTGATTTTAAAAAATTCACTGACCTACGGTAGTATTAAGGACAGGCTTAATACTCCCTTTAATGGAACAGAAGTGATTCTACTAGTACAAAATTGCAATTTTAGTTGTAGTTTCAACAGACCTTATCAAAGTATTGCATACTAACAGTTTAAACCCTTTCTATCTGTATGTTTCATTATTATTTATATTGATCAACTAAGTCAAATATACTAATTAAGTTTTTCTATAATTTTGAAAACATTGTTTGTTATGTGATACTCTAAAACTATCAGATATTTTTCCTCTTCGATTAAGAACAAAAGATTTTAATATTTTTCAGAATACTGATGTAATTATAAAAGATATCTTATTGCTCTTATTTTAAAAAGTGTCCATGTGCTATGCAGATTTGGAAATGTGTCTATCTCTAAAAAAAAAGTTACAAAACTTACTGGCATTGCAATAAGATACTGCACAGAAACAATAAAAACATACAGTATAAGAAGGCACATGTATTTTTCAGCCTGCACAATGAACATTATGGTTCCTCTCTTTAAAAATGGCTGCAAACAGGGCACCTTCTTTCATATGTGATGGTTGTGTCCCAAAGCGAAAAAATATTGGATAAAGATACACCACTGGTTACAGGAAATAGTGGACTCATCAGTAGAATACACGGCGGAAGTTTTTCTATTGGGAATATTTAAAGGACAATATAGCCAAAGCATCAAATATCTAATCTTCCACATCACTACGGCGGCCAGAATTGTATACGCACAAAATTGGAAGAATCCCAATATACCTATGGACAGTACGATAATCAAAAAAATATACGACTGTGCTGAAATGGACAAACTAACGATTGAACTCAGAGGACAAAAAAATTCAGATTACTACGATGTTTGGGAAAAATGGTACAACTGGACTAATAATAGAAATTTGAAGAAACAGTGTGGGATGAGGACACAGGATTAGAAAATATGATAAAATAATGTATAAATTGTATAAATATAGTAGCGATATATATAAATGGTGGCAGATCTGTCTACAAATATTGTAATATGTAAAATGAAATATGTACAAATTTGTAATATGTACAAATTTAATGAAAATTAAAAAAAATAAAAAATAAAATAAAAATGGCTGCAAACAATTTAGGTATGAGATGCCGATGTCCCTCAATGATTCATTATATGATAATTCACCGTTGATATAGGCCCTGCTTTGAGCTATAGTTGAGACAACTGGGACAGGATCAGAGGTGAATAAGCACAGAAAGAAAGACAGACATGTTGAAGCACAATTTCTCAGTTCCTGTCCCAACAGAAAAGTATGTTGACCAGAGTCACTCTCAATAGTGATATGGGCAGCATGTAAATTTAATAAATAAATAAAATAAATGTTGGCATAACATTTTCTGTCTTGTTGGCCAAGACCCCAACAGGGAGGCTGGTAAGTGGTGCCATCCTTTCAGTTTTAAGATGGAGCAGCACGTTAGAAGAAGTCAGTGGATTCTTAAGTTTCATTAAGAATCCACCCCTCACCTGCTGTCAAGAAAACAACCATCATTCTAATGTGGGGTGGGGCAGGGATGGATGAGTGCAGGTGGGTCCTTGGGATGGTGGGTTTAGACACCCGTCAACTTGTGCAACTAACAAGTCACAGGTATAGGGGTGCTTCCTGCCTACGATCTGCTAGTTGTGCTGTTTCTGAATCCCTGGCCCAATGGTCTTTTGGAAAACTTGGTGTTGACAAAAAGGTGAGCTGAAAGTTCAGCGGCACAGAAGGATGAAGAGGAAAGCAGGAGGAAAAGTGGCACAGAGCTCCCTTCTATTTCATCCTGCACCTTCCACTCAGCCTGTGATGCAGAGGTGGGTTCTTCCCGGTTCAGACCGGTTCGCCCGAACCGGTAGCAACCCGCTGGTGATGTCACGATGACATCACAGAACTGGTTCGGTCGGTGCTGGTCCATGGGCGCCACCATCTTTTTTTTTCCCTCGGATTTTTTTTTGAATTTTTTTGGGGGGGATTTTCCCCCCAGGTTTTTTTTCTTCTGCGCATGCACAGAAGCTGAGTTTCTGGCACTGCACATGCGTTGCATCTTGTTTTTGACTTTTTAAAAAAAATTGAATTTTTTGCCACTGTGCATGCACGTGCGCGCAAAGCGCACACCCATGAGGCACCCCCATGCGGCGCGGGAGGAAGCGAACCAGCAGCGAGGTAAGTTAGAACCCACCCCTGTTGTAATGTGCCCATTGGAGTGAGAAGAACAGAAGAGGAGCAGGGCAAAATAGGAGAGAATAATGAGATAACGAGCAAACTCCATCCTCAGCTACAAGGGAGCTGGCAGTGAATGGTTGCGGCTGATGGCACCTGGAAATACTTCTTGGAGGCAAAATGCTGCCTGTTCTAACAAAAGAATAAAACTGTAGCTATGTAAAACTCCTTGTGGGCAGAAGAATTAGAAAGCCTCTAATATACTCACTGTCTGACATAGCTGCCAGAAGTTGTCTCTCTTTCCCATTTTAAATTGACCACCTGCATAGCCTGGGACTAGCACTTTCTCAAGAGAAGGTTAGTCATGTTTTTTAAAACAAAAGTCTAGCACTTCATCAAAGAAGCATCTAGAACCTGTGTAAAGCTTGAGAAACAGTTTGGATTAGACTGATCTTGCATGATGTGGACAAATGAATGCAGGTGTCTTGTCTCTTCTTCAGCTGAAGCTGAGAAATGCTTACTGAGCAAGTATACCAGTGGTGGGTTGCTACTGGTTTGGACCGGTTCATCCGAACTGTTAGCTCTGATTCCAAGCTGAGAGCGAACCAGTTCTTTGTATCCGTGTAAGTGGGCCCGCCTGCCCCTGGGTTATACTGACCTTTACCTCTGCTTCCGAAGCCCAGCTGATCAGGGGCAGCAGATTGAATTGCCGCTCCGCAGCTGTTTTCCTTGCTCCTTGCCTAGTTTGCAAATCGGAAGTTCTATTTCCTCTGAACTACGTGCGCACAGCGAAGCGTGCAGCAAAGCGCGCAGCCAGCGAACCGGTTGTAAAGCCGGTAGCAATCCACTACTGTGGTAGACCCTCTTTATCCTAAAGCAAAGCCAGACGAATCCCAGCTTTGACCTGTTCAGCAACAGTACACCATTAGTAAAGGATGCTATGACAGAAATTGTATCAGGAGAAGATAGAAAATACCACGACTGAAACAACCAAAGATGCTTTTAAGACGCTTTGCTCTGGCATTGGAAAGAGATGAGGACAACGTGGGGGGAAGGATGGGAGTGTGTGCCCTAAGTTTTGGAAGGCAGAATAAGAGAGAAAGAATGAAGTTCTACGTCCAATTCTCCAAAGGCATAATGGCTAACCATAGGAATGGACAGAATAGCATTCTGCACATGGTGAGTGTTGTTCTTTTCTCCAGCTGGCATGCATGTAAAGTTTCAGACTTCACCAGTTTCTAGAGATTGGGCACTGAACATTCTGACTTAACATTAAACATGAAGCTCTATGAATGACTACAATATTATGGATCTGAATATTGAAATATATGTAAAGCTGACCTTGTCATTTCAAACAAGTAAATTGGGTTCTGGGTTTGCCATTAGAATAAGAAGAGGCTGACATATATTAAAATCACAAGTGTGGAAAAAGCAACTTTGATGTGATAGATAAATGTTTTTATTTGCAAGAAATTATAAGAAAATGAGTTAATGTGCTGCTGAATGTACAAGAATGTCCACAGGGTTTAATAAAAATAAACTCAAGATGGTGGGTGCAATGGTGCAATTGAAGTTCTGCCAGTTTTTAAAGGGTGCAGTGCTGTTATCTCGACCATTTCTAACCATATCCTATGGATACTCCAATAAAGATCTGTCCTGGACGTCAGGTATGGAACAAAGCAGTGGTGAAATCCAATTATTTTTACTACTGGTTCTGTGGGCGTGGCTTGGTGGGTGTGGTGTGGCTTGGTTGGCATGGCCTGGTAGGCTTGGTGGGGAAAGGATACTGCAAAATCCCCATTCCCTCCCCACTCCAGGGGAAGGATACTGCAAAATCTCCATTCCCATCCCACTCTGGGGCCAGCCAGAGGTGGTATTTGCCAGTTCTCCAAACTACTCAAAATTTCCACTACCAGTTCTCCAAACTACTCAAAAGTTCAGCTACCAGTTCTCCAAACTACTCAAAATTTCTGCTACCAGTTCTCCAAACTACTCAAAATTTCCACTACCAGTTCTCCAAACTACTCAACATTTCCGCTACTGGTTCTCCAGAACCTGTCAGAACCTGCTGGACTTCACCCCTGGAACTAAGCCCAAATTATCCAGATCAAATAATGCCACCAATTCTAAAAAAAACTTGCAGCTTCTGTGTTTGGAGTAAAAGGTTTGAAATCAGTTTCTCACTGACCTCAGATGTAGGCCATGGGGTATTCCATTGCAGCTGCATTTCTTAGAAGCTTTAGGAAGTTCTGCACAGTTGGATCTACTACATCCAGTGCTGGGCAGTTTCTGTCTCATATTTTGCATTATTAAACTGCCTGCTACATGCTGTTCTGTTTTAACCATGCACATAGCAGCACATATCAGGTAGAATTAATGGTGGAACAGATCTAAGACACAATTTACTCCAATGTCTGGGTAGTGGAAAAGAGAATCTAGCAATATCAAGCAATATTTAATATAAGTCTGGTGGCCTTCCTCTCTTATGTGTTGATAAAGACATTCTTAAATCAAAAAGAAGCCGTGGCTAGAAATTAGAAGATATAAAAAATGCTAGAGCAATTGAAAGAAATATTGGACTTTCCTTGATAGCCCAGCTGCAGTTTTGAATATATTCTAAGAATAGAAAAATTCTGTTCAAGGTTTTTTACAATAAAAGAAGTAATTTACTGATTTAATATAATTATTTGGGAATAGATGATTTCTAGAATTTCAGTTGTTCTCCAAACTGAATCAAAAGGTGACTTCTGTTTGTACTAATTCTTAGATTACTGGTATTGAATCATTAAGCTCTTTGATATGTTGAATAATTACTTGAAGTACAGTGCTTCGTAATATAATCACAAATCTATAGATAATTTATAATATACTATCTCTGGCTTAAATGTCTCAAAATATTGATAGCCTAGTTGGTGGGGGGCATTAAGAACATAATCTCTTTTGTTTGGATATTCACAAGTGGAAATCATCATCATCATCATCATCATCATCATCATCATCATCATCATCATCATCATCATCATCTAAACTGCCGACTTTGCAACAACAAAGTTGAAACTGTTTCACAATATGTGAATGCAGCAAAATCGCGCAAACTGATTACAAAGCTAGACATGATCGAGTTACTAAATTAGTCCACTGGTCATTATGTAAAAAATATGACATACCTGTATCCGAAAAGTCATGGGAGCACAAAGTGGAAAAAGTTACTGAAAATGAGACGGTGAAGATCTTGTGGGACTTTCGAATACAGACAGATTGTCATTTGGAACACAACACACCAGATATCACGGTTGTCGAGGGCCAAAGAGTACAGTTTATTGATATTGCTGTACCAGGAGATGCCAGAGTCGAAGAAAAAGAACTGGAAAAAATTATGAAATATCGCGACCTGGCCATCGAAACTACACGGCTATGGATGAAACGTAACAATGATACCCATTGTCATCGGGGCACTTGGTATCATGTCCAAGACTTTCACAAAACACATCAAGAAATTGCAGCTTCCTGCAATAACACCAGCGGAACTGCAAAAAACTGTGCTACTCGGAACATCATATATTTTAAGAAGATACTTGGTTGATACCTGGGATGCTGGCAGCAACCCGTATCAACCATTAGCACCAGTCAATGATATTTGTAACACATTTTTAAATGTTCAGTTGACTGAGTTTCATGTTTAATGAATAAAAGAGATAATAGCAACAACAACAACAACAACAGTGACAAATATACCTATAGTGAAATGCTACAATTTAAGCTGAGTCATTGCTACTAATTTCCATGGCATTATTGGTTTGAAGCCTAAGTATAATACTTTGGATGAAATAAGCTGTGAATAATATTTCAAAGGCATATTTCTTATTATTGAAAATTGATGCTTCAAAAAATTGAACTACAATTCTCTAGTTATTCCAGCATCATCTTTCAAGAAGACATATCAGAATATGGTTTCAGAAGTGCATCTTCAACAATTTAACAATCACAGTTTAGAACTTTTCAGATATGAACATTTTTGTTGAGAGTTACATTCATAATCTACACCATAACTGGCTGAGGAATTCTGAAAGTTGAAGTCCACAAGTCTTAACGTTGCCAAAATTGGACATTCCTGGCCTACATTCTAGATTTTCTTCAGTTTGTATAAAAGGCTTCTACATAAGCTACATAGTTTGTTTCCTCAGCTTTGCTTTACAAATCTAAGATTTTTAATTTTTTAAATTGATTTTTATCTAAAAATAACTTCACAAAGAATAATTTGTATGTTAAGTGTCCAATAAGAGATCTGGAAACCTAATCTAATAAAGTTCCTATATGATCTTCTCTCAATTCATGACGCTGCTCTGCTCGCTGTTTAAAATTGCATGCCAAACATTTGCCACTGACAGTCAAAAACATTTTTTTCCAGAGAGAGAGAGAAAGAGAGAGAGGGGACGGTGAGGGTTGAGAGAGTAATGTTCTTCAAGCAAGACTATTCCTGCAGCTGTTGTGTACATTAATCCACAGAGCAGATCTCCAAACACTAAATATAGCCAGCCGTATCATTTTACATGACACATTCTTTCTCTCTCTCTCTCCCTCCCTCTTTCACTCTCATGTAAACTCACACACATTAGATTTTAAATAAGAAGTCATATTAATCAAGATTTAGTAGAAATAAGATAAAAGATCCGTGAGGGTTCTTAATAAGGGATGATGAAATAACAATTTCAAATATGTTAAAAATCACAGGCGGAGAAACGGATTTAACATCTGTGCCATTTCTACAAATCAGCATTCTGCTCAAAATAACTAAACAAGCATACATAGGAATCTGAGGGGGAGAATTTGGAACACATATGAAGAAATAAGTTTTTCATATTCTGAAGAGTCTTCTGTTTCTATTTTTAATCTAGTTTGATTCTGGGTAATATATCTACAATTATTAGCAATCTGACATATTATGGATCCTGCCCACCCTCTGGGCACATGCGCCATTTCATCAAAACACCGTCCACTTTTGAAAATCAAATAGGTTACCTTTTCTAATTCCTCCAGATGTTGAAATCCAACTCTGGCACTCTGGCACAGTGACAATGATTCCTGAGTAAGAGATTAAAGTAACCAAAGTGATGGTGCTTCTTCGGGTTCTTTGGCACTGAAATAACTTCAAATAACTGACTCCATCAGTCAAAAAATAAAAGTTAACTTTATGTTTTGAGGGAAGATAGCTGTAAGAAGCTGGACAACCTGTCACGACTGAAGCAATAGCATTTGTCACTTTGCAGGTCCCAAGTTATTTTGAGACGTACAAACCATGTGCCTGTGAAACATTTCTCTTCATTGGACAGGGTAATATCGAGCAAAGGGATTTCACTGCTGTGGTGGTGGGGGGATTTGAACATTTTCTCTCTCCCCCCCCAAACCTGGAATATTTTCCCTTGATGCTTCAGCATTCTTGGCAGGACTCATTCATGAGAAAATACAAACTGAGTTTGGTATAGTTTAATGCAGAGTCATGTGAAATCAAGTAGTTTTATTTGAAAAGTAGACAATACAGTAATAGGGTTTCAGCTCTCCTCCTCTTTCTCCTCTTCCTCTTCCTCTTCTTCTTTTCCTCCTCCTCCTCTTTTCTAGTTTGCTCAAATTATATGTGACACCTAACCTTACTATCAGATTACTTTCTAAGAGTATTTTCAAAGCTCAGATTGTTTCAGTTAGCCTTTTCCAACCTAGCACTTCTCTTTAGCACAACCACCGTATTGGTTGGAATCCTGGCATTTTGGATGCTGAAACATCTGGAAGACAACCAGTGGAGTTTGAAGGAATTTAGGATTTTTAGGCTTCATAACCCTAAATTACACAACATTGGGCTGCTCATAACATTTTGAAATATTAAAGGTTCATCCACATTGACCAGTTAAAATACTAGTCCTTCATCGGGTAGAAAACTCTATTGCCATAATATATACTGCCCTCATCAAAGATCTCAAACCTGCCACTGGAATAATATTGACTATAGATACTGTCCTTCTTTACATGTAGGGCTGGGATTTGTGGATTCCCTTAGCCTTCTCTTTCTCCCTTCCTACTGCATGTCACAATCCATCAGAAAAACTCTCCCTAACATGGAATGGAGGATAGATCTACTATGCACTTAAGTATGAGTTCATACTGAAAAGGTTTTAAAAACTGATTAAGTACTAAACTCCAAGAACGCTAAAGCTGTGTCCGTAATCAGCCCAAGCAACAGCCAGCAAGCATGGTGTGGGTTGCACTGGGTACATAAAGAACTGGAAGTAGTATATAAAGAACTGGCATTCTTTCTCCTGTTTCAATGTACTGTTCCTATCCCTGATGCCTTTGGCACTTTAGGCCCATTTAGTCTCTAAGCTGGAGAGCAACTCAGAAACTGGCTGGTACGTAGGAGCTGTGGTGGCGCAGTGATTAGAATGCTGTATGGCAGGCAAACTCAGCTCATTGCCAGGAATTTGATCCTCACCAGTCAAGGTTGACTCAGCCTTCCATCCTTCTGAGGTTGGTAAAATGAGGACCCAGATCGTTGGGGGCAATATGCTGACTCTGTAAAACCGCTTAGAGAGTGCCGTAAAGCACTATGAAGTGGTATATAAATGCTATTGCTACCAGAGGACCTTGATCTGAAAGGCCTGGCCACTCTCACTGGTTAAAGCAGACTGTACTAGGAAAAAGTATGTCAACACCAAGCTAACATGGCCAGTAGGTGCTGGCTGGTTCTAGCCCCAGAATGGTAAGTAAATTGTGACAAATTGCATATGTGGCACAACTTGTCTCAAGAGGTGGGGGGAACACCAACATAAATCCATGGCGTACTGGTAATATACAAGTAAGAAAAGCTTCTAAGTTTCTTTCTTGTGTGCTCCAAAGGATGCACATCTTCAGAGGAAGGCTTGGCTGCTTATATATCCCTTGAAAATTCATCTGACAATCTGTTCCGTTTCCAAGGCAGAAAAACAATACCTACTTTGCACGCAAAGTTATACCTCTCATTACAGCCTTTATTATTTTTCTTTCCTATTCAGGACATCTCAGGGTGTGATTCAACATTGAGCAGCCATTTTTCAATCTCATTCTTCTGAATTTGCATGTTCAAACATGCTGACCTTAAAGAGGAAGTTTCTGATTGCCCTACTAATCAATGGCCCTTTAAACGCCATGGACTGTTTAACACTTATCCTTTATGAATGTACGTTTGATACTGAACCATTTACTTTAAAGGCTCAGAGGGTGATTTTGTTTATCCTGTGCAAGAAATGTAAATAAAGCTACATCATTTAATACGATAGGCACCACATCTCTTCTGGACCAATTTGGCCAGATCAAAACAATGTCAAGAGGGGAAGACAAGTCAGGACATATGCTTGGGTTATGTCCTACCATTTGGGGGATTAGGGATTTAACATAGCACTGCCTTGCCAGACGTGTCCTGGTGAACAGACAGAAGCACATCACCCTCAAACATTGCAGGAAGATAATTTTCTACTGACACAATCCAAAAATACCTTTTACCAAAAATCCACAGCATATCTTTTTACTTGTTGCTTTTTAGAACACTTGGAGTGAAAGTTTTGTTAGAGAGGGATTGACATTGAATTCAAAGTTGTTATGATGTGGAGAGCCAATTTGGTATAGTGGTTAAGGCATCAGATGGGAGACCACTTAGGCACAAAGCTAGCTGAGTGGTTGGCCAGTCACTCTCTCTCAGCCCTAGGATGGAGGCAATGGCAAACCATTTCCAAAAAAATCTTGCCAAGAAAACTGCAGGGACTAGTCCAGGTAGTCCCCAGGAGTCAAAAATTGACTCAAAACAACACATATGACATTTGCCATTTTTAAACCTTCATTCTGTTGTGTGGTATGCTTAACATTTTGACTTTTGAAAAACCCCTACCCTCCTTCAAATGACCCTGCCAAGTCTATGTCTACAATTTAGTTTGAAAAGCATGGCTGTGTTCCAGTAGTAGGTTCTAAAACCCTTTACTACTGGTTCTTGTGTGCAATGCTTCTGCGCATGCGCAGAAGCTTCCTGGGTGGGTGGGCGGAGCCTCCTGCCACTGGCGCTACTGGTTCTTAGAATCGGGCCAAACCGGGAGCAACCCACCACTGCTGTGTTCTCATCTAATAGTGGTAGTTCGCGATATTATAAGCCAAACATTTTCAAAACCAAACACATAATGTGCATGTTCGAACAAGAACCAGGATGATTCTGAGTCAGGGAATTGCATAGCAAGTGTCCACAAATTTGTAGATTTATATAAATAAATATATTTTACATTTATATTTACAGCAGACAAGATAGGAACACAAGAACATCATGAAGTAAATTTAACGGCACACAGAAAAAAAAATGGGGAAACTCCCCCTTTATACCCACAGCAACCAATCATAGCGTAGATTGCCTCATGCATGAGCCAGCACTCTCCAATCAATCAACTACAACTGTGTGTTCTGGCCCATTGTACACTTTACTGTTCGGGCTTCTAAATTAAATATATTAACATTCTGATTGTCAACATGCCCACTAATCAAACTTAGCCTGAAATCCAAACGCAATTTTCAGCAGTTAGGTATTTTTAGAGGAGCTGGATCATACAAATGTGCCCTAAGTCCATGCAAGTTTTTTGTTTTGGGTAACATGGTCTCTTTTAAGCTTGTTTCCCTTCATCAAAAAATATTTATACTTATCCTTATATTAAAGGCTGAGATTCTTGGTTGCTAAAACAAGGCTGATGAATATTTTGAGCTGTATGCAAATACAGATCTGTCTTTGGGCTCTTGAGAAATGTAACTGACACCTCCTTATCTAATGAAGCAGACACATGTTACATGAAAGCTGATGGCATAATAAAATTATGATGCTATGAAATGCATTGTATTTTATGTAACTGGCTAACATGATAACCTATGATTTGCATTTCTCTGAAAAGGAAAAAATAGGCTTCACGCTTGCACTCTTCTTAGGAAGAGAAAAGACCTTCAATTTCTATTTTATTAATTATATCATTTGACTCATATGCCATTCCTGGAACTAGGTGGAACATTCTTTCCAGTAATGATAGATGAAGTCACTTCTATTTTCAACATCTTTAGACAGTACCTGTGAATTTTATTTGGTGTCTACATATGCATGAATAAGAACATGTATTTAGTGGGGCCATAATGGCAGGAATGTGGGTCACTACTCAGCCAAATGAGCCAAACGGTTTCTAAAAGTAAAAGTCGGGATTCCCACTATTTTGGAGTAAAAGCTCTAGCATATGTATTAAGAATGTAGAAAATTCCTCACTAAATATTTTAGGTTCCCTGAATGTCGCATTTTTCTCCCAGAAACATTCTGATTCATTTCTCTGGCAACATGTAATGCTCTAGATCAGGGCTGTCAAACTCTTGGCCCATGGGCCGGATGCGTCACGCGCTGGCCACGCCCGGTTTAGCGGAGGGGGGAAAAGTCCCAATACGTCATGCGATGCTGCTGTGACGACTTGAGTTTGACACTTCTGCTCTAGATCGTTTCTCAACCTTAGTCGCTTTGAGATATGTGGACTTCAACTCCCAGAATTCCTCAGCCAACAGGATGTTAGCTTTATGATAAAAAGAGAGAATGGGGAAAAAAGGAATAGCCACACAGATAGTTGCGTTATTATACATTATTTATATTTCTTTGCTGTTGCTTTGAATGAAATCCGTCTCGCTTTCTGAGATTGATAACCTTTGAATGAAGAAGCTGGTAGTTGTGTAATTAATTACTGTTATTTTCTTTGAAATTAAAATGCAATGGCTCTTTTATTACTCTAACGCATTTGAAAAAAAATCTGATTGCTTGTTATGCTCCCTCTATTGTTCCCAATCATGTATTACAACATGCAAAAAAAATTCCTATTATAATTATCTTACCACAGAAAATAACTTCAGACTAATTCTTTTTTACTTTCCAGGTTTACTCCAGGTTGATCAAATTCAGTTTGATAGAAGGATTGCAAAGATAAATTTTACCTCCAACTCATCATCTCAACAGGACAAATAAACTTACAAAATGACCATGTCTACAAACTTTTTTTGGAATATATATTTCATCTACCTATATGTTAGTACATTAACAGCTGAACTGCTGAACTGCTGATAAATTACTTGTCTGATGCTTTAAATGTTACCTTTCTGCAGGTCTTAAAACTTTTTAATGATGAAACCACTGAAACAATTTTAGGCATACTTGTAAATATCACAAACATTACCCTTTCATATCTCAATAGAAAAAATATTAAATCTTATCAATAAGCAATGAACATAGATATTCAAAATCCCAAACAGGTGGAGCCTAGTTCTTTTAAGTTCCATAATGCAAAGCTCGTAGAAAAAGCATTGCTATTTTGCCTTTCATGATTTTAATGCTCATTAAAATTTAGTTTCCCCGTTTCAGTGTAGAGCTTTCTCAATTATGTACTGTATATGATAGAAAAGTTTAAAAGATTTAAAAGAGACTAAAACATATGAAGAACGGCTACAGGAACTGGGTATGGCTAGTCTAGTGAAGAGAAGGACCAGGGGAGACATGATAGCAGTGTTCCAATATTTGAGGGGCCATCACAAAGACGAAGCAGTCAAGCTATTTTCCAAGGCACCTGAAGGCCAGACACGGAATAATGGATGGAAACTGTACAATGAGAGATTCAACCTAGAAATAAGAAATTTTCTGACAACCAATGGAACAGCTTGCCTTTGGAAGCTGTGGGAGCTTCATCACTGGAAGCTTTCAAGAAGAGATTGGACTGCCATTTGTCAGAAATGGTGTAGGGTCTCCTGCTCGGGCAGGGGGTTGGACTAGATGACCTACAAGATCCCTACCAACTCTGTTAATCTAATCTACTAAAGATGATATGTATGGCTAATACATATCATCTTACATATACATAACATGCTAATATACATCTGTTTAAGATGTAACGGGATGAATTGTTGAAGAAACTCAAAGCATCATTTTTGACTGATGTTATAAAATTGATAGTAGTACCAATAAAGGAGTTTATAGCTCAAGATTGAAATGAGGGGTCCTTGGTGGTCTATGAGCTTGGTTGTTTCCTTGCAGATGTTTTATTACCCAAATTACATAACATCATCAGAGCTAGTTAATATCACTGCATTGCCCTCATTGATAGTAATATGAAGTTAGGAGAGATAAGATGATAAAATTTAGCTTTCTCCTCTACCTATCACAAATCTCATATAATTCGTTCTTTAAGATGCTTCTAGATACAATACTCATAGAGCTATTACTTAAAAGGTTGACATGCTAGGACATCGGCAATAGTCACCATCATGACTTTTTGGGCCCCTCTCCTTATTGATGTGCCTGCATAGTGCAGCTTTTTTCTGTCTACTTCCTTAGAGTTTTTTGGGGGAGGGTTAAGAAAAAAGGTAGAAAAATATAGCTTAGAAATGATATTTGTACAATATATAACCTAATTCAAACCATCCATAGTACCGTGTTTTCCTGAAAATAAGACCCTGTCTTATATTTTTTTGAACCCCAAAATAAGCACTTGGCCTTATTTTTGGGGGGGTCTTATTATTTTGGGGCGTATGGAGCAAGACGGGGTTCCTCTTGCCATCTTACATGATTTCCAGCTCTGTCTCCCTAACCATATCCAGGGCTTATTTTAGGGGGAGGGCTTATTTTGGGGAAAGGGTTTATTTTGGGGGGATGTCTTATTTTCAGGGAAACATGATATTTGTAGTTAATATATCCTCTGATATTTTCATTTAAATAACTTTGACCATCTTAGATGCTGCTTTCAGAAATCTTGCTAAGAATTTCTCAAACTCATCGATTCAAAGTTCTATGACCTTAGCAGTTCAACTTTCTCCTCTCATCCATCTGGAATTCTCATATTCTTCTGCCAAGTTGGTGAATCATTTCTTTGCTCTGAGCTTACATTGCAGTCATTTATATGCAAAGTGATCTCTATGAAGAAGTATGCTATAGAAATATTTAATCAGCTTACTAAAGAAAAGCTCCTTTGCTAGTTGGTGGTTGTAGGTTGTTCTTCGAGGAGTTGCCCAAGATCAACTAATAAGGAGTCAAACCAAGTTTCATATATCTCCTGGGACATATTGCTTCTCATCTGTATCCAATTCGTAGACTTGTCAAGGCAGGTATTTGTAGGTATCATGTTATTGTTGTAATCCATAGTACCAGAAGGCAGGAAAGACAATGGATACTTGGATAGAGATAAATATTTATCCATTTGTTTTTTTCCTTTAGAGCAGGGGTGTCAAACTCAAGGCCTGTGTTTAGATCTGGCCCGTGGGCCAGGGGTGGGTTGCTCCCGGTTTGGACCGGTTCTTAGAACCAGTAGCGCCGGTGGTGGGATGCTCCGCCCACCCACCCGGGACGCTTCTGCACATACGCAGGAGCACATGCGTGAACTGGTAGTAAAGGGTTTTAGAATCCACTACTGCCGTGGGCCCTCCCTGGAAACAGCTAAGGACCGGCCTGCAGTGCCTTTGCCAGCGAAAACGGAGCTTGGGCGCGGCCAGCTCAGGCTCCATTTTTGGCTGCAATGGCCTCCTGCAGCCCTCTGCCAGCGAAAACGGAGCCCAGAGAGGCCACGAGCTCTGTTTTCGCTGGCACAGGGCTGCAGGAGGCCGTTGTGGCCAAAACTGGAACCCGGGCCGGCCACGTGCGTCCACCCCGAGCTCTGTTTTCGTTGGCAGAGGGCTGCAAGAGACTGCCGTAGCTGAAAACGGAGCCTTGGTGAGTGACGTTGAGCTGGCCACGCCCACCCTGGCGGTCAAACACAATCTTGATGAAATCGAGTTTGACACCCCTGCTTTAGACTGACTTGTGAAGAATAGGCTAAAATATAGTGCTGAGCCCAGGTCACTTAGCACCATAGCCTGCTAAAACCTTGAATCCAAGGTGATCCCTCCTGATCTAGCACTCTGTAACTGATCTGCACAGAAGCTAAATCCACAAATAAGAATCACCTTTAATGCTTGCTAGAAACTAGTGAAGGCAGAGACCACATAGAGGAGGCATTGCTTTAATGGAAAACAATTGTCTGAAAACAATATTTTAGTGTTGCAAGGGGCCCATTACTAAGGGTAAGGTGACATATCGCTTACAGCAATGGGCATAAATCCGGGCAGGGTCTGGAGGTGAACAAAATTTCATCATTAGCACACTAAAAACTCAAACCCTAAGTATTAAAGTGAGCAATTCAGAGTTTATGCTGATTGTGCTAAGAATGTTCGGGATAATATGTGAGTCCGTGGCGGGTTGCTGTCTTACTGGTGCCGGTGCACTGCGCGCACATCTCCAAGTTTCGGGGGCGTGAGCGCTCGCTACGCGCGCGTGCCTCCTCGCACGATTTTGCTTCTGCACATGCATGGAAGCAACATCACACTGAAATCTCATGAGGGGACGTGCACACGTGCGAGATTTCAGCACGATTTTGCTTCCGTGCATGCGCAGAAACAAAATCGCCCAAAAATTAACCAAAAAAATGGCGACGCGCATGGTGGACCGGCAGAGAGGACTCCGGAGCAGTCGCGTGCAAATTGCGCAATCGGCCGCTCCCTACCGGAGCTGCGCACTGGGCAGCTCCAGCAGGAACCCACCTCTGATGTGAGTGTGTATGCGCCCCACACCCAGGAAGTGGTAAATATCCAATGAGGGAGATTGTAATGTTGGGCTTCTTTGTAAAAAAAAAAAGTATAAAAAGCTTGAGGTAAACCCGATTTAGTGTGCCTATTTCCTTTTTTGCTGAAGTTTACTGTAACTGTCAGCCGAGGAGCCCGTCTGCGCAGAAATAAAGTTTTTGAATTCCACTTTCCTCAAGTCTGTGTGAATTGTTGGTTTCATCATGCCTTTGTGAATGAACAATAAAGGTGGTTTATGGCCATCATTACCAACTCAGATAGGGGCCAGACAAAGTTATTGCTAGAGGGAGGTGTTGCTCCAAATGCCTGCTTTGTTTTTTTCCAGCACTGATATCTAAATTACATCTGTCTCATCACTCATATGTACATAACAGAGCCATGATAAAAATCAGATAGCAGTCCCAGCAGGTGCAAGGCAGATCTATGAAGTGCCTGAAACAACCACACAGAATCATTAAGGCAGTTAATATTAGGCCTGTGTGTGCCGAGATTTGAAGGGCAAAATGAAATTCAGGGAAATGTAGGCAGGTATATAGCATCTAACGAGAGTACCTTAAAGGGGCAGCAAGGCCAGACAAACCTAGAAGAAGATGTTTCCATTGGGTTCTATGAACATGTCTCACATCATATTTCGTTCTTTAGATCTGCACATGGGTTAATATAGTTAATATATTAAAATTGTTAAGCAGAATTGTTACCTTATGCATACATGTCTTTTCGATGCCTAGCCTCACCAAAGCTGTCCTTAAAAAGCATCAGCTTCTCAGACTTGCATTTCATGGTATTGTTATAATAAAATAAGGCTAAAATAAAGAGTGTATTGAAATGAAAATAAAAAAGACAAGTTTCAAAAAGGGATGCCAAAGGGAAATTACACTAAGGTGACCAGACGTCCCGCTTTTGGCGGGACAGTCCCGCTTTTTAATCATTTGTCCCGCGTCCCGCGGCGTTTCAAAAAAGTCCCGCTTTTTGAATTTGAATTTGCCCTGCACACCCCTCTGCCTCCTGCCTCGCCTGCCTCCTCCTGCCAGGCGGGGAGGGAGGGCAGTGAGAGGGGCAGCGGCGGTCTTGCCTGTTCGTCGCCGCAGAGCCGAAGAACTTGTGGCGTTCGCAGCGCGGGGCTTCCCTCGCCCACTTTCCCCGGCTGCCGGGACGCTGCCATTTGCGTTCTTTTGCCCTCTGTGCAAGCAGAATGCTTTGCGCATGTGCAGAGGGCAAAAGAACGCAAATGGTGGCGTCCCGGCGGCTGGGGAAAGTGGGCTGGGGAAGCCTCACGCCGCGAACGTCACCAGCTTCTGCGGCGACGAACAGGCAAGCCCGCACCGGTAGGAACCCACCCCTGGCTGCGTTGAAGGGGGGGGTGTTTGGGGGGATGCACAAAGCTGCAGGATAAGAGAGACGGACCCCTCCCGTCTTGGTCCCCTAGAAACCCCCCCCCCATCAATGGTGTCCTGCTTTACAAATATTAAAATCTGGTCACCTTAAATTACACACACACACACACACACACACACACACACACACACACACACACACACACACACAGTATATAGAACATTATATATTAATATGATATGATATGATATATATTAGAAAAAGACTGAGAATTGAAATATTGGTCACTTAAAAGTAGGATTTCCAGGACTGAGTGAATGATTATGTGCCATCAAATTGGTGCTAACTGTTAGTAACCACATGAACAGACTTTCTTCAAGAGATATGTCCACAACCTGGCCCTTCAGCTCTTCCTGAATAGTTCACCCATTGCTGCTGTAATCAAGTCCATCCATCTTACTACTGGTTTTCTTCTTTGTTTTCCTTTCATTTTAGATGAGAGCTTAGATCTAAGTAAGCAAAATATAATTTCTGTCATTTCTGCCTCACGTGAAAACTTGGGGTTGATTTGTTTGTCGATCCATTTCTTTGTTGCCTTGGCTATCCATGGTACGCTTACCGATCTTCTCCAGCATCCACATTCAAACCCACCAGTACTCTTTTTATCCTGCTTCTTCAAAGTCCAATTTTTATTTCTGTAGAGTATCCCGGGCAAACTCATTGCCTGCAAGTTGTATTCTTGAGAATCCTAATATGTTTCCCAAAAGCCTACCAACATTTTGCTTTGTAATGAATACCACAACCTATATCAATTCTTGTGTTGATGCCCCCCCCCCGGGAATCTATTGTTCTGGTTCTGGTTGTTGCTGTTGCTTCTACTTTTTCTTCATACTGTACTAAGATTGCCAGATATGGTCCTTGGTTGAGTCTACATGTCCAGATTGGATCTGTAATTGTGTGCTCAAAATCCAGTCCCTTTTTATGTGCAGCATGCATGTTAAAAAGAGGCATGGTTGTGGACTCAATCTTAGCTTTTTTGACACACAAACACACACACACACACACACACACACACACACCATAGAAACTTCTGGTTGGTGTTACTGAGGGCAAGCAAAACTAATTCAGAAGGAAGAAAAACTCTTTCAGCACAGCAATATCTTCAAGCTTGAACTGATGATTCTGCTAAGGTTGACCGCCAGATGGTGGTCCAAGGCTCCTCAGCCTGAAAGTGCCCCCCAAAGTGGTCCCCCAAATCAGACCTATATGTATCTTTCTTTTCCTTGTTTTTCCTTTCTTCCTCTTCTCTTCCCAGAAGTTCTTTGAAGAAATGATTGTGTCGTGACAGAATCTTGCTCCACAGCAATATTAATCCTTTAAATAATGCATCCTTCTTTCAGTATATATATAAACTATATATACAAGCTTGTAAAGTTAAGAAAGACTCCTGTTTGCACCTTTTAATTAGCTTCATGAATCAAATTAATTTCCTAATGTCTAAAGTATGGGCTGACTCACAGTCATTGGGCAAAACAAGGTAAGTCACAGCATTTAAAATATAGTCTCCTGTGATGAAGTGTGTGTTAATGCAAACATTTTAAGACTACCGGTAGTTAGCACATTAGTTCTCTAGGAAAAAAAAGAATAAGTCTGAAGCTATGAAAGTTCCTTTCCTCCCACTAAGGCGTGCCTAAATTCTTTCGTCCAACAAGGAAGAACATTAGAGCAAACTGGACTCCAGAATCTTAGAATGAATCAAGAAAACAAACAAAGAGATGTTTGGGTAAGTCTTTGCAATTTTTATGATGCTGTCAGAATTCTTTTTATTTTTGTAAATACAGATTACCATATTTAATATTATTTACCACTTCCCATTAATATAAAAAAATATTGCTTTGAAAATGCAATTCCACTGTTTGATCAAGGTTTTTTTGTGTGTGTATGAAATGTAGTAATAATTTGGGAATAGTACAAAAGAAAACAGAAGATACTAAGTTTGTGTGAAGGAAAGTGAAAAAAACCTGGCTTGGGAGAATAAGATGATAGATAGATAGATAGATAGATAGATAGATAGATAGATAGATAGATAGATAGATAGATAGATAGATAGATAGATAGATAGATAGATAGATCGGTAGGTAGGTAGGTAGGTAGGTAGGTAGGTAGGTAGATAGATAGATAGATAGATAGATAGATAGATAGATAGATAGATAGATAGATAGATAGATAGATAGATAGATAGATAACCTTTATTGTCATATTTAATTGAACAAATGTATATGCAGTAAACCTCTCATTATTAGGTTCAAATTCATCATTATTCTATGTTGATTATGGGCATTATTTTATGAATGTAAGCTATTCTGAGAAATTATTTTTAAATATTTAGCATAACATTTATACAGTCCTCTTTGGGGGGGGGGAATTGTTGAGTTTGTTATTTTAAACTGGAAGATGTTCAACTATTTCCATTGTAGTATTTGTATTACAAGAAAAAAATAGGAAGCATTTTAGTTTGTTAGACTGCTGGTTTTGAGCTCATACGCTGTCTTTCTATTGTTAGCTGTCACCCATGGTGACAGTTGCATGTATTTACATCTTTCATGTGGCTGAATACTTCTTTTGATTTCTTTTTATAAAAGCACCAGGTGGTGGCCAATAGTTCTTTTGTTCCGATTACTTCTTCTTACACTAAAATCTGTTGGGAGGAGTTTACAGAGAAAAGGCACTGCATGTGAAAGATACAGCAGAAGTTTCCTTTTGTATGCTTCGTTGGCAGTAATGAACTTAATAAGGAAAATCTCCAATTTTTCTTCATTGCTATTGTCTTCTGCTATTGTGCATGACTAGAACCTGAGATTATTGTTAGCTAACTCAACCAGGGATGCATCCTTACAAAGGATATGCCTCCTCCAATCTTGAGCTCTCCAAGTCATGGGGACTACAAATCCCAGGATACTGGAGAATAATAATTTGGGACCAATTGGAATATATGGTGCTAAATAGTTACCTTAAAGAAAGGCTTTTTATTCATTTCAAGAATAGACCATCAGCTTATGGTTTGTGATCATCTAAGCTTTATGGCATAGATATTGATGCCCACAAGAATACAAAAAAGGTCAATTTGCATCCAAAACTATAATGGAAATAAAAGCACTGAACCTGTGTGGCTAGTTATTGAAGGAAACCAGAGGATCGTGGAAAAAGATTCCACTTCCACTTCCCCATCCCTAATCCATATTTTCTAAAAGACCACCAAAACAAAGACTCGATTCTAGGAAAAGTTGTGAAATTGTTTATGATTCACTTAGAATTCTTAGGAGTATTCTTAGCTCTTAAATCTCTGTCATTTGCTTCAACAGGCCTCACAGCGTTGGTCAATAATTTTGCCACATGCCCTTTCATAATTCTTTCAGTGTGAGCTTTCTGCTGAACATTATGGCCTAAAAAACAGCCTAGCATCTTTTTCAACACTGATACCCCAATTAAACATATTCTTCTTGTGCATGGATCTTTGCCTTAGGACCCCATCCCACTCCTAGTTTAATGTCTTATGGAATTATATGCTTTCAAGAAGAAAGCATGAAATTGTCCTGCCACCAGGAATATTAATAAGGAAGCTTATTGTGAAAAAGCCTTCCTTATTAATATACGGCTGACAAACTGTACTCAACGAGTAGTCCTTAAAGGTACTATGTCTATATGGAGGGAAGTAAGCAGTGACAGTATGGCTCGATGAGTAGTCCATAACGATACTACATCTACATGGAGAGATGTAAGTAGTGGGGTACAACAAGGTTTCGTCTTAGGCCCAGTACTCTTCAATATCTTCATAAACGATTTAGATGAGGGAATAGAAGGGGAACATATCAAATTTGCAGATTATACTAAGCTGGCAGGAATAGTCAACACCCCAGATATTAAGCTCAAGATCCAGATGGATCTTGACAGACTTGAACACTGGGCCCTAACTAATAAAATGAAATTCAGTGTAGAGAAAAGTAAAGTCTTACACTTTGGGAAGAAAAACCAAAAGTACACATACAGATTGGGAGAAACTAGGCTTAATAGGAGTGAGAGGGATCTTGGAGTCTTAGTGGATAACCAATTAAATATGAGCCAACAGTGTGCAACGGCAGCCAAAAAAGCCAATGCAATCCTAAATTGCATTAACAGAAAGATTCAATCAAGATCACGTGAGATACTAATACCACTCTATAAAGCCTTAGTAAGACCACACCTAGAATACTGCATCCAGTTTTGGTCACCACACTATAAAAAAGATGTTGAGACTCTAGAAAGAGTGCAGAGAAGAGCAACCAGGATGATTAAGGGACTGGAGGCTAAAACATATGAAGAATGGTTACAGGAACTTGGCATGGCTAGTCTAGTGAAGAGAAGGACCAGGGGAGACATGATAGCAGTGTTCCAATACTTGAGGGGCTGTCACAGAAAGGAAGGGGTCAAGCTATTTTCCAAAGCACCTGAAGGCCAGACAAAGAATGGATGGAAACTGATCAAGGAGAGATTCAACCTAGAAATAAGGAGAAATTTTCTGACAGTGAGAATAATCAACCAATGGAACAGCTTGCCTTTAGAAGTTGTGGGAGCTTCATCACTAGAGGCTTTTAAGAAGAGATTGGACTGCCATCTGTCAGAAATGGTGTAGGGTCTCCTGCTTGGGCTGGGGGTTGGACTGGATGACCTACAAGCAGGGGTGGGATTGAAAAATTTTAACAACCGGTTCTCTGCCCGGTTGCTGGGTGGCCGTGGCCATGGGGGCATGGCCTACTCAACCTCCTGCACCATGGGGGCATGGCCCACTCAACCTCCTGCCCGTTTTCACCCTCCCCAGGCTCCGGAGGCTTTCCTTGAGCCTCTGGGAGGGCGAAAATGGCCTCCCCCTGGCTCCAGAGGCCCTCCGGAGGCCAGAAACAGGCCCATTTCCAGACTTCCGGAACTTTCAGGAGGCCCGTTTTTCACCCTCCCAGAGCCTCCATGCAGGCCCTGCACTTACCTGGCATCCAAAACGGGCCGCATGGAGACTCCTGGGAGGGGCGGGGTGGGCGGGGTTAGCCAGTCCTTGCAACTACTGGTTCGGTGAACCAATGTAAAATTAGCATCGAACCGGTCCGAACCAGCTGAATCCCACCCCTGCCTACAAGGTCCCTTCCAACTCTGTATTCTGTTGTGTTCTGTTCTGAAATGTCAATGCCTTTTAAGATGCAGATGCTATAACTGATAGTGTTTTGATAGTTGCCAAAAGTATCTTTTTTTTCTAAGTTCCCACACAATTTTCATGGTCAGCTCAGGTTGTCCATTTGATAGCGCTGTCCGTTTGTGATACAGAAATGTTTATGTTATTCAGAACATTATATGATACACACTAGCTTAGGAACATCTTCTATTCGGATGCCTGCCACTTTTGAGCATATATGATACCTTTTTATTGGTAATGTACAATAACTCAGACATATTTCTTTGTGCATAGAATATAAATACCTATGAAGTGTCTAGGCCAGATCATCTGACACATTTTTGTATCACATGAAGACAGACCCGTGCTTTAAAATATGAGAGAAGATCCAAACCCATTTCAGGAAACAGATTCAGATTAGGTATCCCTTCCATGCTTTCAAAAGTATGCAGATCAAAAATGCAATGAATTTATTTATTTATTTATTTATTTATTTATTTATTGGTTCTTCTATGCCGCCCTACTCCCAAGGGACTCAGGGCGGCGTACAGCAATGTATAAGAACACCAGATAATAAATAGCAATTAAACTAAGTTAAAAAGTTAAAAACATTACACAGTTAAAAATATTCACCATCAAACATACTGGGGGAGAGCTCAGGTGGAACTAGTTTCAACCCCCTGCCTGCAGGAAGAGCCATGTCTTGACGGCTTTTCGGAAGGCCAGCAGGGTGGGGATGGTTCGGGTCTCCGGGGGAAGTTGGTTCCAGAGCACAGGCCCCCCCACAGAGAAGGCCCTCCCCCTAGGGCCTGCCAGCCGGCATTGTTTAGCTGACGGGACCTGGAGGAGACCCACTCTGTGGGACCTAACCGGTCGAAGGGAAGTATGAGGCAGAATGCGGTCCTGAAGGTAACCTGGTCCTAAGCCATGAAGGGCTTTAAAGATGATGATCAACACCTTGAATTGTACCCGGAGACCAATGGGCAATCAATGCAGCTGGCAGAGTATAGGTGTAACGTGGGTAAACCTTGGCACACCCACCACAGCACGCGCAGCCGCATTTTGCACCAACTGAAGTCTCCGAATACTCTTCAAGGTAGCCCCATGTACAGCGCATTGCAATAGTCCAAACGGGAGGTGACAAGGGCATGAGTGACCGTGAGTGGAGCCTCCTTCTCCAAGTATGGCCGCAATTGGTGCACCAGGCGAACCTGTGCAAAAGCCCCCCTAGCCACAGCAGTAAGATGTTGGTCTAATTTTAGCTGTGGATCTAGGAGGACCCCCAAATTGCGGACCTGCTCCGAGGGAGTTAATTTCCCTCCCTCGAGAACCAAGGAGGGACAGTTGTCATGGTCCTTAGAAGGCAATATCCAAAGCCACTCAGTCTTGTCGGGGTTGAGTCTGAGTCTGTTCCTCCCCATCCAGGTCCTAACGTCATCCAGGCACCGGCACATTACATCAACTGTCTCACTGAATTGAGACGGGGTGGTGATGTACAGCTGCTTTTTTAATGGGTGATTCGGTGTCCTGGAGATTTCAAGATTTCAGGTTATGTATATTGGTGAGGAACTAATGGTGTGGAATACTCATGAGGTCCAACACAAGTTAACTGTAACCCATCTTTCTTCTTATAATGCTATTACCCTCCCCTTCCAAATTGTCCAGATCCTGCATCTTTCTTTACTAATAGGCTCACACTCTTGATGGGACACCATATCATTATTTGATAGGCTATTTGAAGTGTGGTTGAGTCAACAAAGGATGCATAAAAAATTATACAGTGGTGGGATTCAAATTTTTTTACTACTGGTTCTGTGGGCGTGGCTTGGTGGGCGTGGCTTGGTGGGCATGGCTTGGTGGGCATGGCAGGGGAAGGATACTGCAAAATCTCCATTCCCACCCCACTCCAGGGGAAGGTTATTGCAAAATCCCCATTTCCTCCTGATCAGCTGGGACTCGGGAAGGCAGAGAATAGATGGGGGGCGTGGCCAGTCAGAGGTGGTATTTACCGGTTCTCCGAACTACTCAAAATTTCCGTTACCGGTTCTCCAAATTACTCAAAATTTCCGCTACCGGTTCTCCAGGACTGGTCAGAACCTGCTGAAAACCATCTTTGCATAAGAATCTGTTCCCCAAACTTATTTGGACTCCCAAAAGCCCATGAAAATGATGCATGTTTCAGAATATAATTGGAAGATTTAGGCAAATGGAATTCTGAAAACACAGAAGCGGAGAATGGACCTACTGTATATGTGCTTTCTTGTCTTCTGTTCATTTGTTTAGAAACAACTGCCAGCCAAAGATTTGAGATTTTGTTTTTAGGCAAGGTATATTCAAAGAAAATGAATATCTGTTCTTGCACTTAAGTAAGCTGAGGCAGAAATCCCATTCCTCTTACATATACATAGCTAACTAGGGACTGAAATTCAACAGAAATCCCATTTCTCTGATGAGGATGAAGAAAAACCAGACAGGGATGCTGGTCTCCAAGCTTTTAGTTGCCTTTGAAGCAATGTGATTTTTAAAGATATAGACTGTTTCTTTCTATCAAGTCAATAAGCCAATTCCGAGATGTTGAAGGGTTGCAGCCAAGACTATGGGGTGGTCACATTTAGCTCCGGACTCCAAGGAAGGACTTTTTTGCATGCTCAGAGTCAGGGGTGAAATCCTCCCGGTTCGCTCTTACCTGTTGGTCGCCGCACAGCCCAACAACCTGGTGGCGTTCGCAGCGCGGGGCTTCCCCCGCCCGCCTGTACGCCGGCATCTGAGTTCTTTTGCCCTCTGCGCAAGCAGAATGCTTTGCGCGTGCGCAGAGGGCAAAAGAACGCAAATGCCAACATCCAGGTGGGTGGGGGAAGCAGATGGGGGAAGCCCCGCACCGGGAACGCCACCAGGCTGTTGGGCTGTGCGGCGACCAACAGGTAAGAGCGAACCGGGAGGATTTCACCCCTGCTCAGAGTCCAGGACAAAGTCTAAAAGAGTTCTAGAAGTGTAATTATGCTCAATGTCTCTATACTGTCGAATCCACAATTATGACTGTCACACTATAAACATGGCATTCATACTATCAAATAAGGACATTTCATCTTTTCAATATTTTTGAAACATTTAAAGTATTTACTTACGTCTATTTCCTTTTCTATTATTTATATTCAAAGCTGCTAGTAGAAGAAGTAAAACACCATCATAAAGTCAATAAAATCTCGTAACTGAAATCTGGCTAATGAGACATAGAGATGGTCTCAATTCCAGGGTCAGGTGCAGGTGTCCCTCATGCATGGCCATAATGGAGCCTGCTCAAAATGGTTGTAAGTTGTGACAGTCTCAAAGTGGGTCACCCATGTGGCCAATCCAATTTTATGACCTTTTTTGCAGCAATCATTAAGATTGCTGCAAAAAAAGAGAACTCATTGTTCTCTATGGAACATTCCCGCCCCCACCCAAAAAAAACCTGGAAACAAATGCTGGTTTTCAGCAAAAGCATTTAAATCATGGTCACATGACTGCAGGACACTACAAACAGCCATAAATGTGGGCCAGTAGACAGGCACCCAAAATGCAGTCATGTGGGGCAGCTGTTGGAACTTTGTAACCAGGTTGTAAGTACTTTTTGAGTGGGGTCTGCCCTAACTTCAAACGGTTGCTAAGCAACCCTATGGGCCGTTGAGGATTACCTTTATATTAGAATCCTGCTGAGAATTCAGATATGGTACTTAGCAGGGGTGGGTTCTAACTTACCTCGCTACCGGTTTGCTTCCTCCCGAGCCGCGCGGGTGTAGATTGTGGGCGCGCGCGCTTTGCGTGTGCACATGTGCAGTGCCAGGGGGAAAAAAGCCGAAAACAAGATGGCAACCGCATGCATAGTGCCAGAAACTCAGCTTCTGCACATGCTCAAAAGAAAAAAAAAGAAAAAAAATTCAAAATAAATAAATAAATAAATAAATAAATAAATAAATAAATAAATAAATAAATAAATAAATAAATAAATAAATAAAGATGGCAGCGCCCACGGACCCGCACTGACTGGACCGGGTCCATGACATCATTGTGATGTCACCAGAGGGTCGCTACCGGTTCGGGCGAACCGGTCCGAACCGTGAGGAACCCACCCCTGGTACTTAGGCTTAGTCACTAAAAAACCCCACTCAGTGATTTGGCCAATCATTCATTCCCTGTCCCAACAATCTCCCTCTGTTATTGTGTATTTCAGATAACACGAACACAGCCCTTCAGAAAATATGGCATTTTGTACTGTTGCACATTCAAAGGACACTTGCTATTCTGCTAGTTCCTTTCAAAGAGGTAGAATAATTTATAAGCACTCACCGGTTTTCCACTGTTGGTCAACCAAGATATAAGATGTTGGATTGGTTAATGCTCCGTCCTGGATTTGAGGACACAAAATAGATACAAAAAAGTGAACTGTTTATTTTGATAATGGTTATAACTTTATTACTTCAAATATATAAGTGACTATTTGTTATATTCACATGATGAAAAAACACAATTTTCTATACAATCAGCATTTAGAAATCGAGCAGGGAAATGCTGGTTTCTCGGTGAACCTCAGAATAATATGATACATAATTCAAATTATATTATGCATATAGGAAGAATTCACAATGTATTACTTTGGTTGATAATTCTGAGTTAAAGGGTGTCCTTTCTTCCATTATAGCTTTAAAGCTTTAAAAAGTAAATAATTTACCGTATTTTTTGGAGTATAAGACGCACCGGAGTATAAGACGCACCTTAGTTTTGGGGAGGAAAATAGGAGAAAAAAAATCTACCTACCAGGTATTCATCTGGCTAGCGTCCTTAGTCTGGTCAGCTTCAGCACATTATTTTATCCCCTGGTTAGGGCTGAAAAAACCTTCTTCGGAGGGAGTACGAATGAAAAAATCCTGCAAGCTGGGAAGATCGTTAGCATCTCGTTAGGGCTGGGGGAAAAAGCTTCAAAAAAGCTACATTCGGAGTATAAGACACACCCAAATGTTCAGCCTCTTTTGGGGGGGGGGGGAAGTGCGCCTTGCACTCTGAAAAATACGATAGGTGGCTAGACTCTCTGCTTCATTATCTAGCTGTTCAGCTGTTGTCCTGTTCCAACTTTCCTGACACTGGTGTCGCCTACATTGATGATAGGAGTTGTATACAGTCTAATAACCCTGGAGGTGTAAAATTAGGGATGGTAGCCCTACATGTATCCTCTTGTCTTTTTATGAATCAATAGTCATCTGATTTTTCCTTCCACCTCCATATAAAAGTATTTCTTCCGTCTATTAGGGATTTCCTAACCTAACCATCAACTGGAAAGCTGTTTGTCCAGAATGGTATAGTCTCCTGCTTGAGCAGGGGACTGTAAGACTTCCAAAATCCCTTCCAACCCTATTATTCTACAATCTATCTTCACTTCCAAACAATCCCCCCCAATCCTATATTTGACTCTCAAGAAATTTTCAGAAAAGAACATTTGGGGGGACGGGACATATAATATAACCCTTTCCTGGTGAAAGAGCTGATTGGGAACAGAGCCTATGGCCTAGTGGTTAAGTTGTTGCCTTAAGGCAGCCGGCCCGGGTTCAAATCCCAGTAAGGGGTATGGCTATCTGACGAGAGCAAAATAAGCTCGAAATAGATCTATAATAGTCTCCCTTTATTTTCATTTATCAGCAAAAATCCTACATATATATATATATATATATATATATATATATATATATATATATATATATATATATATATATATATATATATATATATATATACACACACACACACACACACACACACACACACACACACACACACACACACACACACACACACACACACACACACACGTGTGTGTGTGTGTGTGTGTGTGTGTGTGTAAAAGAAAGGGCAAGTTCTAGGTTTTACATAACCAAGCATCTGTTCAAACAGTGACATTTGAGAAATTGCTGGTCTTTGGAGAAACTGATTACATGCAAAGAGTTTCCAAATGATCCAAAATTCTGCATAGACACCTACTGGAGACAGGTTGAAAAGCATGACATACACCTAAATCTATCAAACGAAAGCAACACCCATTAGAACAAAGATCCATTTCATGTTTCTATCGCCGCTGTTAAAAGACCACAGGGGGAAAAAAAATTAGATTCCCAGCCTGGTGCCCACTAGATATGCAGAATTACTATGTGGATCATCTCCAAACAATGACAGCATTGCCTGGGAATAATTGACTCATATTGCAGCCCAACCCAATTCATCTGAAGGAAACCAGGTTGAGGGAAGTAAGATTAAAAGTAAGAAAAGAAATGTGAGGTTAGAGTTGAGGATACTCAATTAATAATTAAGCGGTCTATCAAATAAGTGTAGCCTTAATTGACTGGCTACCTAAACCAACTTCGTTTTTCTGCCTTTGTTTTGAGATGAAATTATTTCCTTCTTTTTGTGTCACCTGTTCTTGCCCACTATGGGCACAACATTGTTGGGTTTGGACCACTCTCTCGCTTGTCCACCCATTACAACAAATCTGAGACTTCCATCTTCCCTTTTTCTGGGATGCCTAGTTACCTTTCCCCAGCCTCCCCTACTAATTCCCACCTCAAAAGACCCTCTCCCCACGTTTGTTTCCTTTTATTCCTTCCCAGACCACTGCAGCACACGGCCTTACACCTAAACAATAAATTCTGGAAATCTGAACAGAAGCCAGCTGAGCTCACCGTGAAGTGGCGGGATCTGCTTGCGCGTGAGCCTGTCTCAGATCTTTCCTCCACGCTACCTCTTTGCAATTCCTCTCTAGGCAAGCTGCATGCTTTCCGGCATGCAGTCTTGACAAACTAGTAAGGAGGCTAATTTTAGGTTACTTCATCACAGGGCCGTGAAAAGATAAGGTGTCCTTTCCAAACCAGTAGTGTTGGCACTGCTGTTTTTCAGAAGACCTTGGGCCCCACCTTGCTCTGCCGTTGGGCGGCGCTTGATAGTTCGTAGAAATACGCCTAAGCTTACAGTACTTGTCATCTGCCCTAGAGGGAAATGGGTCAGGAAATAAGGGAGCTTCTTTGGTCTTTATAGAGACTTCATGCCCAGTTTCAATATTCTTACTTTCGTACTAACTAGATGGCCATAGTTTGATCCTTCTTCAGGGGTGTCCTCATAGTATGGTCAAAAATTCAAGATGGAAACCATGATGGTGGGATTGTGACCACCATATTGTTGATCATTTGATCAAATCCCCAGATGGTCCTGATATGGTCTTATGCATTACAGGAAGTCCTTGACTTACAACCATGAACTGAAAAAAGTTGACTTCGCTGTTTTTCACACTTGCAGCATCCCTGTGGTCCCGTGATCAAAATTTGGACGCTTGGCAACTGAGGGCAGTTTATGACAGCTGCAGTATCCCGGGGTCATATGATCACCTTTTGTGACCTTCTGATAAGCAATGTGAATAGGGAAGCCAGATTCACTTAACAACCGTGTTACTAACTTAACAACTACTGTGGTTCACTTAATGACTGTGTGGCAAGGAAGTCCATAAAATGGGGCAAAACTCACGTATCAACTGCCTTGCTTAGCAACATAAATTTTGGGCTCAATTGTGATCGTAAGTCGAGGATTACCTGTATAAACCATGCCTGTGCTCTGTATATCTTTGTGTTTATATTTATGTGTGCTTAAGGATGTGTACTTATTCATCAAATTTCCAAATCAGTGTGGGTGGTTTCTGAAATATGATTTTGAACATTAAATCTGAAAATAAAAGGAAATGGCAACCAATTTTGTAGGTTACAAAGAATGTTATCACAATGTATTGGTCCTTAAAAATGAGAAATAAATTGTGTTCACATCTACCCTTAGTGATGGAATCTCACTGGGTGACTTACCATAATAAGTTGCTTCCTTGCAGCCCTACCTATTTCACAGTGTTGCTATTGCTAAAAATAGAGGAAGGAAAGCTATGTTCACTGCCATAAACTTCTGGACAGAAATGTACACGTATTATATTTTGACTTATATTAAGTAATTAAATAATTGAAATATGCCACATTGTAATGCCTAAAAAAATAAGGCTGGGGCTGAAACTTTGGCTTCATGGTGTAAGAAACCATGATAAACAAAATAATACTGTAGATACTTCCTTCTGTGAATATACTGCAGCCCTTGATTAAGGAATATTTTCAGCAAGGGTCACAGAGGTTGCCAAAAAGAGGTTTGACATGGCTACGAAAAAGGTTCTTGGGGTGATAGCGGAAGTTAACTATCTAGCTGTTTACAGATTAGGTTACTGCTGCAATAAAATCAACTCTTAAATATGTTTCATCAGTTACAGAATTAAAAACAGTAACAGTGAGTATTAAAACAAACTCTTACAAAAACATAGGTGGAAGGCAGGTTAGATCATTTTTCTAACAGAACACTTGCTGCATATATCACTTGCTGCATAGATCATTTTTCTAACAGAACACTCGCTGCTCATATTAGAACCACAATATAAAAAGGAGTGGAACCTGCTATCAGAATAACAGAGTTGGAAGGGACCTTGGAGGTCTTCTAGTCCAATCCCCTGCTCAAGCAGGAGATCCATTACAATTCTGGACAAGTGGCTGTCGTCTCTTCTGAAAAGCCTCCAGTGATGAAGCACCCACAACTTCTGAAGATAAGCTGTTCCACTGGTTTATTGTTCTCATGGTTAAGAAACTTCTCCTTAGTTCTAGGCTGCTTCTCTCCTTGATTAGTTTCCATCCATTGCTTCTTGTTTTGCCTTCTGGTGCTTTGGAAAATAAGTTGACCCCCACTTCTTTGTGACAGCCTCTCAAATATTGAAACACTGCTCTCCTGTCATCCCTAGTCCTTCTTTTCACCAGACTAGCCATATCCAATTCCTGCAACTGTTCTTTATGTTTTTAGCCTCCACTCCCCTAATCATCTTTTTTGCTCTTCTCTGCAGTTTCCAGACTCTCAATGTCTTTTTTATATTGTGGTGACCAAAATTGGATGCAGTATTCCAAGTGTGGTCTTACCAATGCCTCATAAAGCAGTTTTAACACTTCACATGATTTTGATTCTATCCCTCTGTTAATGCAGCCTAGGGTTGCATTGGCTTTTTTGGCAGCTGCAGCATATTGCTGGCTCATATTTAAGTGATTGTCCACTAGGACTCCAAGATCCCTCCTGCAATTACTACTATTGAGTCAAGTTTCACCTAATCTGTACCTGTACTTTTTCTTGCGTATGTGTAAAACTTTAATTTCTCATTAGATAGGGCCCAGTGTTCAAGTCTGGCAAGATCCATCTGAATCTTGAGCCTATATCCTAGGGTATGGGCTGTTTCTGCCAACTTGGTGTTATCTGCAAATTTGATGAGTTCCCCTTCTATTCCCTCACTAAATCATTTATGAAGATATTGAAGAGTACAGGGCTTAAGACAGAACCTTGAGGTACCCCACTGCATACTTCCTTCCATGTAGATAGTTCCATTAAGGACTACACCTTGAATGCTGATTTGTCAGCCAGTTACAAATCCATCTAGTTGTGATGCTGTCTACCCCACATTTTTCTAGCTTAATAAGAAGTAGGCTGTGATCTACTTTGTCAAATGCCTTACTGAAATCCAAATATACTATGTCTCCTGCATTTTGCTGGTCCACTAATTTAGTCTCTTTGTCAAAGAATGAAATAATATTTGTTTGGCATCATCTATTTGTGAAGTTTCCAAAAGATGCCCTAATTAACTAGCTTTGCAAATTGACACTATTTTTGATCAATTTAGCTTCTGGTTATAACTTTGCTTGCTTCTAGGTGTTTGCAGATCTGTTGCTTAATTATCTTTTCCAGGATCTTCCCAGGTATTGATGTCAGATAGATTGGTCTGTAGTTGCCTGAATCAGTCCCTCCCCCTTTTTTTTTGAAGATGGGAACCATATCAGCTCTTTTCCAGTCCTCTAGTAGTTCCCCAGTGCTCCTGGATCTTTGAAAGATATGAGTCAATAGTTCCACGATCATGTCTGCCGCCTCCTTCAGAACCCTGGGATGTAATCCATCAAGTTCTGATGATCTGAACTCGTCTAGAGTGGACAGGTGTTCTCTTACCATATTCTTGCCTATTTTATTTTGAATTCCTAATCTTTTATGGTTCCGTTTTTGGTAGGTTGAGCTATTTTTGTGTGTGTGCATGTGTGAAGACAGATGCAAAGAAAGAATTAAGCAGCTCTGCTTTCTCCCTGCTGCCTCCTTGCCATCTTCTCCCATTAGTGAACTGATTGATTCTTTTTTGTCTTTTATAGGTTGAAAGAAACTTTTAATAAAATTATTTTTGAGATTTGTTGCAAGTCTTACTTCATTCTGAGCCTGACTTCATCTTTGCAGATTTGGGCTATATGCTGGCTATATTCGGGCTTCAACAAAACTTATTTAAGAATAAGAATATATAACATTTTACTACATGTAATCCTCAATTTACAACAGTTCATTTCGTGATGGTTCAAAGTTACACTGGAAAAAGTGCCATGATCATTTTTCACACCTACAATCATTGTAGCATCCCTATGGTCACATGAACAAAATTCAAACGCTTGGCAACTGACTCATATTTATGACAGTTGCAGTGTCTTGGAGCCATGTGATCATTTTTTGCAACCTTCTGAGAAAAGTCAATGGGGAAGTCAGATTCACTTAACAACCATGTTACTAGCTTAAGAACTGCAGTGTTTCGCTTAACAACTGTGGCGAGAAAAGTTGTAAAATGGGGCAAAATTCACTTAACAAATGTCTCGCTTAGCAACAGAAATTTTGGCCTCAATTGTAGTTGTAAGTTGAGGACTACCTCTACAACTATCAACACATCGTGCCAACGGTTTAAGCAGATTTCTCTTAGCCTATATCCGTGATGGCGAACCTATGGCACGCGTGCCCAAAGTGGCACACGAAGCCATGTTGCCCGGCATGCGTGGCCTTACCTGTTTATCTTCCGGGTTTCTGGTGCGCATGCGCGGGTGATGATCAGCTGTCCTTTGCGCGCGCGGCAGTGCCGAAAACCGGTGTGCGCATGCACGCCGGCCAGCTGATCATTGCATGTGCATGCGCGCTAGAACCCGGAAGTTCGGCTTTTCCGGAGCGCGGCTCTGACGAGCACGTTCATGTGTGCGTGACATTTCCACACAACCTTTTTAGCACTCAGTGTCGAAAAGGTTCGCCATCACTGGCCTATATTAAGTCAGGGAAAGAACTCAATTGGCAAAAAGTATTAAGTGCATTGACTTTTACTCAAATAGATTTCCCTGATGCACACTTAAGAAAGAGGAGCCTTTAGGGTGCTTTATGCTGGTCCAAATGATTCCCACCCAGTTTAAGAGATCTGAAGATTACGGTCATACTTCAGTGAGAAGCAAAGTTGTTCTTACTATTATGATGCCCTCTGGTAAGCCCCCATATCTAATACACAGGAGTTGAATTACAATAGATAGGTTCATCATTGGAAGGGAACATCTCTTCAAAATCATGCTTCTAGTTTACAACTTATGTTTGCAAGATACCCTTTCCATCTAATGCAAACCTTTCTCAAACTTGGCCACCTTAAGTTGGTTGGCTGGAGAATTCTGGGAGTTGGCCCACATAGCTTAGATGGCCAAGTTTGAGAAACAAATTGTTGTTATGTAGAGATGTCTATTGCTTGCTTGCAGTCACCCTGGAATCAATCATATCTCATTCAAAATGGTAAGATTGAGGTTGGCTTCCAAATGAACTTTTAATCCTAAATGGGACACCACCATCATTGGTTGAGTTTTGTGTGACAGTATCTCCTGGACAATTCCTCATGTTTCAACTTCAGTGGGAAACCTGGGAGTGCCAGACCAACTTTGCTCAGCAGTCCGCCCCATCGGAGGCCACATAACCGCTTGGAAGCCCGAGGCTTCCCTCCACAAGCCACCTCCGTAGTGAGTGGGCCGAGACCAGCGGACCGCATTATAGTTCGTACCCCACTGGGATAATCCGGTAAAATCCGGCGCATGGCCACGAACCGGATAAACACTAGAGGGCAGCGAAGAGCCACCTGCCTGCTTCTCTGGACTGGCATCGGGTGGTTCGCAGGGCAGCCCGGTTGGGCAAAAGCTGGGTTCCCGCGGCGTTCGCCGGTCCCGCAGCAGAGCCAGGCCGGCTTGGGGCTCGCAGGGGCTGCCCCGGCCCTCAGCAGAACCCTGGCGGCGTCCGAGATCCGTGCCGAACGAGCCCCGCGGCCAGAATCGCCGAGGATTGCCCCAGCAGAAGCGGGAAGAGACGGTGGCCCGTGCCGCTCTCCGCCGCCTCTCCCTCGGGCGAGCTAGGAAGGCCGACCTGCCCCGTGCAGCGCCTCCTGTCCTATCGGGGCCCTCCGCGAACGGAAAGGGCGCTTGCGCGTTACACGCGCCGAGCCGGCGCTTCTGGGCCTATTTCCCGCCCGCCCTGCCGCATTTCTAAGCCCTGCCGGAAAGCAGTCTCGCCGCGGTCACTCCCGAGAAAGGGAGGGACGCGTAGCGGCCACGGTGAGTCCAGCCCGGGCGGGGTGCTTCCCCGGCTCGGAGAGGAGAGGAGGCCGCGTGGCTGGCCGGAGAGGCGGTTTGGGAGGATGGCTCGGCGGGGCGTTTCTCCTTCTAGGGGCTCGGAGGGGCAGTCCGGGGAGAGCTCATTGCCGGCTGCTCCCCTCCTTTCCGCCCCGGCGGGGAGGCCTTCTGGGCACAGGGCAGGCCGAGCCAGGACTTCAGGCGGCTCGACTCCTTTCCCCCTTTTATTTCAGAGGGGAAGGAAAGAACCCCTTTTCCTAAAAATTTGTAGGCCCCGTTGGACCCGCAGACCGCGGAGATGGCAGGGCTGTGGGCGAAGAAGGGAGCCAGAAAACCTGGCTCTCCCCCTCCCTCCAATTAAAATTAGGCTGTGGGTTGTTCCTAGCCATGTTGTAAGGTCACCCCAAATTCAAAACTAGCAGCCTCCAGAGGCTGGAGAAGGCGAGGGGGCGTATGCTCATCGCGTTTACCTTCTTGAGCATGTTTTTCCCCACAGGCTTCTGTTTGGCTACTGGGAGAAACGAAAGGTTGGGATGGACGGGGCTTTCCTTTCATTGAAAACTGTCTTGCCAAAAATCCAGGCTGCCTTGTTTATGGGCAAATCCCTGCATGCTTTTTGTTTTCCTTCCACACGTAAAATGGCTGCAGAGGGTTGTTTTGGGGGGGGGGGGGTGAAAAGTGAAAGCTGAACAAAAAGTGTAAAATATCATTGAGGGGGCAGTATCCCATAATGATGTGAAAGCCTGTTGTTTGATAAATCATGTAGCCCAACTTTTTAATGTAGAAGCCTCCAGAAGTTGTGAATGCTCCAACACTGGACGTTTTTAAGAAGATGTTGGATAACCATTTGTCTGAAGTAGTGTAGGGTTTCCTGCCTAAGCAGGGGGTTGGACTAGAAGACCTCCAAGGTCCCTTCCAACTCTGTTATTATTATTATTATTATTAAGTAGGTCACATTGCTTTTAGCAAAGCTTGCTTTTAAGTAAGGAACATTGGATTGTAGTTCAATCTTTGCTTCTCTTGCATTTCATCAGTCTCCGCTACAGCACCTGAAACTTTTGCTTGGGATCTGGGTTGTTGTGAAAGAACACAGGTTGTTGTGAAAGATACACAAAGGTGTGTCTAATATTTCTTCTTGCACTGGCATTCTTCCAAAGTATACAAAACTGTTTTGTATATCATATTGCTCAGATAATTCCCATTCCGAAGTCCCATTATGCTTGAAAACATATTTGCACAAAAGTGTGTATAGTTGTATAATCTCAGACCTCACTAATCTAATGCTCTTTTTATGATGGAGCTTTCCATTAATATGTAATAACTGAAATAATAGAAATATCCCATCAAAGTATTTCTCCTTTTTCTTTCTACACAGGTGTTTAATATACTAAATATTAATATATTGTTTATAGTGGCTTTGTAATTCTCAGCTACCAACATTAAATTAAAACAGAAAAAAGTTTGGTATAGGGTTAGGACCTGTACATTGAGATAGGAAGATCAAATGTTCTCTAGATCTTAACCGTTCTTGGTATTACTATTCACTGTTTAATTAGAGTGTAGATAATTCAAAAGAAACTGCAGAAATGATATAATCCTTGCAAAAGTAAAGGTGAGAACATATATTTTATGTATGTGCCTATGTTAGGAACATTAAAACATATATGCATGTTGGCTCCATAGTCGTGTCAGAAAATGCTGACTATCATTTTTTTCTGATTCTGTGGAAATGTAACCCAAAGCTGCTACCATTAAATCCATGTCTGCAGTTGCACCTAATAGTCACATCAACACTCCCAGAGATCTGTTTTCTTCAGCAGATACTCCTGTTTTTCTGTGTCAAAAACACTAATATATGATATCACCCATATTTATATAGATGATCAGTTATATAGCACAATGACACATTTACAGGAGTAATGAGAACTATTACTCATATAAGGGCAGTGTTAATTGATGAAATATGCAGAACTAAGTCTTGGGAATGTTGAACTGAAGCTGAGGGATATTTGAGGTAGACATGAGAGAGATTTTGGAACAAGGAGCAGTAATTTTAAAATAAACGACATTGTGACTTTTGAAATAGACATTTCAGAATCTATCTCTTTGCTGGTTTTAGCCCAAAGCTGGCAGTTAATTATTTGTTGACTCTCTTACCAACACTTTTGCTTTCCAGATTGCCTCTAGTTACCAAGATTATATTAATACTTTAAGAAAGAAAGAAAATGTATAAATTTATATAATAATAAATTTAAAATATCAATACATATCTTTTTAAAAGGTGATAGAATGAAGGTATTTTCATTTTGATCTTGCATAATGAATGGAGATTATATGGTAGTATTCATCTTGAATAAAGTGATGTTGCAATAATGATTCATCATACACGGTATGCTTCTGGAAAGCTCTAGGTTTATGCAGAAGATCTTTTCAGAAATCTTAGGTGCATGAATAAAATAAATCTGTAATCCCTGCAAATGGAATAGAACTGTTATCAGATTTAGTCTACCTATTATTCTTTTTGCTAAGAGATTTCTGTAAATGTTTAGCAAAGGCAAACAAATATTTACAGTGCATTTATAGAGCTTAATTTCTTTCATTGAGAAAATATTTTTTAAAAATTCTCTGTTAATCAAAAAATTAATTTGTAGATTATTTACTTAGGGTTGGACAAATTTGGATTCCATTAATGTGTATCTGTTTATTTCCTTGCAGCAGATTAAAATTGCACGTGAAGTAGTTGACATGAATGCATAAATACTGCTATGTGCTCCTCAAGGCAACATCATCTTAAATGTCTCCTAAATGTGGTAGGGTTGAATTATAAATACTTTCTGTGTTTCAGTCTGAAGCAATATTTGAATCATGTTTAGCTAGGAATAAATATATACGATTCTAGGTTTGAGCAGAAAGTCATATTTGGAATGGGCTCAGATAGGAGAAATACATGTGAGTTGTAGGATAGGATATTTCCATGTCTCCAAAATATCTTGTTATTTCTGGCATGTTCCCATACCCATTTCTGATTCTAAACTGTTAACTCTAGTCCATTTTCTATTAGCCTGTGCAATATGCAGCATTTCAGATTTAAAATGTAAAAAAAAAATTCTATAAAAGTTTTTTGAATTATAATGCGTTTGAGAGATGAGAAACTCTTGGAAGATTTTTATGTGAGAATATCCCATGAACTACAGTTAGACCATAGTTGCTATAACCTCTTTTGATTCAGGCTTTATTTTTAATTTTGAAAGTGCCTAATCAATCACTGCAGCAGAATTTCTTCTATAAGCAGTTTTAAATTTAGGAAAACTAGTCCATAGCACCAGTGTGCCCAGAGTATGTCCAGGAACACTTCAAAAGTTGTACTGTCTTTCCCAAATACTGCTTAGCAGTTAGGTGGACTCCTTTGTGAATGTTCAGTTGTGTATATAATTAATAAGTTGGGGGGGGAAGCTTTTATGAATATTTAATATTATAAATGTATTTGATTTGTATTTTTCCTTTCTGTCTGAAAGAACATTCAAGGCAACTTGTAGTTAAAACAACGCAAACAAATACATCATTGTGTATGTAATCACATATACATGCATAAACATAGATTAAATCATAAACAATTGCCATTTAAAGACCAGCTGTTCCTAAAGAAGATTGAATGTCAAACATAGCTTCTGAGAAAGTACATTTCCCAGATTGGGATCAATGCGGAAAAGGGCTTTCTTGACCATGCTAGATAAATAAGCTTTGGAGTAGAGGAACTTTAGAAGACTTTGCATGGAGATTAGTGCCCAAGCAGTTTCATTATGGCAGAGATGATCCCTCTTATAATCAATCCTAAGCTGTTTATGGCTTTAAAAGTTAATAATGGAAAACATTTGGCTATTCGGAACAATCTTCCAGTATAGGCATTTCCTTACGCAATTATTTTCAGAGCTTTAACACCAGTCCCCCTCAAATTGGATTACATAATTTGAAAATCCTTGAACAGCATTATTCAAGCTCTGCTTTAACTTAATTTGTGATGACTGCCCTATATTTTTATGTTATCTTTTTGTGTTCCAAGAGTTCACTTAGATATTTATAATTAGAAGTTGTAGAATCTTAACTTCATGAGTTATTAAACTGGTTTAGGCTCACTGTTAAATATCTTCATTGGTGTTCTGTTTGTGGTTTCCTATACTACTTTTGAACTCTCTGGGTTTTTTTTCCCGAAGCAGAATAATTGATGCTATATTGTTCTAGAATGATATTTGGTACATGCATAACAGTTTTGGAAACTGCTTTGAAAAAGGCCTTTAGAAAAGTATTGCATCACTTCCAAATAGCAATTATTTGAAAGCAGGAATAACCCTTTACCACAAAGGGGTAGCCACGGGAGGCTACTTCATCTCTCTGAAAGGACAAGTTGTGGTCTTTGGAACTTCTAAAAGTTGTTTTTACTTTTTAATGCGATACAAAGAGAAATCATTATATATGCGAGGAGTAGTCACACTAAACGTATTCAGTTTGTGAAAGGTAAAATGCAGTTAAAAAACTATTCTTTGGCTTGATCATGCCTAAGTTTTCTGACATATCCTTTAAAAATCCAATTTACTCTAGCAATAAAATAGCAACCACACACTTAGGATAGTTGTGAGAGCAAACATTTTCAAATCACATAATTATTTGAAATAGTTAAATACGTTTTTTTTGGGGGGGGCTCCTTCAAGTCATTGTTGACTCCTGACGGCTGTCCTTGTAGTGATTGGCCCAAGGCACCCAGCTGGCTTTGTGCCTAAGGCGGGACTAGAACTCTCATTCTACCCTCTAGCCAGATACCTTAACCACAACACCAAACTGGCTCTCTATTAGATACATACAACAGTCGTGTTTAAAGTTACACATTCTGCTATCATTCTGAAGATATAAAATTTAAAAATTCTCACTGTTTTTATTTGGGTCAGTCGTAAAAATTGAGGGGTGAAAACAGGGGTGGGTTCTAACTTACCTCGCTGCCGGTTCGCTTCTTCCCGCGTCATGTGGCTGCGCCTCATGGGCAATGCACGCTTTGCGCAAGCATGCGCAGTGGCAATTTTTTTTTGAATTTAAAAAAAGCCAAAAACAAAATGGCAACGCGTGCGCAGTGCCGGAAACTCAGCTTTTGTGCATGCGCAGAAGAAAACAACCCCTGGAAAAAAATTCGGGGAAAAAATTCAGAAAATTTTTTTTTAAAAAAAAAGATGGCGGCGCCCACGCACTGGCATTGACCGAACCAGTTCCGTGATATCATCGTGACGTCACCAGCGGGTTGCTACCGGTTTGGGCGAACCGGTCCGAAGTGGGAGGAACCCACCTCTGGGTGAAAATAGTGTACCTTAACATAAATGCTAACCTTCTTGGCTAACCTTTTCTTCTATGACAGTAATGCTGGTGGAACGCTTTTGCAGAGTGAAATTGGCAGACTATTGAAAGGACTTGCAACATGTTATGTTGGGGAAATGCATCTTTTGGACAACTTGGATTGGGCGGTATTGACGAAGAGATTGTCCTGGAACCCAGAAGATGCAGCTTCTTTGTAAACAAAAAAGTTCAAGATGTCGGCTGTGGACTGAGGCATACTGTGTTTGTATTGGATGATGGGACTGTGTATACCTGTGGATGTAATGATTTAGGACAGTTAGGCCATGAAAAATCTAGAAAACGACCAGGTAAGATAAAAAATAATGTTGGTTGGATCCTGCACGGTTTTGATTCTAAATTTTGGTACAGATTTGCACACATGAAGGCATCTAATTAATTTATAACATCAAACATTCATATTTAAAGAGGTTGACCACAATTTGTGAATGAATGGGATGTTAAGATTTTGAAAACACTATATTTGAGGAACCTTATCTACAACTACAGTATGTTTAAATTTTTCATGGTGATATTTTTAATCCTGGACATCATTTTGAAAATAGATGATTTGTACCAGGAAAGGTATATAATAAGATGGAATGGGGCTGATACAGTTTCGTTTTATGAAATGCTTGATGAAAAATGATCCCTCTCTATGTGATGTTCTATTTGTTATATGTCCTTCCCAGTTCAGTATCCACATGTGTTTAAAAAAAAACACCCTGTTTTTTATTTATTATACTTGAATTAAAGTCAGCTAATTTAAGTTTAGAGGTTGAAAATTTGATAAAACAGCAAGCACCTAGAAATCAGGGGTGGCCAAACTATGGTTCTTTGAGGACCTGTGGACTTCAACTCCCAGAATTCCTGAGCTAGTCATGCATGCATGGCTGGCTCAGGAATTCTGGGAGTTGAAGTCCACAGGTCCTCAAAGAACCATAGTTTGGCCACCCCTGACCTAGATGGTTTGGAAGATCCAGCATATCAGTGGCAGTGATAAAATAAATTTTGCATGGCTTTACCCTATAAAAGTAATCCATCCGTTTCTACAGAATTATTTTCTTGGGACGAAGTATGGCACTTTAGTACTTCTAGAAAGATTCTGGCTAATCTGCATAACAAATGGATCCTTAAGAAGGCAGGCAACTGAAGATTTTTTAAACTTTTATATCACTTGAGTGCAATCTTAGTATAATATTTGAGGAAAATGATAGAAACGACAAAATGCTTTATTATAGCTTGGAAAAATTTTGGAAGGATGAATCTTCTATTCAGTTTTGCTTTCTAGGGAGGGTAAGCAGGTATAGTTTTCATTCTTAAACCCTTATATATATTTCAGGTAGTCTTTGACTTACAATTGGTCGTTTAACCGGTTACAATGGCCTCAGAAAGGGTGCTTTACAGCTGGTTACCAAGCACCCGGCAATCCATTTGCAATCTCCTTGCCAGTTTCCCAAGAAAGTCAGTGGGGAAGTGGCAAAGAGGTTTGCATGCTGCCACCACCTCCTGAAAGGACTCTCTCTTGTCTTTGTGGCACTGGCTGAATAGCAATAGCAATAGCACTTAGACTTATATACCGCTTCATAGTGCTTTACAACCCTCTCTAAGCGGTTTACAGAGTTCAGCATATTGCCCCCAACAATCTGGGTCCTCATTTTACCGACCTCAGAAGGATGGAAGGCTGAGTCAACCCTGAGCCGGTGAGATTTGAACAGCTGAACTGCAGCTGAAGTAGCATGCAGTGCTGCACTCTAACCACTGCGCCACCTCGGCTCTCAAGGGCTGCCTGCTGGGATTTCCTGAATATTTTATTTCCAGTGTGATGACCCGGGGCTGGGCACGAAAACAACACAGCCAGAGTGAAGGCTTAACTCCCTTTTATTGCTCCAACTCCCCCCCCCCAAAGTTCCCACAGTTTACTGAAAGTCCAAAAACAAAGCTCCAAACACACACACACACACACACACACACACACACACCACTATTTCCTGGCTGCTGTGAGTCCAGAGGAGCATCCGGTTCTGAGAGCAGACAGAGTTCAGGAAACTTGGTTCTAGGGAGTCTTCGTCGCACAAAGGGATTGCTAGGGCTGCAGCACAATCTGAAGAAGAGCTGTGTTGCTGAGTACATGCCCACCACCAGGCTAGGCAAAGCAAGGCAAGTCAAACCCTGGCAAAGCAAGGCTAAGCACAATAAGACAAGGTGGCAAGATGTCGGCGACGACAAGCGTGGCTGCAAAAAAGGCAACACTTGTTCCCGACAAGTGCTCCTCCCCACGGCATCTTTTTAAATCTTATTCTCCAGGTGAGCCTTGTGATGGGTCGGGCGCCCTCCCCCCGAGCCGTCAGTTCGCCCTGTGCTGATCCCGCCTCCTCTCCACCCTCCGCTCTCGAGGATCGGGCGGGGAGTCAATCGCTCCTCCCCAGAGCTTCATCACTCCTCTGCTCTGCTGCCTATTCTTTCCCTCTCCTCCTTTCTCGCTCGGTTGTCCTGCGCCCCCCCTCCATCGCTGACCACCCCTCCAAGGCCCGAGGGACCCGGGACTGCCTCGTCCTGCTCCCCCTGTTGCTCCTGCAGGGTCAGAGAGGCTGTGCCATCCTCTGTCAGCCCTGGCTCTGTCTTGTTGTCTTCCTCGGACCATGCTCCAACGGGGCCATGACATCCAGCCTTGCAGCCCAATGAAGGATCCCCCCCCCCCCCAGTGGATGGAAGGGAGGGGAAATCCTTCATTGGGCTGCAGGACCAGAGCTAAAATCTCCAGGATTTTAACACTGCTCCTGTAGACTAGTGAAGGATTTCTTCCCTGTGGACGGGGAATGGGAGAGGAAGTCCTTTGTTGGGCTACAGGAATGGAACTAAAATCTTCAGGATTTGAACTCTGTTCCTGCAGCCCAATGAAGGATTCTACATACACAACATGGACCCTCCCATGGCCTCCCCCTCCCCTAGGCATCTTGGGCTTCTTACCTGGGATTCCATCTGGTTAACATGCAGGGAGGTTGCTTAATGACCGCAACCAGGAGTGCTGAGATTGCACTCATTGGGCAAAGCAGTTACATGAGTGTATTGTTTAATTACCATTTCACGCAACAACTGAGATGCCAGTCCCAATTGTGGTCATTAAGTTGAGTATGTGGGCAGTAGTTGTGTGATATTCAGTGTTACATTTTGTGATTATATTAGCTATTTATGTCCAAGGTTTTAAGTGCAGAAATTCAGAAATTATAGTCTCTAGAAACAACTCAGACCTTGGCTTTTGACTGTATGAAAATCAGTTCCAAATATAGTTAGATGTGATGGCTTCCCCAGATGCTGGTCAGGAGTTCTTGCTGTGTGCATGCTTCACACTCATGCTCTTGGTTTTCTCAGCTCTGGATTGTGTTACGATTGACCATGTGTTTGGACCTTGGATTTGTTTGTGGATTTTGCATCTTTGCCTTGGATTTCAGACTGGACTTGTTCCGTGGACTCTGAATTTGCCTTTGCCCTTGGACCAAGTGGGTTTTGGGGATTCACATTAGGACCTTGGACTTTCAGTAAAGCTCTTAACACCTTTGTGCGTGTCATGCTTGTGGACTGAAACAGGACACTAGATAAATTCAAGAAGATCCGTGATTAGGGTGTCTGTTTTTTTAATCAGTAATAGCTTCAGTGCTCTCCTAATTAATCCAAATTGCTGTTTCTAGCATGAGTGAAAATATTTAGGGTTCTGAAACTTGTCCCTTGGGGATAAAAATTCAGATCTTGCTGGGTGCAATTATCATTAAGAAGACTTAGGGTTCTCAGTCTGACATATCTTAGGCCAGAAATAGTATAAAATTGTCTTGATTTGTTTGTAAAGACACAATTTTTTTGCTATTTCCGCTGCTTAATAAAAGCCACTTTTTTAATAATTGCAGAGCAAGTTGGTGCCTTGGATGCTCAAAACATTGTCACTGTTTCTTGTGGAGAAGCCCACACGTTAGCGTTAAATGACAAGGGTCAAGTCTATGCCTGGGGTTTTGCTGCGGATGGGCAGCTGGGCTTACCTGGCGCTGAGGAATATACCAGAGTCCCCAGGTAAAACAAAACAGTCGAATAAGGTTTCAAAAATTCCTTAGGAAAATGCTTACTTTTGGATTATTTTAATTACTTTATCTATGTACATTTGGGGCATGATGGATGGCTCAGCAGTTAAAGACACTGAGCTTCAAGACCAGAGTGCCCTGCGATGGGATAAGCTCTTATTACTTGCCCCAGCCTCTGCGCACCTAGCAGTTCAAAAACATGTGACATGTGAGTAGATAAATAGGTACCACTTTGGTGGGAAGGGAACAGCGTTGGCATATAGTCATGCTGGTCACATGACCATGGAAGTGTCTTCAGATCATGCTGGCTCCCTCTGCTAAGAAACGGAGTTAGCACTGCCACCTGGAGTGGGAAATGACTGGACAAGGGAAAGCCTTTACATTTAACTTTATATACATTTAGAATTTTTCAGATTCAGTTTTCTATAAAATAATTTTCATCAATATACTCTTGAAAGCTGCTGTACTGCACTGAAGCAACCACTAGAATTTCCTGAACATTTCCTTTTCAGTATTTCCTTAGCTATATGCTCAAGGGTAGACGGCATACAATTTTTTGTAATAAGTAAATACAGTATTTTTAATACTGAGATTCTAATTGGGAATTTAATGTAATTTTTGTAGCATGATAATTTATTCGTGTATGTGGACAGGACCAAAATGCAATGTATATTTGATTTAATTAAAATGAAATGAAATGCTGATAATCTTTTGTTTATTTAAAGATTTACCTCCTTGGTCACATTCAGATTTAGCCATGGCTTTTGGGAGGTTTCTATAAGTCACATCCAAGACATACTCTACTTTTGCTAAAACTGGCTTGTTTTCATTATTGGTAGATGCACTTTTTTGAGTTTAGTATGAGAATGGGATAATATTATGAAGTCAGTTTCATTTTAGCGGTTGCAAAAAAAGCAAGTGGGTATTTCTGAGGTTTTAATGATTTTGTAGAACATTTGGAAATTTATTTTGATTTATTAAGGTGCCATCCTTAAACTGTATAAGTAGCATATTTTTCAACACATAGCCTTAACACTCATGCAGCATTTTAATTCTGAATATTGTAGATTTGCTATGGAACTCAACATTTCATTTATTTAAAAATATTTATATGCCCTTATTGATATCAAAATTATTTTTGAAAAATTTGAAGCCCCAACATAGGAGCTGCATGCTTACAACAATTATAGTGTATTTGCGTTAATATCCATCATGCTTTCTTCTCAAAAGTTCCCTCTCCTCCTAAGAATTAGGGCCAATTAAAAAAATAGTGTGAGGATTTACTGGTTGGAGTGGACCTGCAGGAGCAAAAAAGATTGGCTGGTATCCAGTATCCAGAGCACAAAGATTTCTGTATTGCAGTTGCTGTACTGCTGTCTAGAATAATAGGTAATTTCCAGTAGTTACTAGAGCTTTAGGTCTCCTTAGTTTAACAGCATTGCTGCATTATGTCCCGTGTGTTAAACTTGGAGCAGGTTCAAAACCGTTCACAGTCTATATAACTGGACTAGAAAGCTATGCAGGGGCTGCAAAAAGAGGGAAGGCCAGTGTGATTTAAATATACTAATTTGTACTGCATGAATCAAAATATTTTGGATGATGTGAATATTTGCTTACATTTGATCTTAACCCACAGTTTGAAAAGCTATAAGAGTAGTACTACTTTAATCTGAAAATGAAGTGTTTTAAACTGGTTTTAGCCATATAGATATGTATGAGTGTGGTAAATTTTAAGTTCTGTATTTAGATTTCTGTATGTTCTAAATATAGAACCTGTCTCTCCCTGTTCTTTTACATTTAATAGAAAGAGAGCAGCCTTCACTTTAGATCTTAAATTTCATGCTCTGTCCAAATGTACTCTGATGGGATTTATTTAAATTCTAGTTATTTAAAATAAAATGGAGTTAAAGTGCTCCTATACAAAAGAGTCAAGCCCCATAGCAGCTGGGGACTCTACATGTCTTCAATCACTACCTTATGGAATTGAGACTTATTTGTGCCATAAAGTAAATCTCCCTTTGTCTGGAATAGCTGTTTTGAATGCAAAAGGGAAAAATGCATCTTGAGCCTGTATCAAACGCCCACCATGGCCACGCCCACCATGGCCACACCCACCCCTCCAGCCACGCCTCCACCCCCGGCCCTCCAAGGTCAAACACAACCCTGATGCGGCCCTCAATGAAATCGAGTTTGACACCCCTCTAGTTTCTTCTCTAGCCTGAACAAACTTTGGCTGTTCAAATTGGGGTATTGTAGGAATAGGAAACGTTAATTTACAGTCGCTTCAGAAGTGGAAATTTGTCATACCTCTTATTTGTGTATTGAGAAATCGTGTTCTGTAATTGCTCTTTTTGAGTATTTAATATATACTTTTACAATTTTCTTTAAGTATTTTTAACTTTTCTGTGTTTTAAAAATGCTATTCATTTAATATTTTCTTATTTTCTCGAAGGAACATTAAAAGCTTATCAGACATTCAAATTGTACAAGTGGCCTGTGGCTACTGCCATTCCCTTGCGCTTTCTAAAGGTAAACCATGTTCTTAGCTTCATTTATATCTGTCTGTTTAATTTCAAAATGCTTTCACTGCCACTAAGATCATAGAAAAGTTTTTTGTATAGTAAGATCTGATCATTTGCTAAGGAAGGGTTTCTCGGCCTCAGCAACTTTAACTTTAATGGGAATTCTGGGAGTTGGAGTCCATACAGCTTAAGGTTGCTGGGGCTGAGAAATACTGTGTTAGAAAAGAAATATATTGAAGGGCATTTATTTACTATGCTCAAATGCACTTACTGTCTTCCATGCCTCTTCCCCCCCCCCCAAAAAAAATATCACCTCCAGTCCATATTTTATTGGCCAATGCAATATTCCATACTCCAGATTTAAAAATAAGTTCTTTGAACTATGATCTGTTTGAGAAGAGGATTGTGGAAGTGGCCCAATCTATTTTGATTTCAGTCTTCTTTTTTATATAATTTTGAATGGGCTTCTCTTTCTACTGAATCCTCTCTGTTTTGTTTGAATTTTGCACTGAAAGAAATAATCTGATTCTTTAAAGTGATTCTTACAGTGATTTTTAACTACTGTTTCTTTTCAACAGGAAGTGAAGTTTTTTCCTGGGGTCAGAACAAGCATGGACAATTAGGATTAGGTTATGAATATAAAAAACAAACATCTCCACAAGTAATCAAATCTTTATTAGGCATCCCTTTTGCCCAAATAACAGCAGGCGGTGCCCATAGCTTTGTACTTACTGTTTCTGGAGCAGTCTTTGGATGGGGCAGGAACAAATTTGGACAACTTGGTCTTAATGATGAAAATGGTAAGTTCTAAAATGTAGATTTTCAAATGAACTTTTATGATAAAAATGGTTCTGTTTGCTCAGTGCTCAAATTGTTTGTGTTATAGGCTGAAACTCTCTGAATTACAAAACTTTGCTGAAATTGGTTGTGATTCTTATTGATTCTTATTAAACTACATGACTACATGCTCTGCATTCCTTAATTGTTAGAACAATAGCACTGTCAAAACAATGGATGAATTGTGTTAAATATTCTGAAATGTTGCCTCCTGATGCCCTGCACTGTTGCTTGATGGCAATACATTCTGTGAAGTTGTGTCAAAGTTCCTACTGGAGGCAGTGATCTGTCAAATGAGATCATTTCTGTATTTTTGTGCGTGTGTAATTTGCCACAATTTATAATTTACTAAATTGTTACAATTTTTAGATAGATACGTCCCCAATCTTCTGAAGTCACTAAGAACCCAAAAAATTGTTTATATCTCCTGTGGAGAAGATCATACTGCAGCTCTTACAAAGGTGTGTTCAATCTGTCTTTGATTTCAGATTTGAATTGGGATGTGATGTAAAAGTCTCCATGGTCTTGGTGGCCTTGTCCCATATAATTGGGTTGCATCGATAACGTAGGCAGAAATACCATGTCTGCCTGTGAAATCTATTAAGCCTATTCCTGGTACTCTGATGCTAGAAAATGGTTACCTTTTAATTACCATGGGAACTACCATATGTTTAAGGCACTGTGCCACCAGAGTTCTTCTGCATTTCCTAATTTATTTATTTTATTATTTATTTATTTTATTTTGTGAGATTTATATACCGCTTCACAGTGCAAGCACTCTAAGCGGTTTACACCAGTAAGCAAATGTTTATTTATATTGCCCCCAACAATCTGGGTCCTCATTTTACCTACCTCGGAAGGATGGAAGGCTGAGTCAACCTTGAGCCGGTGAGATTTGAACCGCTGACCTGCGGATCAGTGTCAGCTTAAAGTGGCCTGCAGTACCTGCCTCTAACCGCTGCGCCACCTCGGCTCTTTAATTCCATAGCCAGGGCAGAAGATAGAGTCATGGGCACCCCTTCTTTCTTTCCTTCCTCCACATTGCAGCCCTGATCATAGAGTCAATTCGTATATTAAAGTCATATTACTCTTTTTGAACCATATATATAATAAACTTACCAACTTGGGCAATGTACATAAATTTCCAGAATCTCCAAGGTACGATTTAAAATCTAGACAGTAATTTGACTTTTTATTATTAGTTTAACTTGCTGCAAAGCAGAATTTGATATACAGATAGTCCACACTTACTGACCATTTGTTCAGTGACTGTTGAAAATTATGGCAGTTCTGAAAAGTAACTTTTATGATCTTTGCAGTGTCCCTCAGTCACGTGATTGCCATTACAATCAGTATGTGTTGTCCTTTCCTGGACCTATTTTTTTTTCTTTGTTTTGCCTCCCTTTGCAAAGCAGAGAGATTGGGAAGAGGGTTTGCAAGAGAGTAAGCTGTTAGCTCTTTTGCACATTGAAAGCAATGTGATTCCACCAGCAGCAGGCTGGGAACCACAGGTATCCAATGCAAACAGCTTATCGTACCCTCTTGAAATCTCCTCTCAGTCCCTCCAGTCTGCATAGAGAGAGGGACTGAGAGAGAGAAAAATCAAGTGGTTTCTGTAGGCAATCTTTCCTTTGCCTGACTATTCCACTCTCCCTGCTTGCAGAACAGAGAGTATGGAGTATTCCAAAGAGTAAGCAGTTTGCACTTCTATAAATTGAGAAGAAATCAATTGCATAGGCAGCAGGAAAGGGGCAAGCAAAGGAGAGACTGCATACATAAATTGCTTGTTTCCCCCCTACCCTACCCCATGCAGAGCGGAGAGATTGGAGAGGAAAAGATTTCAAAAGACCACTGCCTAAGCTATTAGTATAGTGCACTTGCAACTTCAGGCCTGGACTGCTGGCATGATCACACTGCTCTTGATGTGTAAAAGGGCAAATAGCTTACCATCTTGAAATCTTTTTCTCTCCAATCTCTCTGCTTTGAGGTTGGGTCCCTTTTGTATGAATATTCTGATAAATTGTAATAAAATGGATCTTCCTGTCTCGGTTTGTCTCATGGGAAAATGCACATGCCGAGGCACGAGCCTAAAAAGAGCCATCTTTGGCCTTCAGAAGGAAGTGAGCAATTTTTGTAGGCAATCTCTCCTTGGCCTGCCACAACCAGTAGAGAAATTGGAGGGGAAGAGAGTTCAAGAGAATAAGCTGATTGTTCTTCTGTACATTGAAAGCAGCGTGAACACACTGGCAGTGGGAAAGAATCAAGCAAAGGAGAGCTTGACTAGAGAAATCATTTGCAGCGCAGAGAGATTGAAGACAAAGGAATTTCCAGAGAGTAAGCTGTTTACATTGTGTGCCTATGTCTCCCATCTCCAGGGCTGCAGTACAATCACATTGCTTTTGATGTGTACAAGATAGTAAGTGGGCAATTCAGAATTCCAAAGGGTGGGGGAGTGATTATGAGGCAAACAAATGCAGAAGGTGTAAAATTGAATACAATAGTTCATCTCTTTCAAGCTGGAAAGCTCAGCCTTGATCATATGATTTCCTACTTGGTGACTGCTTAGTGGTGGAGTTACCTATCCCAATTAGGGTCATTAAGCAAGGACTACCTATATAATTAGCTCTGGGGACAATCCAGTCTCTATGTTGGGAATTGATAGTGAAGAACTCTGCTTAAACTACATTTTTGCAGTTTACACCTTTGAGTTATATTTGATCAGAAGTGTTTGATTTGCAAATTACTCCGAATTTTTAAAGTTTAAAGCAGGGGGGTCAAAGTCACGTCGTCATGGCAGCGTCACGTGACATATCAGGACTTCCCCCCCCCCCTTCGCTAAACCAGGCGTGGGTATGGCCATCTCGTGACGCATCCGGCCCACAGGCCGGGAGTTTGACAGCCCTGGTTTAAAATAATGCAACCATTTTATTCCTTTTTATTTTATATTATATGCCTCAATTGTTTAGAATCTGAGATATATATTTATGATTATAATCCATTTTAGGCAATTTTATTGTTCCTTTATACATCTTGGACAGGCATTTGTATATATAACAAATAGTGAAGATATTGACAGATTGCATTCCAATTTGAAATATCTTTTAGGAAGGTGGAGTGTTTACTTTTGGAGCTGGAGGCTATGGACAATTAGGTCATAACTCTACTGCGCATGAGATAAACCCCAGAAAAGTTTTTGAACTTATGGGGAACATTGTCGCACAAATTGCCTGTGGAAGGTAAGTGTGTTATTAGAATGGAACTGTTTTTTAACTATTCCCCCCCCCCCCCAGTGAGCTTATTTGGCCCATCTGAAGTATTAATTACTTCAGAAGCTTTTAAAAAAGCTTTAATATTCTACATTGTTCTTGAAAAGCAGTCAGATGTGAAGTGGGCATCCTGTTCCAAGTTAAAGTCCATAAAGAAAGAAATTACTAATTTTTCCTTGTTCGTTTAATAAAGGATTTATTTTATAGTCATTTGAAACTGGTTTTTTTTACTTCAAATGTTTTAATTAGAATGCTCAGTTGTTTATTCAGTATGTTTACTGCGATTCTGATCATAATTCAGAATTAAGGCCATTTGGCAATTGCATCTGTTTTCCATCGACAGCCATGAAGTGGATATAGCTACAGAGATTAGACTATATTAGGCAAGAATGCTCTGCCCAGGACATTCTACTCTACATTGTTCGTTCTCATCTCTCCGTGCCTTTATAAGGTGGTGCCCATCAAGCCCTGGGAGGTTACAAAACAAAGATGTAGGATTGTTGGAACTATCAAGAAGGCTTCAAAACGACTTGGCGGGAAATACAATGTAACACATCCAAATTATAGCCCTGAAAGATATTTTTTAAGAGGGGTGGTTACAACTTTTATTTGAAGTAAATTAAATTATGTCAGGTTAAGCTGACTTCTAAAGGATCCAGATATGCTTTTTGAAGCACTCTTCTAACAGGCATCATAAATTAATAGGCAACTTGCTCTTATTGTGAAACCTTGTTGGGGGTTCCAGCGATATGCTGTTACAGAGAAAAGGCTGCTATGATTTAGACAATACAATAATTCATAAGACCCAAGGGATGAGTTAATTGCCTTGGCACAATATTGTTCCATAGGCATAATAAGCTTCTGTTCACTGGATTGCAAGCTTTGTCCTTTTGGGGGCATCTTTATTTTCCTAGCCAAGGTGGAGCAGCTGAATCCAAATATTTTGTGTTCAAGTATACATTGCAGATAGTTCTTGACTTTCAACAGTTCGTTTAGTGACCGTTCTAAGTTACAATGGCATTGAAAAAAGTAACTTATGACCCTTTTTTCTCACACATGACCATTGCAGCATCCCGAGGGTCATGTGATAAAAATTCAGATGCTTGGCAGCTGACTCACATTTATGATGGTTGCAATGTCCCAGGGTAATATGATCGTCTTTTGTAACCTTCTGACAAGCAAATGGTCAATGGGGAAATCAGATTCACTTAACAACCATGTTACCTGGCACATACTACCATATGTGGTGGTCCTGCCCAGTGGCAAGAGGATACTGGAGCATGATCAGGATATGGTTACAAGAAATGACAGATTCCGAAATTGAATTTAAACCAGAGATATATTTATTGGGAATTATTAGAGGACAATGGACCAAAGAAAACCAATATTTGATAATACATATTCTAACTGCTGCTAGAATAATCTTCGCTCAAACATGGAAAGATGAAAATCTCCCAACGGAGAACATGATAATTAAAAAAATGATGGATTGCGCAGAAATGACAAAACTGACGCTAGAATTACAAAATCGTGAAGAGAAAGAATTTTACGCAGTGTGGGAAAAATTCTACAATTGGCTAGAAATTAGAACAAAAAAAATTCTAAATGATTGCAAATGTAAATACTACATAAAATGACAATATGATGTATAGTGACTTTGAACCGATGTCAGGAATGAAAAACGTGAATATGTATATGTTTTTAAAAAATGTTTTAAAATTTCAATAAAATTTTTTTAAAAAACCAACCATGTTACCAACTTTACAACTGAATGATTCACTTAAAAATGTGGCAAGAAAAGTCGTAAAATGGGTCAAACTCACTTAACAAATGTCTCACTTAGCAACAGAAATTTTGGGCTCAGTTGTGGTCGTAAATCGAGGACTTTCTGTAGTACCTGAAACTGGGGATGCTTAGGTTAGCTAAACTGCAATAAATAAATAAATTATATTTTGAATGTCATTTTAGAAAAGAGTCTGGAATTCCCTCCTTTCTTACTTCCCAGATGTTCCTTTCTTCTTCGTTGCAGGCAACACACATCTGCATTTGTTCCCTCAACTGGAAGAATTTACTCTTTTGGTCTTGGAGGAAATGGACAGTTAGGCATGGGAACAACCAGTAATAGGAAAAGTCCCTTTCCAGTAAAAGGAAATTGGCTTCCATACAGTGGCCAAATTCCACTGAATTTAGGTGATTATATCTATTCTTTATTTGCTTGAAGTGTTACTGGACTGAAGTACTATTGGAGATACTGGCTGGGTTCACGCATTATTCTACAGTATCATGTGATTTATTTCTTGGTTTAATCTTTTGCATTTACTATAAGCCATGGTTTATGCTTTGCGTGTTGTGCACACTCGGTTGCAGTTTAGTGCACAAACTTTGACTAGACCATGACTTGGTGGTACATTCAAGATGTGCCATTGTGATAAATTTAGTTCTTGGTAGTATAACTTATGTTTCATGAAAAAATATTTATTAAGCATAAGTAACAGTAGTAACAATACATTGCAACACAAGTATACAAGGAAAATCCAGGAAACTGCCAGCACCAATTTATTCTATAAGATTATAAAAAATAATTGTGAATATAATACAGAACAGAAACTGTTGTTGTTAAACCCTGGAATAAAACGTGTTAACTGAAGTATCTGTTAAGTTAGCAAATGTGTCAGAATTACAGTAGTTACCCGTACATTTCTTAAATTAATTTCACTTATAACTAAAGTAGCTAGTCCATTGAAGATATTCTTATTTTAATTATAGATGGTGAAGATTATTATTGTGTAAAGAGGATTTTTTCTGGTGGAGACCAAAGCTTTTCACATTATGTTACTCCACAGGTATGTTCTTTATTTTGATTGATGAGCTTGCTTCTGTTTCACTAAAAATAATGACTAAGTTTGATAATAGAAACAGATGCTAGTAGGTTTTTTTTTTAATTTCAGGAGCATAATTGGTGTACCTGTTGTATATTAGCTTGCTTAATCTTTTTTCCAAAAATATTTTCCTAGAATTTAGATTATTAGATAATTGTATGATTTATTGCTTAGTATCTGTATAATTATTGAGTTTGATTATGTACCATCAAGCTGTTTTTGACTCCTGATTACCATAAAGATAGATTTTCTTCCCAGTCTGGTCTTTTAGGTGCAACATTGTCACTCTTAACTGATCCCATCCAATGTTGCTGCTGGTCACCCTCCTCTTCTCTTTCCTTCCATCTTTTCCAGCATTAGAGCTTTCTCTAGGTGCCATAATGTTTCCAATGTAAGATAATTTGAACTTGAATTATTATTGTGTAATTATTACATAACTTTTTGCTTTCAAACTTGATGGATTAATCTGACACTACCAGTTTCATGTTTGAACAAGTCAGCCTGCCTGAACTGAATAGAAGCAGATAATATCTATATATCTATATCTATATATCTATATACAGTATCTCTCTCTCTCTCTCTCTCTCTCTCTCTCTCTCTCTCTCTCTCTCTCTCTCTCTCTCTCTCTCTGTGTGTGTGTGTGTGTGTGTGTGTGTGTGTGTATGAAGCCCGCTCTAACTACTCATTAATTTTCAAGCTTTAACTGTCAATTTATCAAGCCTGATCACATAGTTTCGTAGCGAAGCACGGGTATCCAGCTACTAGTAGTCTATATTTTACTTTTAAAACAATTTCAAAAAATAATTCTTCAGATTTTACCTATGTTTTGTCAAATATGGGAACAATAAAAAGTAGCCAAGAATGAAGTGACTTAAAAATAAAAATAGGACAAGTTATAAAAACCTATTATAAAGATTATAATAGAACAACTTTAAAAAGGGATTGTGCATGGTTTGATTGTTGCTCATTATTGTAAATTGTTTTCATGGTATTAATGATTTTATTATTTAGTGCTGTGTTATAAAACATGGCTGGCTTTAATGCAGGTATAAATAAGACAATGAACGAATTTTTTTCAGCTATGAGCCAAGGGATTTGAAATTTATGAAACAATTTATTGTGATACATCATTTACCACTTAAATGCAGGATTTGGTACCAGCAGATGACTTCAGATGTCCGAATACTTCAAAACAAATCTGGACTGTGAACGAAGCTTTCATTCAGAAATTAATAAACTATTCATCTTCAGGTGCAGGGAGGCTCCCTGTGGAGATAGCAAAGTAAGAATTATTCCTACTTTTTGATAAATCTTACAAACCAGTCTTTCCCAACCTTGGGAACTTTAAGATGTGTGGACTAACTTCCAGAATTCCCCAGCCAATAATAAAGCTGTGTGCTTTATCTGATATTACATAATCAGTTCTTACATTGGAATAAAACTATCTTTCCACATCATATGGAGCCATAAAATAAAAACTCTGGAAATGAATAGCAATAGCAATAGCACTTAGGCTTATATACTTCTTCCCAGTGCTTTACAGCCCTCTCTAAGCAGCTTACAGAGTCAGCCTATTGCCCCCAACAATCTGGGTCCTCATGGAAGGCTGAGTCAACCTTGAACTCCTAAACGCACTCCTCAAGGCAGTTTATTTGAGTGTCACCGAACCCAGGAGATGCAAAAATGTTATTGGTGATTTCATTGTTTAAAGAGAAAACTGGGATATTAATGCCACAAATCATGTGACTGAGGGAGAGGGAGGACCATCGGAACATTGAATATGCGTCATAAGTACCACCCAGGTCGGTCCCTCAGAACTTTGAGTGGTTGCTAAGCAATCGGTCATAAGTGAAGGACTACCTGTGATAAATTTTATTACATGTAAAGCTGACTTATTTTACAAACTGTTAAACACATTTCAAAACAAAACAAAACAAAAAGGAACTAAAATGGCAGATACAACAAACCTAGATGGGAACACACACAAAAAGAAGAAAAGGGTGTGTCAGTCACACTCACTAATGGACATGTATGTGTTTTCTTTTTCCTTTTTTTTTCGTAATAGTGAAATAGATGGAATGTTTTCGTCTGCCGGCTGCCTAAATGGAAGCTTTTTAGCTGTCAGGTCAGTGGATACTGAACACGTAATGGAATGAAATCCTTAACATTTGTTTATTTAAAATCTATTTTTAAAAAATTGTACAAAGTAACATTTATCTTTCTTCTTTCTGTAGCAATGATGATCACTACAGAACGAGTGCCAGATTCTCAGGGGTGGATATGAATGCTGCCAGGCTCTTATTTCACAAACTTATACAGCCTGAACACCCACACATATCTCAGCAGGTTGGCCTTTAAAATCGTTTCAAGTTCATTTCTATTCCATTGCACGCTATTCTGTGTTAATGTCTGTACCGCATTCTTTTTGTTGTGCCATGCATGGGGAAATTTGAATTGTGAATATATTTTAATTTAATATTTTATTTGTGAATTATCAAAATGTATGAATTTCATTGAAATGCTTTACACAGCATGATGAAATGATAAATGATGTAGTAGAAATCTGGTTTGTTTATACTTTCTATTCAGGCTTGTGTAACAAACTATGACGAGTGTTCTTTGTCCCATTTTAACAAAGTGAAGACTTGTTTGCCATTATTATTTGCTTTGCAAAGTCCTTGGGGATAACAGTAAAGAATTTGCAAAGCAAGGTGGGTGGATAGAGAGCAGCAAACAAATAAAAGGTGAAGCAAAATGCAACTTTTTTCAAATATGTAGTTTTTAATTTTATATTTAGATGTAAAAAATACATTTTTGGTAGCAGGGATGTCCAAAGGGTATGATTAAAAAAGGCAAGAGGGTGACCTCAACAAAACAACATGCAAAACCAGACAGAGCTTTGATTGCTCTGACAATGTTATTTTTCCTTTTTTTAATTTTTTTTATCCAGCCTTTATTATTTTTAAAATAAGGCAGTGAAAATATCTACTACTACTACTCCTTCCTCCTCCTATTTTCCCCACAACAAGAATCCTGTGAGGTGACTTGGGCTGAGAGGGAGTGACCGGCCCATCGTTTCTTTTTCATGCCTAAAGTGGGACTAAAATCTCCTGATTTCTAGCCCCATTTAATAATGTTTGAAACAGAAATAAATGGCACAATTATGCTAGCTTTATTTAAAAATATGTACTTTGCTTTTAAAAATGAGTTTTTAAAATTGCAAGAAGAAGAATATGCATCTCTTTGTCATATTCTTATTGGCTTATTCTCCCAGAACATGTTTTTGATTTAAAACTAGATTCTGTCTTACACAACATCCTCAGGTGGCAGCTAGCTTGGAGAAGAATCTTATTCCTAAGCTGACCAGCTCCTTGCCTGATGTGGAAGCATTAAGACTCTTTCTAACACTGCCAGAATGCCCCTTAATGAATGAAGCAAACAATTACATGACTTTGGCTATTCCATTTGCAACTGCTATCGTGAATCTAGAAAAAGCTCCATTGAAAGTACTTGGTAAGGTTGGTTTGCCTAATGTCAATTATAAATATGTAGGTGTTAACTTTGCTGCAGAGAATGAGTACATTGCAAAACTCAAGTAGGTGTGAGTGTACTGCAGTACTTTTTTTTTTATTCTTAAACTATTGAAGAGAAGTATTGTTATAAGTTCACTTTTATATGTCTGATATTCAAGTAGCAAAGCTGTGGTGGTTATTGGTAATAAAACTATGTAAAATAGAATTTATTTTTGGATTTCCCATATGAAGAGTTGGACCACATTGTTAAGGATAGTTGCTAGTGAAGGACGTATGTTAAGAACTACATAGATTCAGAAGAAGACTCTGATGCATTCTATCCATGACAGTTTATACCCCTCCGACCACTACGATATCATTTTATGTCCATTACAGGTATTTAGAGCACTCTTTTGCATTAGTGCTAGTTTGGTTGGTTGAGAACTCTCAAGAGTTAATGCAGAGGGGATTTTATTAGCCGTTGTGTTCCTAAGGATCAGTTTTATCCCATTTATTTTTTTAAAGATGATGCGGACACTATCCAGCTTTCTGTTTTTCAGCTAGTTCTCTACATAACGTTTAGATATTATAATAGATGTCATGTAGACTAACAACTTCTTAGATAATATAGAATTGTAGGAATCTAATAAGATTCCAATCTGGCAGTGGAAGTACAATTTGTTTCAGGTGCATTTGTGTTTTGACCAAAGGGCTAAGATCACATTTTGAGAGCACTTTCAGGATTTATTACTGCTTTTGGAAGATCCAGACTTTTCTGTCACTGAAAGGTTGGGGACCGCTGTTCTATATGACATGAGCCTCCTCAAAGTTCTGCTTTGCTGGTCCTGAAACCTTGACAGGCACTTTTTTTCTAAGAAACCCAACTGAGAAATTTCTAGGGAGCTTCTATTGATCCTTTAGTTTTTGAAGCTGTCAGTTTCTACCTGCAAATTTATAAATTCTGTTATTTCTGCTCACTGTTTTAAAACATGGGTTGTCTCCTGTTTTAATTGGTTTAATACGTTTGCTTGTTTTAATATCTCATTATATCTCTATATAACTGTATGGAAAACTTTTCCAAGAAAGAAACACAAATTGTATTTTCTGTTAAAAAGTTTAAAGATTTTTTTCTATATATTATGGAAGAAAATGTAATCGTAAATATTAATTTTGTACCTACATTGTGCAATACTTGAAAAAGGTATAAAAGTATTTTGAGTCAATGTCTTATGTTAAAAAGAGGGACTGAAATAGTTTATATTAAGTTTGTATTATAAATAAATGATAAATGAGCCGAGATGGCGCAGCGGTTAGAGTGCAGTACTGCAGGCCACTTTAGCTGACTGTGATCCGCAGGTCAACGGTTCAAATCTCACCGTCTCAAGGTTGACTCAGCCTTCCATCCTTCCGAGGTAGGTAAAATGAGGACCCAGATTGTTGGGGGCAATATAAATATACATTGCTTACTGGTGTAAACCGCTTAGAGAGTGCTTCCACTGTGAGGCAGTATATAAATCTCACAAATAAAATAAATAAATAAACATCATAGAAACTTTTCATGATTCAGAAGCAACTGAAAAGTTTTTAGTTAAAACATATAATGTAGTAAATGGATGTTTTGTTTGATGTAGAGTTAAACAGTTGGTGAAATGAGGTCATAGAGAATGTTAAATAAAAACTAATTCAACTAGCTGTGGAATGCTTCAGTAACTGTCACCTTCTTGCCTGTCTGTAGAAAACTGGTGGTCTGTATTGGAACCTCCATTGTTCCTCAGAATAGTGGAACTTTACAAAGATGTTGTTGTCCACCTTCTGAAACTGTACAAGTTGGGTATCCCTGCTCCAGAGCAAAGAATCTTTGCAAGCTGCCTACATACTTCGCTCAAAGTTTTGGAAATATTACATAGGGTATGTCTTGGAAATCTGTATTCTTATTTGCAAGTTAAGGTTCAGTTTATATCTATCTTCAGTGTAATTGATGCAAATATTAATGTATAGGTCTAGGTTCTTTTAGAGTGCCTTCTTATTTTGTGGACAATTGGAATTTATTTGGCAACTCTAGTTGTCATTGGAGGGAACTAGTGAAGAGAAATGCTTTAATAAAGCAGCTGAACTGTAAATCTAAGCAAATGAACTAATATCAATTTCACAAGTTCAACAGAAATTAATATTTAAACCCATTTTTCAAAAAAAAGAAATTCTTTATTTTGCTAAAATATGCCAAGCCAAAGCTGAAGTGGTCAGGGTACAGTAATCTGTAATCACACTTACAGACATTCAGTTTTGATAATAATTCAAATTAGTGAATACCACTTTTTAAATCCACTGCAATGCCACTACTGTTACAGCAATTCAAACAGAATGTTACCACAATTGCATTCTATAACCAGTTTTCTGTGATTATATACTATATACTATAATTACAGTGGTACTTCAGTACTCATCATTAATTGGTTCCAGGAGGCACAATGAGTACTAAAAACAATGAGTACCAAACAAATAATGTGACTTACCACATGACCCTTTGTGTCTGCCAGGAAGAACTTCCTGTCTGTCCTGTTTCCTATGTCAGCGACCTGCCCAGCATGGCTGACTTCCTGTCCACGCTCTGTGGCTGCCCTCTTTTGCCACAAGCATCCCAGCACGGCTGACTTTTTGTCCGTTCTTGGCAGCCATCTCCCTTTTCCTATCAATTACCAAACAAACAAGTATAGGGGTGTCAAACTCAGGGCCAGATGCAGCCCGTGGGGTGCTTAGATCTGGCCCGCGGGGCCGCCCTGGAAACAATGAAGGACTGGCCCACAATGCCTCTGCCAGTGAAAATGGAGCTGTGATGGCCCCCCACAAACCTCTGCCAGCGAAAACGGAGCTCAGGCCACTGACACGAGTGATGTTAATCTAGCCATGCCCCCCCCCGGCCACGTCCCCCCCGCCCCCCAAGATCAAACACCACCCTGATGCGGCCCTCAATGAAATCAAATTTGACACCCCTGCTCTACAGGAGATCATTATACTTCTAGTTATAATAACGTTCTAAAAACTGTGATATTTTGCTATAGCTGCATACAGAAAATTCGCATCTTCTCAAGCATTAAATTCTCACCAATTGTTCAATCATTTTATTAGTCAGAAGTAGTTTTACATTGTTATATTTTGGAAAAGGGACATTGTTTATATCTGAAAATGAATATTTTCTAGCTTTTCTGTTCTTATAAAGATAGCTAACATTTCATCTAGAAACATACATTTCAGGTAGTTTAGAAGTGAAATATGAAATACTTTTAGCGACAGATTCTCTTGTGTGTTTTTAAACTTAGGTGAATGAAAGAGGTGGGCAGATAATACAGTATGATAGATTCTACATACATGAAATTCAGGATTTGATCGATATAAGAAATGACTACTTCAACTGGATCCAGCAGCAGGCATTTGGAATGGTAAGTGTCTTAATTTTTGCTCCCACTGTATCTTTAAAGGATGTTACACGACCACGTAGATAGTGCAGTTCTTCATTTTTATTACTTCCAACCATTAGGGAGCACGTTGCATGATTTTGGCCATACAAAATTAGGCTCTGGTGAGAAACGTGGGTCATTTTTTGGCTGTGTTTTCTTGTAGGGATTTTTTTCCCCTGCGGCAAAGTATGTCTAAAACAGATTTATGTTGGGATAAAGCTATCTAGAATGGTTCTCAATTTTCCTGTTATTTCTGTTACCTGACGGAATGTCTATGTGTCAAATATCCGTATGTCTTTATCAGCATATATATATATGCTGGAGTGTCCTTTCTTGTGCCCAATTTATGGTTCTTTGGCCACTCCAGGCTCTTAATACTAAAGTTCTTGTGTTTTTACCTGTAACAGTGCTGAGCCTGTAGAAAACCATTAAGTGAAAGGATGAGGCAGAAACAGAAGGGCAAGTTCTAAAAAGATCATGTCAACCAATAAATCAGTTTGCTGCTGAAGAACGGGGATCTCCAGTATCAGCCACTAAGAACAATTATTCCCAGTATTCTCTTCAATCATCCTTAAGAGGCTTTGACAAAATAACACTCTTAATGGGAAAACTAAACAGGGCTTTCCATTTCTTAATTCCATTTATTAACAGCCGAAGCAGATTTCTCAATCAACATTTCTATTCCATTTATTCTAAATTGCCCCTCGGCTACTCTCCAAAACAATTCCAAAAATATTTCAGACCTGAGATACAAAAAAAGAGAAAGAGGCATTTCTGATCTAAAAATACAATCATATATAGCGGGATGGCAGCGGTGATTTCAGAGCCTGCTTTTGCTGAACTTGTCAGAGTCCAGACTCTGTCATTCAGAAGGAGAAGGGGTTTTTTGGCTCTGTTTGATCAAAAGGTTATACATATCCGGATCCCAGACACCTGAGAGCTTCTTCATCTTAAGATAAGGTTTTATGGGGAGTATCCGGATCCCAGACACCAGGGAGCCTCTTCATCTTTAGATAAGGTTTTATGGGGGGTAATTGAACGGAAGAGTAAGACTGGGAAACGGATCCATCTGTCAAACATTTGTGGATTCATTATGCTGAATGGGGTGGGGTGTTAAGCTTAAAAGACTTGTCTTGCCCGAAGGCATTTTAGACCTTGCTTTTAATTGAATCGATGTATACAGATGCAAAATAAAGGAAATCCTTTTGAAAACCTTGGCTGGTCTCAAAAGTTCGTTCCTTGCTTGTGGCTGGAAGACAATCCTTACAGAACTGAAGAAGTGGAGAAACAACAGATGTCATGCCTCACTGAGACTGTGAAGTCAAACAAGGATATCCTCCACAAGGCAACGTATCTGGGTAGATCATGGAAAGACGTGAGGGCAGAAAGGCTTCTTAGCAAGGTCCTAGCATTTTGATTGAAGTCATTTAGTGATGCAAAAGTTTCGCAGTTTCAAAACATTTACTTTGAAGCTCAGATTCAGTACAACTTTCAGTATAAACTAAGAGACCATGTTTTGACCTTGGCTATTATCTCAGTTAGTGCTTGACAACTCATCAAAACAAGAAACAGACCAGAAACTTGAGATAAACAATTCTGAACAAGAGACACTCACAACCCAGGTAATCCGTCACATTTCCAACACAGATATATCACATTTTCCCATATTATAAACAATATAGAGAGTACCTTCATATTTAGGTTTGTACTTGACATTTTAATACAATATGCATGTAACACTAATTAATACCTGTCAAGTTTTCTAAGAGACCAACCAGCAAGGTAGATTTTCTTAATACAGAAAACAAAGTTAGATATGAATTGTGAAGATAAGGAAGTGTCTCAACAAAATTTGTTTTGTTAGTCTGACATTAGGGCAGCCGCTCTTTTAAAATAGCTACATGATAATTTTTTCCTCCCCCACCCCACGTAGAAGGGAGAAGGGGAATGTTCTTTATAATTTTTCTACAGATGCTTTCAGGAGATTCTGTTCTCTGTTCAGAAAGCTCAGTGTCAACAAAATCAGAATTTCACTAGTAATCAAATGGAAAGTTATGGAATTCCAGGACTGCAGAAATGTGTAAGAACAGCATCCTAGAAGAATGCAAACTGTTTTTGTGCTGCTGTTACTGCTAATTTCCTAATTATAGCTTAATTCAAGGACATCTTTAACTTTTTAAACCCAGAATAAATTGGATTTTAAAATTTTAATTGGCCGTTATCGGCTGCAATGTAGCTCAAACACTTTAAATAGCCCAAGGGGTTCACCGGATATAATCTTACTTTGCAATTACAAGTGACCAAACAAGTTCAAGTTTTGCATCTTATCTTTCTCTTCTAACTGCATTTTATGTCACTCCCTCTACTGTTCTGCCTAAACTCAGTACTGCATACTTGATACAGACAGTTCTTGTTTAATGACTACCTATTCAGTGACTACTTGAAATTAGGATGGCATTGAACAGAGGAGACTTCCAACCGGTCTCATAGTTGTGGCTGTTGCAACATCCCCATAATCATGATTGTGGATTCGGGCGCTTGGAAACCAGCTCCCAATTGCAACACTGCAGCGTCCCGTGGTTGCCGTTTGCCATCTTCATTGCAGGCTTCCAACGAGCAAATCCAACGAGAAAGCCAGCACAAGATTTCTAAATGGTGATCATGGGACATTGTGACTGTGTGCGATTTGCTTAACAATGGCAACGGAGACTGCTAGAACTCCTGTCTGAAGTTGGCAGAGTAACATGACAATGTGGTTTACCACCATGTTGCAAGGAGTACCTGTAACTACTGTATTTTTTGGTGTATAAGACGCACTCCCCCCCTCCCAAAAAGTGGGTGGAAATGTCTGTGCGTCTTACACAGCGAATGTTGCTGAAACCCCACCCACCTGCCAGCCCCCATCCTTCGGCCTCTGCCTCCCAGCAATTTATTTATTTATTTATTATTTGTTAGTAAGATTTATATACCGCCTCACTTGGCTGATATATGTTTTTAAAGTACCGTATTTTTCGGACTATAAAGCGCACCTAGCTTTTGGGGAGGAAAGGGGGGGGGAATGGGGGGGGGAAATGTGCCTCTACCTCCCAGCAATTTACCTCCATGCAGCAAACAGCCTGGTCAGCTTCAGCACAGCCTGATTTAGCACGCCGCTTCCGCCTATCCCCACTGCCTGAAACAGGACGCACAGAGGCCGAAAATGGGGCGCACGGAGGCAGCGATAGGCGGCAGCAGCGATGGATGGCGGCGATGGCCGTTTGCGATCCCTGCAGCCTGGAACAGCTGATAGGTGGTATTCCAGGAGGCTGATCCAACTGCCAATCAGCTGCTTGTGCTAAATCAGGCTATGCTGAAGCTGATCAGGCTGTTGCTGTTTGCTGCAAGGAGATAAAGAGCTGAGGTGGCACAGTGGGTAGAGTGCAGTACTGCAGGCCACTTTAGCTGACTATGATCCGCATGTCAGCGGTTCAGATCTCACCGGCTCAAGGTTGACTCAGCCTTCCATCCTTCCAAGGTAGGTAAAATGATGACCCAGATTGTTGGGGACAATATAAATATACATTGCTTACTGGTGTAAACCACTTAGAGAGTGCTTGCACTGTGAGGCGGTATATAAATCTTACTAACAAATAATAAATAAATAAATAAATTGCTGGGAGGCAGAGGCCGAAGGATGGGGGCTGGCAGGTGGGTGGGGTTTCAGCAACATTCGCTGTGTAAGACGCACAGACATTTCCACCCACTTTTTGGGAGGGGGGGAGTGCGTCTTATACACCAAAAAATACAGTAGTTACAGGTACTCCTTGCAACATGGTGGTAAACCACATTGTCATGTTACTCTGCCAACTTCAGACAGGAGTTCTAGCAGTCTCCGTTGCCATTGTTAAGCAAATCGCACACAGTCACAATGTCCCATGATCACCATTTAGAAATCTTGTGCTGGCTTTCTCGTTGGATTTGCTCGTTGGAAGCCTGCAATGAAGATGGCAAACGGCAACCACGGGACGCTGCAGTGTTGCAATTGGGAGCTGGTTTCCAAGCGCCCGAATCCACAATCATGATTATGGGGATGTTGCAACAGCCACAACTATGAGACCGGTTGGAAGTCTCCTCTGTTCAATGCCATCCTAATTTCAAGTAGTCACTGAATAGGTAGTCATTAAACAAGAACTGTCTGTATCAAGTATGCAGTACTGAGTTTAGGCAGAACAGTAGAGGGAGTGACATAAAATGCAGTTAGAAGAGAAAGATAAGATGCAAAACTTGAACTTGTTTGGTCACTTGTAATTGCAAAGTAAGATTATATCCGGTGAACCCCTTGGGCTATTTAAAGTGTTTGAGCTACATTGCAGCCGATAACGGCCAATTAAAATTTTAAAATCCAATTTATTCTGGGTTTAAAAAGTTAAAGATGTCCTTGAATTAAGCTATAATTAGGAAATTAGCAGTAACAGCAGCACAAAAACAGTTTGCATTCTTCTAGGATGCTGTTCTTACACATTTCTGCAGTCCTGGAATTCCATAACTTTCCATTTGATTACTAGTGAAATTCTGATTTTGTTGACACTGAGCTTTCTGAACAGAGAACAGAATCTCCTGAAAGCATCTGTAGAAAAATTATAAAGAACATTCCCCTTCTCCCTTCTACGTGGGGTGGGGGAGGAAAAAATTATCATGTAGCTATTTTAAAAGAGCGGCTGCCCTAATGTCAGACTAACAAAACAAATTTTGTTGAGACACTTCCTTATCTTCACAATTCATATCTAACTTTGTTTTCTGTATTAAGAAAATCTACCTTGCTGGTTGGTCTCTTAGAAAACTTGACAGGTATTAATTAGTGTTACATGCATATTGTATTAAAATGTCAAGTACAAACCTAAATATGAAGGTACTCTCTATATTGTTTATAATATGGGAAAATGTGATATATCTGTGTTGGAAATGTGACGGATTACCTGGGTTGTGAGTGTCTCTTGTTCAGAATTGTTTATCTCAAGTTTCTGGTCTGTTTCTTGTTTTGATGAGTTGTCAAGCACTAACTGAGATAATAGCCAAGGTCAAAACATGGTCTCTTAGTTTATACTGAAAGTTGTACTGAATCTGAGCTTCAAAGTAAATGTTTTGAAACTGCGAAACTTTTGCATCACTAAATGACTTCAATCAAAATGCTAGGACCTTGCTAAGAAGCCTTTCTGCCCTCACGTCTTTCCATGATCTACCCAGATACGTTGCCTTGTGGAGGATATCCTTGTTTGACTTCACAGTCTCAGTGAGGCATGACATCTGTTGTTTCTCCACTTCTTCAGTTCTGTAAGGATTGTCTTCCAGCCACAAGCAAGGAACGAACTTTTGAGACCAGCCAAGGTTTTCAAAAGGATTTCCTTTATTTTGCATCTGTATACATCCATTCAATTAAAAGCAAGGTCTAAAATGCCTTCGGGCAAGACAAGTCTTTTAAGCTTAACACCCCACCCCATTCAGCATAATGAATCCACAAATGTTTGACAGATGGATCCGTTTCCCAGTCTTACTCTTCCGTTCAATTACCCCCCATAAAACCTTATCTAAAGATGAAGAGGCTCCCTGGTGTCTGGGATCCGGATACTCCCCATAAAACCTTATCTTAAGATGAAGAAGCTCTCAGGTGTCTGGGATCCGGATATGTATAACCTTTTGATCAAACAGAGCCAAAAAACCCCTTCTCCTTCTGAATGACAGAGTCTGGACTCTGACAAGTTCAGCAAAAGCAGGCTCTGAAATCACCGCTGCCATCCCGCTATATATGATTGTATTTTTAGATCAGAAATGCCTCTCTCTTTTTTTGTATCTCAGGTCTGAAATATTTTTGGAATTGTTTTGGAGAGTAGCCGAGGGGCAATTTAGAATAAATGGAATAGAAATGTTGATTGAGAAATCTGCTTCGGCTGTTAATAAATGGAATTAAGAAATGGAAAGCCCTGTTTAGTTTTCCCATTAAGAGTGTTATTTTGTCAAAGCCTCTTAAGGATGATTGAAGAGAATACTGGGAATAATTGTTCTTAGTGGCTGATACTGGAGATCCCCGTTCTTCAGCAGCAAACTGATTTATTGGTTGACATGATCTTTTTAGAACTTGCCCTTCTGTTTCTGCCTCATCCTTTCACTTAATGGTTTTCTACAGGCTCAGCACTGTTACAGGTAAAAACACAAGAACTTTAGTATTAAGAGCCTGGAGTGGCCAAAGAACCATAAATTGGGCACAAGAAAGGACACTCCAGCATAGCACTTCCACTAGCAATCTCAGGGATAGCAATCCCATTGTCCTTGGGAGGTGGCATAATGATATCAAAACGACACTATAGAGCAGGGGTCTCCAACCTTGGCAACTTTAAGACTTGTGGACTTCAACTCCCAGAGTTCCTCAGCCAGCAAAAGCTGACTGAGGAACTCTGGGAGTTGAAGTCCATAAGTCCTAAAGTTGCCAAGGTTGGAGACCCCTGCTATAGAGCACTGCACACCAAGACAGCTAGACACAAGAACAGTTTTTTCCCCGAACGCCATCACTCTGCTAAACAAATAACTCCCTCACCACTGTCAAACTATTCACTAAGGCTGCATTACTATTACTATTAGTCTTCTCATCGTTCCTATCACCCATCTCCTCCCACTTATGACTGTATGACTGTAACTTTGTTGCTTGTAACCTGACGATTTGTATTAATATTGTTTCCTGATTGCTTATTTGTACCCTATGACAATCATTAAGTGTAGTACCTCATGATTCTTGACAAATGTATCTTTTCTTTTATGTGCACTGAGAGCACATGCACCAAAGACAAATTCCTTGGGTGTCCAATCACACTTGGCCAATAAAGAATTCTATATACTGGGGGTAGGGAGGTGGGCTGGCATGGAGGCGATATGCTTAACTTAGTCTTTGCTCATTGTTGGCTCACTAGCTCCATTCCCTGTAAGCATAGAACAGTGTAGGTACTTTAGAGAAACGAATTGACCAGAAGTACTTATTCGTAGGGTTTGGCACTGTAAGAAAGTGGGAATTCACATGCCCAAACTAACTATAGTTTTTCCTCTTAATTACTGCTGCCTTTTGTGCATTGTGAATAGGATATCAGCCATGGATTAAGCGAGGTAAGTGATTATTAACTATCAGAATAGCAGTTTAGGAACCAGATACAACAAAATTCATTTCTTGGGTTTATTCATAGACCTTGAGATTACACTGATAATACCCACTTGGAAACTATCTGGTCAGATCTGGATTATCAAAGAAGAAACTGCATATAATTAATGTATAAATAGTAAAGATCGCTCAACTGCATCTGTTGACTTGTACGTTTAAACTTAGCTTCTTGTTGTAGTCAACCTTTAGTTCATAAATTAAAACAATGTTTTTTTCAAGTAATTCCTTTTCTTTTTTCTTTTTTAGGTGTCAGATGGACCAGTTACAATTTGCACCTATCCCTTCGTATTTGACGCCCAGGCAAAGACAACACTCTTGCAAACAGATGCAGTCCTGCAGATGCAGGTAAATGAATATGGCTTTACTATTTTTAAAATAATGTGCAAAGCAAGTATGATTATCCCTTGATTAATTTGACTAAAAAGTGTGTGCTTTGCCTTTCCAGAATAAGTAACTTTCCCTGCATCTTCATTATTTGAAAGATGCTTTATAATCCCATTTCTTATAAAAGGCAAACTCTGGGCACTGCTTTTGGCTTGAGCAGCTTGCTGTGGCTATCCCCTTTCAGAATGTGAAGAGATATTAGCGTAGTCAGAATCAAAGCTAAATATTACTTAATTCAGTTGACGTAAAGTACATGCACACCAATCACACTGTTCCCTTTCTGGGATAAGGAACATTATACCCAAAAAAGTAAGAAATTGTAAGCCAAAGAAATTAAGGCAAGAGATTGGGGTGGGGGGAAGAAATATTGATAACTTCAGGGTATACTGGCACTATATCCATCCATGTCTTTCCATCCTTGCAACATCTTTATTTCTACAAAATCTGTAAACTGCTTTTTCACTGCCTATTTGTATAAACTTTTCACCACTCTTTCTGAGGATCTCATTAACTGCAGTCATGATTTTTGGGCTGCCTTCTAAGCACATTCATTCCTCCTTCATGTATTCCTTTGCAGCTCAGGCCTTATGGATTCCCTCTATCTGACCAAACCATGTCAAGTCCACATTAATTCATCACTCGCTCATTCTTGATCCCATCTCTTTTTGTTCCTTAAAAATCATTTCTCCTGCGTTTCACTTACTTTTATGTTTCCCTCAATATTCTGTTTTGTATAACAAAGCTATTTTATGTTTGACAGTCATTCTCTTCCTTACAGCAGATTACGTACTATCCACTACTGTCTGAAATGGTATAGGGCCGTGATGGCGAACCTATGGCACGCGTGCCCAAAGTGGCACGCAAAGCCATGTCACCCGGCATGCGCAGCCTTGTCTGTTTGTCTTCTGGGTTAATGGCGTGCATGCGCGCGCGATGATCAACTGTCCTTCGCGCACGTGGCAGTGCCGAAAACCAGTGTGTGCATGCATGCCGGCCAGCTGATTGTCGGGTGCACATGCATGCCAGAACCCGGAAGTTTGACTTTTCCGGAGCGCGATCCCTTCATGCATGGGGCAGTGCTGAAAACCGGCCTGTGCATGTGCGCCGGCCAGCTGATCATCGGGCGCAAATGCGCACTAGAACCCAGAAGTTTGGTTTTTCAGGAGCGCGATCCCTTTGCACGCGCGGCAGTGCCGAAAACCAGTGTGTGCATGCATGCCGGCCAGCTGATTGTCGGGCGCGCATGCACGCTAGTACCCGGAAGTTCGGCTTTTCCAGAGTGTGGCCCCAACATGTGCACACGTGCGACGTTTCCACACAAGTGCCGAAAAGGTTCGCCATCCCTGGTATCTGCTTGAGCAGGGGGCTGGACCAGAAGACCTTCAAGGTCCCTTCCAGCTCGATTCTGATTCTGATTCTGATTCTGATTCACTACATTTTATCAACATTCATATGTTCTAGTTTGCCAGTTGTTCAGTTCATTTTCCTGTCCAACACAACTATCTCTATCTTTGATACATTAATTTTCAATTTAAATCACTAATTGCTATGCACAATCTCATATTCTTTAAATCATTAAGATTCTTAGTTACCCACATGGATCAGCCGCATTAAAAGCATAGCTTCTTCAGATCCCCAACAACACTTCCTAATATCACTGTGAGCATGTAGAGTATGTTGAAGTATAATCCATTCAGGAGGTGACTAAGGTATGAGTGACTGAAAGCAGTGTGTCCCAGTCCATAAAGGGGCACAGCTGGTGCACAAAGTTGTGCAGAAGCCCTCCTGGTTATGACTGCCATCTGCTGTTTGAGTCCAGGAGGACCACAAGTTGCACATTAATTCCATTCATTGGATGGAAAATTCTTAGACCCAGGGAGTCCTAAAATTCACAGCCACTCAGTTTGCCAGGATTGTTCTTCTTGCATGGCATCCAGACACTAAGACAGAATCTCCAAAACATCACTTGGTCAGTCTGGAGTGGAAATGTAAAGCTAGGTATCAACGCTTCTTGTTGATGTTAAATAGAATGGGGAGAGTGTTAAGCCCTAAGGGACACTGTAGAGAAGGGACTGTGGGCTTGATCTCTTCCCCCCCCCCCCCAAATCAGCATCTACTGGAACCAACTCTGGCTAATTCCCCCCCCCCCCAAGTCATCTGATCTTGCTCTTCCATTATCACCATTTACCGTCCACTCACCTATAAATTCCTTGTTTTTTTATGCATCCAGAGCAGCTTAGATGACACCAGTTTATACTTCCTGTTTTACATTTTAAACATTTCATTCACAATTACATCCATTCATTCACATTCTGTATGGGTTTATCAGATGAATTCCACAAGAACAGTCCACCTTCGTTGCGAACTTTTATATTCTTCTCCTTTTTCTTAGTTTTACTTTGCTTGTTTATCTTAGTTTCACAAATACATAGGTATTTTATTCCTTTCTTCATTCATTTTAATTTAGTTTCATTCCTTTCATTCATTCATTCATTCATTTATGCCCTTTACCATTTTACATTCCAATCATAATATCCCATATCTTGTAAATTGCCAACAGATAAGCCCATAATACTGATCTCCATTGCCCATCATAGCTTGAATCACCTGAGTTTCCATGTACTTTTTTTAGTAAGATATAAAAGGTGTACACTAGGGTACCAGGATAACTGCAGACATTCTCAAGCTGTTCTGTGCAATCAGGGTCTTCAACGACAAGAGTATTTTGTAAGTCAGTGTTGTTGGTTTCATGCCACCAGCTTGGAGAAACATCCAGTGTACTGAAACACATTCAATATAATGCAGTTTCAGTTTATAAACCATAAGTTAATGAAATGCAGCCAGTATGGTTTTTCTCACGGTGTTCCTTTAGTCACACTGAACATTGCAGTTTAATGAAAATAATAATAATAATAATTTGGGTGTCACATTGATGGAAACTTGAGTCTTTGGGCTTTTGGCTGAGTTCTCTGACATCCTGGTGTTCCTGCAGTTGCCAAACAACCCCTGAAACATCATCATCATCATCATTACTGTTGAGCATTTATGAGGTCAGAGCAAGCTTTAGGCAGCAAGAAAGTTCTTGGTTAGGAACAATATGCTTGTTCATCTGGGGGGGAGGGGAAGAAGATGGAGAAAAACTTTGCTCTAAGGAGCAAATGCTGGAAATCACCATTAATATAATTTTACTAACTTAGTATGAATTTTCTGTAAACTCTGTCTTCGTCCCATGTTCACTACTACAACTGCTACTCCTAAGGCTTTTACTTGATTTTTCCCAGATGGCTGTTGACCAGGCTCACAGACAGAATTTCTCATCTATTTTTCTCCCAGTATTTGAATCTGTCAATCCATGTCTGATCTTAATTGTGCGCAGAGAGAACATTGTGGGGGATGCCATGGAAGTTCTAAGGAAAACAAAAAATCTAGATTACAAGAAACCTCTCAAGGTAGGTCACGTTGGCATATTTTAAATTCTTGAGACACACATCAACTTAACAATTGTGATTCTCCCTCCTCTGCTCTTCCCTTCTAAAGGTTCATCTTGGGAATGCCCATTTTGGGATGCCAAAATTTGGAGCAGAAAAACAGCTGGCCCATTAAAGGATTCTAGTAGTCCCAGCCATTCAAAAATACCATCACTGTTATTTATTTTAAAAAAAAAAACTGGAGCTTCATTAATGCATTTGAATATCAAAATTAGGAGCAATTTGAGATCCATGACGAATTTGCTTTTTTAAAAATATATATATATATTCTGTTATCCATGCAACAAATCTGTACTTCGATGTAACAATTATAACTTAATACGCTAACTTCATTGCCAATGTTAGGTTATTTTTGTAGGTGAAGAAGCTGTTGATGCAGGTGGAGTCCGCAAAGAATTTTTCTTGCTTATTATGAGAGAACTGCTAGATCCCAAGTATGGAATGTTTAGATATAATGAAGATTCGAGACTGATCTGGTTCTCAGATAAGGTGTGTAATCTGTAGGATGGGGGGAGGGAGTATTTTTGCTAGTGTGATGGCAGTGAATAGATTTTGGTTTGCCTTGCCAACTGACCCTAAGTGTGGTTAAAAAAAAAAGACTTTATTCTAATTATACCAGTTCACATCAACTGTTCTCTTGTGGTTCATGATGGGATTTCTGCATCTGGCTTTGTGCTTCAGCTTGGATGGGTTGCCTTCCCACCTTTCTAGGTCGGCAGCTATATCTGGTTATGCGCTTTCTGGCTGAGGTCTGGTATTTGTCACTTGTTGGAGAGAACATTTGCAATGGTGGGGGGGGGGAGGGCAGGATGCTTTGTACTTAGATATGGGACTTCTAAGCTGTGATTGTTTTATTCTAGGAACACGTATGTGCTGTTTTTTTCCATTTGCAACATTAAAATTAACACGCAGTCAATCGCATTATGTGAAAAACAATAGGATAAGCAAACACAATTGTGGAACAAATAGAGCTTTCAAAAAAAGCAAATAGTTGAATCAAAGCCTGGCACCAGATGAGCTTCTAGAAAGATAATTTTGCAATGGAAGTGCAGTGTGGAAAAGGGCCTTCCCCCAATCATGATCTGTCCTGCTTCAGAAAATGTTTAGAGTTGAAGAAGTGTCTGAGAGTACCCTGTTTCCCCCAAAATAAGACATCCCCTGATAATAAGCCCAATTGGGCTTTTGAGTGCCTGGCAATAAGGCCAACCACTTATTTCAGGGATAAATAATAATAATAATAATTATAATTATAATTATAATAATAACAACAACAACAACAACAACAACAACAACAACAGAGTTGGAAGGGACCTTGGAGGTCTTCTAGTCCAACCCCCTGCTTAGGCAGGAAATCCTACACCACTTCAGACAAATGGTTATGCAACACCTTCTTAAAAACTTCCAGTGTTGGAGCATTCACAACTTTTGGAGGCAAGCTGTTCCACTAATTAATTGTCCTAACTGTCAGGAAATGTCTCCTTAGTTCTAAGTTACTTCTCTCCTTGTTTAGTTTCCACCCATTGCTTCTTGTTCTACCCTCAGGTGCTTTGGAGAATAGTTTGACTCCCAGAATATAAGACAGGTCTTATTTTCGGGGAAACACGGTATTATTTTATTTTATTTATTATTTATTAATGAGATTTATATACCGCCTCATAGTGCAAGCACTCTCTAAGCGGTTTACACCATTAAGCAATGTATATATTTTACATTGCCCCCAACAATCTGGGTCCTCATTTTACCTACCTCGGAAGGATGGAAGGCTGAGTCAACCCTGAGCCGGTGAGATTTGAACAGCTGAACTCAAATGATCACAGTCAGCTATAGTAGCCTGCAGTACTGCTCTCTAACCGCTGCGCCACCTCGGCTCTTCGATGTTGTCACTTTAGTCAGATTGAGTGCGAAAGGGCATATAAACATTTGTCTTAAGCAGCTTTAAAGATTGAAATATCTCAATTTGTGCTCAAAAGTGCACAAAGGAAGCTACTGCAGTTACGTTGGACTAGTGCAGAGGTCTTCAAACTTGGCAACTTTAAGACTTGTGGACTTCAACTCCAAGAATTCTGGGAGTTGAAGTCCACAAGTCTTAAAGTTGCCAAGTTTGAGGACCCCTGGACTAGTGCATAGGCAGCATTTCTTTCCTCCAATTTTCTTTTGCAAATCAACAGTTCTTTGGGACACATTGAGCTGAAAGAACAGCTGCCTCATAGTCACCCAGTATTTTTTGTGGCTGACTATGGACTTGAGTCTTCCCAGTACTAACCCACTACACCAGAGATCTTCAAACTGCCAGCATAGCTGGCTGGAGAATTCTGGGAGTTGAAGTCCACAAGTCTTAAAGTTGCCAAGTTTGAAGGCCTCTGCACTACACCAATGGATTGTATATGGCCTTTGAAAGCCATTTACATAGTCCACACAAGTCTTGCCTAGTCTCTCCTACTCCCAGGTAGGCTGCAAGGGACCATCATGTAGCAAAAAAGGATTGAAATTCACTGTGTCCCTGAATTAAGAACTGTGAGGTACTTAGCGCTTTCTCTCTCTCCCTCCCTCTCTGAAAGAGAAAGAGAGTGTGTTAATAAGCATATGTGTGCAGGCCCTTGTGTATGTGCATGATATATGTACAGGAGTGACTCTTAAAACCTGAGCATCAATTTCCAAGCCCAAGTGGTGTCTCAACTCTGGATTACAGTAACACTGGCAGGATGTTACTGGAGCCTAGGGATAATGGCCAAAGTATTTTAGCATAGAAGAAGTTGCAAGAGTAAATCAATATAACTGATGACTTGTACACAGAGTTGTATTGATCTCTAAGGATGCCAATGGGAGCCTTAAATTGCTAATTTGATACTTCTGGGAGAAGGGGATCCTATTTACTCTTTGAAGTTAGCCTCTGATCTGGGGTATCAAAACGCACTCTCCATCTTCTTCCTTTGACTAACTTCATGTTGTGCCAGGCAACATTTGACTCCTACCCATGTAGTGGCCAATATCAGTTTAATTGATATAATATGGGAGGATTGTTAAAGTAGACAATTGTTCTTTTTTTCTGAGGGAAAGTAGCTGGTTAGAAGAATCTTTAATAATGTAGATTCCAGTCTGAAACATGAGTTAACTTTCAGTGTTTTGGCTTTCTAAAAGGTTCACATTTTATTTGAGGTTTGACATTTATTGAACACACACATTACTTGTAGAATTAGATAATATGCACTTCTTCATGGAACAGTGTAGCTTAACATTATTTGCTTTGCTTTCTGTTGAATTACTTTTCGTTTGTGTTCACAGACCTTTGAAGACAGTGACTTGTTTCATCTGATTGGTGTTGTTTGCGGACTAGCAATATATAATTTTACTATTGTAGAACTTCACTTTCCATTGGCTTTATATAAAAAGCTTCTGAACAAGAAACCTTCCCTGGAAGACCTCAAAGAGCTAATGCCTGATGTTGGCAGGTGAACACCATTGCAGTTGATACTATAATATAGAAATTAAATTATCTGTGCTTTGGCTTGTTTCATTAATGAAAATAATTAAGTTCTGTATTGTTAATCAGAAGATGACCTATAAATGTTGCTTATTTTGCACTGCTTAGACGCAGCGGTGGCCAAACTATGGTTCTTTGAGGACCTGTGGACTTCAACTCCCAGAATTCCTGAGCTAGCCATGCATGCATGGCTAGCTCATGAATTCTGGGAGCTGAAGTCCACAGGTCCTCAAAGAACCATAGTTTGGCCACCCCTGGCTTAGAGTGTTAATATACACACATTTGTGGTTTAATCAATTTTGATTTAATGTTCTTGATTAAAAACCCAAATCTGATGATGATGATAAATATTTGGTGGCTGTTCTAAGAAGTCAGTGCTATCAATTTTTGATTTGAGATCATTTCTTCCCATCGGGCCAGCCTGTTTTCTGGCTTCATATTGTTTGTGAAATCTGGGTAGAAGAAAAGGAGGGCACTCGTAGGAGAAAGAGCAAACTCTCCTCTGTTGTCAAGGGCAGACTTCATAAGACAGAATAAGGTGCTGAATGAACATACAAAATCTGCCTGGCATTTTCACTGCTTTTCCCTGGTTTGGAATTATGGTACAACTCAATTAAATTTAAAACATTTTAAAAAATTTATTTTTGCATATTTAAAAACACACCCTTTAAAACTTTGGGATGAAGGTTATCAAAACAAAAATAGGCAATGTAACCGGGTTTGCCTTAAGATAGTGCCGTCCGGGTGAATTTTTGCGTAGTGGTGGAGAATTGTGCCATATGTTGGAATGCTAGAAAAAATGCTGGCATATGCTAAAAAATGGTGCCTGGAATTACAATAGGTACTGTTGTAGTACTGTGAATGAAATATTTACATATGGAGCAGTGGTGAACCCCAATTTTTTTTACTACCGGTTCTGTGGGTGTGGCTTGGTGGGCGTGGCGGATACTGCAAAATCCCCATTCCTTCCCCACTCGGGGGCCAGCCAGAGGTGATATTTGCAGGTTCTCCGAACTACTCAAAATTTCCGCTACTGGTTCTCCAGAACCTGTCAGAACCTGCTGAATTTCACCCCTGATTATGGAGTGATTTCAGTCTAATTGTCAAAACAGCATGCACTATCTAAGTTTGCAAAAACAGAAAATATTTCGGGATGGGGGGAAGCATGAAGGGTTGGGAGACCAGAAAAGGTACTATTAGAGCTGAAAATCCTGAAGGCTGGATAACTGAACTGAGGGTGCTTCCATTCTGCATTGCAATTTTTTTGTGGATGTACCTCCTTGGGTCTCAGTTTTGGTAGAAAAATATCAAATACTTTCAAGTTTGCAGAGAGTCTAAGTCCGTGGTGGCGAACCTATGGCACGCGTGCCAGAGGTGGCACGCGGAGCCATAGAAGCCGGCACGCGAGGGTTCCCACCGGCAAACCGGAAGTGCGAAAAAACGCACTTCCGGTTTGCCGGTGTGCTGTTTTTTGCACTCCGGAGGGTTCAGGGAAGCTCCCTGAAGCTCCGGAATGCAAAAAACTACAAAACGGACAAACCGGAAGTGCACTTTTCCGTACTTCCGGTTTGTCCATTTTGTAGTTTTTTGCATTCCAGAGCTTCAGGGAGCTTCCCTGAACCCTCCGGAATGCAAAAAACAGCACACTGGCAAACCGGAAGTGCGTTTTTTCGCACTTCCGGTTTGCCGGTTTCGTCGTTCCAGGCTCCGGTAAGCCTTTGTGCGGGGGTGGGGGGGTGCACATGCGCAGGGGGCAGCATGGGGGGGTGTTGTGCGCATGCATGGGGGGGAGGGAATGGGTGTGGGCACGCGAGCACACGCGAGCACGCCCCCCCCACCTTTTTTGGCACGCGAGCCAAAAAAGGTTCGCCACCACTGGTCTAAGTTCTGCTGTTGCTGAAATGAAAGATTAGAATATTTGATTTTCCAGGAGTATGCAACAATTGCTAGATTATCCAGAAGATGATGTGGAAGAAACCTTCTGCCTCAACTTTACAGTAAGCATTATCTGTTAGCACATGTGTCAGTTCATTTCAAAGTGGAATGAATATTAATCTATAAATAGAATTCTTTATTGATCAAGTGTGATTAAACACAAGGAATTTGTCTCTGGTGTGTAAGTTCTCAGTGTACATGCCAAAACAGCAAAGTAATAATGTTCATAATAATATAACAATATATAATTAAAACATAATAAAGGATAATCATAATAATGATACCAATAGAGAAGGTTAGTGGAATGGATGAGAAGGATAAAAGTAATATAGCCATACTACATGAGTATGTATGTTTCTGTCTTGAGTGAAAATTTGATTCGATGCTCCTTACAAAACAATGTTGAAATCTTCTGCAAGCAAACAGTAAGATACTTGTTCTCTCCTGAACAGATTACGGTTGAAAACTTTGGTGCCACAGAGGTTAAAGAGCTAATTCCAAATGGTGCTGATATCGCTGTTGTCAAACAGAATAGGTAGGTTTTAATAATATACTTCATTTAGCATTTCATGTTTCTACTTTTAATTCAAAATTAACTAAAAGGAATCAAGGCATCAACACACTAATGATGATCAGATAGTCCTCTCTGATTTCATAAACTCTGGCTTATGAAGCTGGGAATGAGCACAGGCCCAAGTTTTCCTTCTGTTCTTAATTTTAGTGCTCTATCCTATGATGTGCAGAAAACCATTAAAGAAGCTAGTGCTATGTTTAGTTAACCTACTTTAAATCAGACATAACAGGATGTTTGGGCTTAATGTATGTTATAAATGAAACTCCAGAGTCAGGAGGAGAAACCGCACTTCCATAACTATATCTGTCCATGACTCAGCTGAATTAAGCCTTCCTTCCTTGGAAGGAAGAAGAAATGTTCATAAGAAAAGAAAAAATGCCATTGCTAAATGGATTGTGTACGGCGTCTTTCTAAAGGGCTTTTCTTTTAATTCGATTTTAGGCAAGAGTTTGTGGATGCCTACGTGGACTACATCTTCAATAAATCGGTGGCTTCTCTCTATGATGCATTCCATGAAGGCTTTCACAAAGTGTGTGGCGGTAAAGTTCTTCAGCTGTTTGAGCCTAATGAACTGCAAGCAATGGTGATTGGGAACACAAACTATGACTGGAAAGAACTAGAGAAGGTGTGTGGCTCTGCCAGAAATTAGCTGCTGTTCAGGAATTAAGCTTTCGGTTTGCCAAGATTATTTTCCAAGATTTCTTGTCCTTCCCTATGCCCTTTGGTAACAGAGAATGTTGTTACGAAAAGAAAAGAAAATTTAATACCTCTAAACTCACTATAGACATTGAACCTTTATGGTTGGTGGTAAACGTTCAAAGTGGGTTAGAAAATGAAAATTTATGTATGCTGCAGTCCTTTGCATGTTTCCCCAGACATCCCATGATAAATATCACAAGTTAATAGAAGATTGTAGCTAAAGTTTTTAAATAGCTTATTTAAGGATGCATATTGCACAGTTCCTTACAGTGTCCTGGCCTGCACTTCAATGTCTGTTTGATGGTCAACATAGCCTACCATATGCAGGGGAGAAGGAAGAAAGAATCCCAGAGACAATGTTCTTTAATAGTGTGATTTTGATTTTTTTTTTATCCTTAGAATACTCAATACAAAGGAGAATATTGGGCAGACCATCCAACAATTAAATTGTTCTGGGAAGTTTTTCATGAGTTATCACTGGAAAAGAAGAAACAGTTTTTGTGTAAGTATCTTTATAAAATGAATACATCTTGACCATTGAGTTCCTATTTTACATATAATGCTAAATCTATCCTCCTCCTCCTCCTTTCCAACGTAAGCAAGAGCCACCCAGAGTTATTCAGTTTTACTTTTAACTATCCAGAAGGCAGGCAACTTACCTACTTTGCTTTTTAACGGTTTTTAATTCATGGTTGAATTTTTTTTTGTTTTTGTCTTAATTGAGTACCCTACCCTGTGCAAAATCACATGCAAGTGAGATGGGCAGCTGTATAAATTGAATGAATGGAGTTGGTGGTTTTTTTTTTTAAAGAAAACCATTTCTGCTCTTGGAATGGGAAAGTCTCTTTTCCCCTCAGCAGTCCCTGGTACAAGATATGCAGAAGTAAAGAGTGGGTAATCTTACTGTAGAATTGGGTGTCTAGTTATGTATTTTTGAGGTCTATGTCTATCTTACGTTTTATTCAAAGAAGCCTGGGTCAATGATCAGAGTTTATTATCAAACTATAGTTCAAATAAACCAGAATTCCAGGAATCTTGTAGAAAGGGATTTTTCCTCACCTCTTCACACTAGAGGAGAAGAGAACATACCAGCCTGAAGCTGACAGCAAATATTGTGGTGGTGGTACATATGGGTCTGCCTTGTTACAATCTGAGCCAATGTTTCCTATAAAATGTAGAATGTATTGTGGGAAGCATAAGTAAATATATTTTTAAAAAACAGAAGGGGAAAAATACAAGGTGAATATTTTAAACAAATACTATAGACTATTATTTTAAGTTTTCTAGGAATCCTTAGTATTCTCTCATTTTATTACACATAACTTTGTTAAACATTCCTTTTAATTGACAAACAATGCAACTTTCTTTTTTACTCTTAGGAAAAGTCAAAACATTTTTCCTCCCGAACGGAGGGATGTATTTCTTTAGCTTATTTTAGATCTAACACTGAGTTTTGAATATCTAGTGAGTAAGTGTTGGGGTGACAGCACCATGATAATAAAATCTTCTCTGTGGTTAACCCGATTCACTCCCTGAACACTAAATTCTTGAAGGTTTAAATAGCTTGTCTGCCCATTTCCTGATTAATATAGATCCCACAAAGGTAAATAATTCTGTGTTTAGCCAAAAGTACTTTTAACACAGTATGTTAACAAAAACTCTTTATATTGTAGTCCTGTATATCATATACTGGTAATCTGTGATAAACTTTTGATATCTGACAGATTATTCTATTTTCTTCCTTTTTAGTGTTTTTGACAGGGAGCGATCGTATTCCTATACTGGGAATGAAGAGCCTTAGTCTTATTATTCAACCAACTGGAGGTGGAGATGGATATCTTCCAGTATCTCATACGTGTTTTAATCTCCTTGATCTTCCAAAATATACCAACAAGGAAATACTCAGATCGAAGTTGATCCAAGCAATCGATCACTGTGAAGGCTTCAATTTAGTATAATGTAAAAACTCAGCACCATCCAATCATTTAATTGGGAACATTAAGCCAATGCTTAGATCTGCTTTGCAGTGTAAATGAGTGATACCCAAGTGGTGGTGATTATAAGAAGCTTGTTCATAAACTATGTTCAGTGATCTGATTCTTTCACAGGAGCCAAAAATCCTTATATTAATGATTGTCTTGATGCGAACTGTGGAATTGCATTTTGCCATCTTAATAAAAATGCAATGTTGGAATAAACACAAGTTTTATAACTAAATTTTAGTATTTCACATATTGCAAAAATGTTGCTGTGTGTGTGGAAGATGTGCTTTTCTTTTCCAATCACTGAAAGTCAAATTAGATTTCCATTTTGTTAAAAGGTTTTTTTAAAAAAATATGCTCCAGCAGCAGCAGTAGAGCAGAGGTGGGATCCTACCTCTGATTGCCGGTGCGGTTAATCGCTGAGTTCGGCGCAGAGCCAAAGACTCTGCTCCCGTTCGCGGAACGGGAGCTTTCCCCGGGCGCTTTCCCCGCCCGCATGGATGCCACCAATTGCGGTCTTTTGCCCTCTGCGCATGCGGAACGCTTTGGGCAGTCACAGCGGGCAAAAGAACGCAATTGGCGGCATCCATGCAGGCGGGGAAAGCGCCCGGGGAAAGCTCCCGTTCTGTGAACGGGAGCAGAGTCTTCGGCTCTGCGCCGAACTCAGCGATTAACCGCACCGGCAATCAGAGATAGGATCCCACCTCTGCAGTAGAGTATCTATTGTAGAGGTCTTCAAACATGGCAACTTTAAGACTTGTGAACTTCAACTTGTGGAGTTGAAATCTTTGTTAAAATAAACAAAGTTACAATAAATAGAAAGAGAAAGCAAGTACAACATATTTATGTTTGGAGATGGGTTTGGTGAAAAGACAGCGATTTACCATGATAACGAGGAAAAATTATATAGCAACCATTTCATCTTGCAACTACGGTAGTTCATCTTCTTTTACAATGAAAGCAATCAAGAGGATGTCAATGCTGTTTTCATTGGCAGTTCCTTCACATGTCCATGGAGTTGTCACTTATTAATTAAAACTATGAAAGAAAAATCCCTTTCTTAAATTTTGAGATTTCATTCATGGTATCCAAATAAAACTCGGTTGTTTGGCATGAGTCCAGAATTTTCAGCAAATTCTTTTTTTCTCTTGGGCAGAACTAAGATTTTATCTTTCTTACTCTCGATTATTGGAGTAGTTTTAAATTTTTGGTTAAATTATTTGCTTCTTTTCACAGTTTTTTAAGAGCTTTGGTCATTGGAAGTGATACTTTGAACCAGGCAGATAGTTATTGGGGGGGAGGTGTCAAGTTCCTGAATGTTTACATGTTAATTAATAGTACGTGACTTTCAGCTGTGAAAAAAATATTTATTTTTTTTAGATTTATAAACTGCAGTGAAACAATTCAAGCATAAAATAAAAATATTTGAATGAAAATGTTGGATAATGTATACATGTAAAAGTCTCATTTTTTAAAACATTATGGAGAAAATTTGCTTAAGTCATGTGTTTAAATTATTTTAAGATGGACATGTGTTCAAACTTCATTGGAATCCTGTCAGACATACTCAAGTATACATTCAGGTCTGCTGAAGTAATGTGTAAAGGTATACCTATCTTGAAATGCCTGGAAGAAATAACCGTTAAAAATTACCTTGGCGGTCTTCTAGTCCAACGCCCTTGATGAAACAGATTACCATTTCAGACAACTGGTTGCCCAATCTCTTCTTAAAAACTTCCAGAACATCCACAACTTCTGGAAGCAACTCATTCCACTGATAGATTGTTCTGTCAGGAAATTTCTTAGTTCTAGGTTGCTTCTCTCCTTGATTAGTTTCCATCCAGTGCTTCTTGTCCTACCCTCAGGTGCTTTGGAGAATAGGTTGACTCCCTCTTTGTGGCAGCCCCTGAGATATTGCTATCATGTCACCCCTAGTCCTTTTCATAAAACTAGACATAAACAGTTCTTCAACCGATAAACATGTATTCTTGTATTTTATTCTTCGCCTTTCTGGTTTACAAAAGAAGAACCCCAAACAAGATAGCCTGGTATGTGACAAAACCAGGTTTATTTGAGGACACCTAATTTTTTGTAGTGTTTTAAAATGTTGCTGTTTATAGGACCCAAATGATAAACATGACTTGGTTTCATTACTAATAGTGTAGCAGATATATAGGCAAAAGGAGAGGGGGCATTCTCTATTTAAGCGAACTAATAAATTGTGAAAAATTAAAGCATTTAACAACAGGTAGTATAAAATTGTTTATCTTTGGAGAGGATCATAAAAGTTCTGACCAGAGCAGCAGTCCCCAATGTTTTGGGCACCATGGACCAGTTCCGTGTGAAAAAAAATTCAAGAGACCTGGGTGAGGGGGGGGGGGCGTGGTTTTGTGCTGCCTTGAGCCCATGCATGCACAGATGAAGCTTCGCTCTCTTGTATGGCCCAGTTTCTAACAAGCCGTGGACCGGTACTGATCTGCAGCCTGGGGGTTGGGGACCCCTGCTTTACAGGATATCACAAGGATTAACTACTATTTTGTCTGACCTGGTTAGGAATGTGCAAAATAGTCTATGAGTGATATTTTATATCCATATATTAGTTTCATCTGCGTTCGGATCAAAGCATATGTATTCAGAGGTCTTTTCTGGGGGTGTAGAAGGCATTTGGAAAAAGCCTAAGGGTAGTAAATATAAGGAAGTAGAAAAAGGGAGGTAATGGTATTGTAAGCTGTCTAAGATGAAGAGAATCTGAAGCCTGCAAATATTTGCCAATCAGTGGCAGACTATAGTTCACCTCTAGCATACAGTATCGAATCTCTCTTCCTCCACCACTGTAGCCTTACGGCCACCCTCTAAACCAGTGCTTCTCAATTATTTTCTATTATGTCCCCCCTAGGAAGAAGTAAACATTTCGCATGCCCCTAACTCTCTGATCTCGGCACCAATGGAATTTTAGTGTTAATAGTTATTTTACTTATAAGCTGCAAGCAAACTATTGGCTGGGGAAGGCTGCTCTACCCACTTACCTGGGAGTAAGTCACACTGAACTCAGTGGAGCCTGTTTTCGGTTAGGCAGGCATAGGCTACCGTGGTTAGGGTCCTCTTTTGACACGGGGCCAGGCCAGCTTAAGCTGATGTTTTGGCGTCGCCAGCCTGGCCCATAAGTGCCGCCTCTGCTGGGCACTCACAGCAAATGGTATGGAAGGAGGCTTTAGGGTGCCATTCGAGGCTTTCGCCCAGCTGCAGAGAATGCTCCTCGTCCAGCAGCAGGTTTGTCACACCCTTCATGGCTACTGCGGCGCCCGAGAACAAGAAGAACCCACGCAGCCGCCCCATCCCGTCTGTCCACCTTCTCTTCCAGTCTCGGAGCAGCGTGCAACTGGGAAAACACTCCCCATCAGGGGGAATCAATCGAGGGGGACCACACGTTCCCCGGGGTCACACGCACCCCCCTGGCATCGCTCCGCACCCCCCCAGGGGGTCCCACCCCACTATTTGAGAAACACTGCCCTAAACCATCAATGAGTGAGGTACCTCACTTCAATAGGACCCAGAATTTGGAAGTCTGCTGCTCTCATCATTCCTAGTACTTCCCGTTTTGCTAGTATCAAGACCATATATACCATTGAAGGTAAGTGCATGATGTTACCAGATAGGAGCAAACCACTGGAGGTACAGAAAGCCCGTATCCACCACTGGTAAACAGCATGTGCACAATACACAGCAAGTTCAAGTGTCTTAGAACCAGAGCCAGGGTCTAACCATTCAGTGAGGAAAGTAGCAAAGCACTATTAAATTCCCAATAATGATTAAAAAAAAATGGCATAAAAGTCCATGGAGGAGTATTCAATATAAAAAAAATAGCTCGATCTACAAATAACAACAAATTCCCTCCAAGTTGCTATGGTAGTTTGGCTAGATAGACCTGCCAGCCACAGCAGAAATTGCTTGCCGGATGTCTCCCCACCCTGAGGGGTCAAAGCTTTTGGCCCAGCCTTTATTGCATCAGAGATCCTGGTTTTAGAGAGACACTGTTAAATTTTTTAAAAAAGTGACAGGAGCAAAATGGGAGAAGCAGCATATTACTTCTCACAAACTATATTACTTTCCATACTTAATAACATTGCATGCAAGACGTGCACACATTGTAACAGCGTCCAAAAGTTAACAATTTAATAGATTTAAATCAGACTGAGTATAAAACACTGGTTTTGTATTTCAAAAGTTGCAGGAAGAGAGCTAGGTCAATTTAAACAATCTTCTACAAAACATCTGCCAGTTGGTTACATAAAAGACACTATATACAATATAAAAGCAGAAAATAATCCACACTGTAAAAATAATTTAAAACAAAATATTTCCATTTAAAATATCTTCTATAGCACAAATACAGTTTGACATGCATGCCAAGCTAAACATGTTGCATTCTTTAAGTGTGGTTGTTCAAGTTCTATTTATAACTTGGACAACAAGAAAACATGCCAACATTTCAAATGAACACAAAATGCCATTTTTAACACTTCATTATGCTGTGTTACAAATTGGATGTCCTGACTGTTTGAAAAGAACAGCTCTATGCGCATTTCAAAATGGAATATTAAAGAAATGCAAAAGAATTATTGGCAACTGGTTTTAACTACGGGTCCAGCTGAAAAGTGGTTTCAAGAAGAAATTAAGAACCTACGATCAAACAAAGCACAAAGGATCGAGACAATCTACAGCTGTAACATTTGACACATCTATTTCAAGAGGCAGTTTTGAAGCAGCATTGTAACTCATTTCGGTTGCTGCTTTTTCTACATCAATCTATCAAGGAGCGGTATGAGGTTCTCTGAACAGAGAAGCCTTTAAGCAGCATACTTTAAAGTTAAGGTGAAATTGAATTTTGTGTTTTACTGGATGCGTGAGTAGCTCTCATTAAATGTTTGTATAAAAGTACTGAAAAGTATAGAAACGCTTTTGTTCTTGGGCAAAAATTCCATCTATATCCTGAACATTATATATACACCTTCCAACACTTAAATATTCACATCTTGCAGTGTACACAAAGATTTTATACATTGTTTTATATACCAACTTCCTGCACTAAATACTCATGTTAACAGGGTTAATGATTTCTTATCTAATACTTTCTTCCTGTAATTTTGTAAGCCAATAAGCATTATGATGTATCTACAGAAAGTTGCTTTATTTTAGCCTTTATTTTAAAAATAGCATTTTCATTAATTTAAATAGGTTTTTAAAATGCTATTTTCTGGTAATCTAAGGAATTTTCAGATGCTCACTGATGTCTAATTAACTTCTAATATGATTGCATGCAAATATACCCAACATGAAGAGTTCAGAAAACATAGCTGCCATAGGTATTTGGGGAAAATCTTCATATTTAATAACATATTCTTGCAGCAGCAGACTAAGGAGAGACATAAATAAACTGAAATGTTGCAAAGCAAGAGAGATATGAACAATACCATTCTTTGGTCTAGATTAGCTGTTCCCTTTATATTATATTAATATTATGATGGCTTTTTAAATGGTTCAGAAATAACAGGGTGAAATTTATAAAGCCAAAAATATTGTATATGTGTGAATACACACACACACACACACATATATAACACATATTAATAAAAATGAATGTAGTGACAGTAAAAGATACTTAGTACCTTCCACAAAACTCAAAATGCAATAAAGATTAGTGTTGAGTGTGTCTTTATAGTATTCAATTGGAAAAGTTAGAAAACTATGCATGAAAATCTACTCTAATGTTTATAAACATCGTCATTTGCCTTGTTCTGAATTCAGTACACATTCATTCCAACATGCCCAAATTGCTAATGCTGGTGGAAAAGTTCCTGAAATAAATCAGTAATTATCTTACAACTTGTCTGATGAACTATCAAATTCTACTGTCTGATTTATAGAAATTGATTCATCAACAGATTCTGGAAGGTCAGTTCCATCTTCCTCAAATCCATTCTCCTCTTCTCTGTCAGGAGTGTCTGCCTCTTCCTCCTCCTCCTCCTCCTCCTCTTCTATGCCATTGTAATAGTCTTCCAGTTCACTCTCCTCTTCTACATCTAAGCTTGGGCTCCGACATGATCCACTACCGCTGCTACTTCCACAAGAGCTGGAGGAGATGACATCGTCTTCAGAGTCTGAATAAACTTCAGCACCGTGGAAAATATAGCGATTTGGTGGTGAAAACAAATATTGAGTACCTGAAACAGGTTTGATCAACAACAAAGGGAAAAAAGAAGGCATCATCATTAAGAATACAATCATATATAAATGCATGACACTTCTGGTTCTGAGCTCTCCATATCTTGAGCTGAAGTGGTGCAGTGGTTAAATGCAGCCATTGCAGGCTGACTGCTAGTTCAACAGTTCAGCTGTTCAAATCTCACTAGGCTCAAGGTTGACTCATCCTTCCATCCTTCCGAGGTCGGTAAAATGAGGACCCAGATTGTTGGGGGCAATATGCTGAACTCTGTAAACCGCTTAGAGAGTGCTGTAAAGCACTATGAAGCGGTATATAAGAAAAGTGCTATTGCTATTGCTATTATATTTTTAATAAGGAAACATTTATTTGTGTCAGTATACGTAAAGGACCAAGGGAAAACTATTACAATGCAGCACTAAATTAACTTGCTTTTCTCTCTCTCTCTGCTTTCCCTCTTGTGTTTTAGAACTATTTAATAGTATGTTGATGTTTATTGCAATTTAGTTTCAAATGCTTCAGAAACAAACCCTGTTCCATTTTAATGACTCATGGCCTTTCTGAATTAACTTAAATTTGAACAGTCCAAACTTTTCACTATATAACATGTACATTATGTCCCTTTAAAATGGCTCTGACATATTCTATTTATGGGGGACCAGTTTCTAAGACTTTTAAAGCAAAGCAAACATAAAGAGCTATTTATTTGTTACATTTATTTGCTGCCCATCTCCCTACACTGATTATACATCAATATGATAACCAAAAAGATGGATGGGTCAAGAGCAGAGGGCACGGAGGAGGGGAAGTGGAGTCTGCCATCAATCTAGCAGCCACCCCCAGCGTTGGAACTCCCCCATCTGATCCCAAGGCCAATCACTAGAGCCAGGACTTCTTCAAGCTGTTGTGGAAGGATATGAGGTTGGGGGGGGGGGAGCGTATCTTACTGTAGAGGGTAAGATGTTCCAACGGGCGGGCGCTGCAGCAGAGAAGGGCTCTTCTCCTGGATCCCGACAGTCGGAATTCTTTGACCAACAGGATCTGAAGTAGGCCCTTTCTACCAGCATGAGAAGGACAGCCATGCCCTAAGTGGGACAAATTGGCTCATCAGGCAGCCTGGACCTATGGCATAAATGGCTTTAAAGGTCATAAGCAACTTCTTGAACTGCACTTGAAAACAGACCATATGTAATTTATGTAATTATCTAATTGCCAAGATGTGTTTTAAGTCCAGATTAAGTCCAATTATTTTTTTATTTCTTAAAATCAGCTTCTTCTCTAAAAGATTCACCTAAATCAGGAATTACGTTAATCCAGTCTAATGACGTAAATAAATATGGCCCTAAGCTCCAACTCACCATCAAAAAAATATATTAAAAGCCAGCATCACACTGTATAACAGGACTGCAATAGGTCTAAGATTACCACAAAGGGTTTGGGCTACAAATATTCTCCCACAAACTAAGCAAGGGGTATGATAAAAAACATTTAAAAAACAAACAGGATTTTATCTTTAGTATACTGACATTCTGAAACGGAAGAAAAACAAACAAACAAAAATATTAACAAAATGGGTAATGTAAGAAATACAAAACACATTCCCACATTACATCTTTTAGGCAAAAAAAAAAAAAGCTCGTGAATAGTATGCCTGTAGCAATAGCAGCTCACTAAGTACAAAAACCATATACCGGCTTCTACTTAATGCTGTAGAAAAAAATATGAAGAAAAACGATACAATTCACTTTTTCACATAATCTAGTATACACTTACAACCTAAAGAAAAGATTACTTCCAAATTTTTTTCTATTTATCTTACAAGAGTTGTTCTAAAGATGGTAAGGTTTTTCATTCATTTAGATTGTACGCCTGTGGGCAGGGTTACATTTATTGAATGCATATTGGTCTGATTCTTTTTTTTTTACTTGAGGGTTCTGACACAGCTCCTGCCCGTTGGAACATCTTGCCACAGGGGATAAGATCCGCTATCTCTCTTTTAACCTTTAGGGAAAGTCTTAAAACCTGGCTGTGCCAGCTGGCATGGGGTCCTGATGGAGAGGCTGTTAGCTAGAGGTGGTTGGTGCACTAAAATATAAGGCTCCCCGACCCCTTCCCTCCTCCTAACCCTTGTTTTTTAGCTTGTTTGAATTTTGTAACTTTAATCAGTTTTTATATGTATTACTGTTGAATTTTTGGGTTTTATCTTGTAAGCCACTCAGAGTCACTTTGAACCTTGAGATGGGCAGCAAATACACTGTAGCAAGAGTTTAAGTAAATATTTACTTTATTAAATAAATAAATTAGAGCAACATGAGCTAAAACTTTCATTGCCTCAATTTCAAATCCTTCTATAAAACATCTCCTCTTTGGGGAGATGTTGCAATGAAATGTACATTTATCCAGACCAAACATAGTAGTGACATTTCTATTCCTAGCTTTCTACAAGTGTCATAGGGATTGTGCCGGCAAAAAACAGAATGGGAGCTCTTGAACTAGGTCCGTGATGGTGAACCTATGGCATGTGTGCCTGAAGTGGCACGCAGAGCCATCTCTCCGGGCATGCCAGCTGTTGCATGTTGCTCTTCCGGGTTCCGGTGTGGACATGCATGCTGGCCAGCTGGTCTTTGCGCATGCAGGAGTGCCGAAACAGGAGCGCCGGAAACTGGAAGAGCAGCTCTTCCTGAGCTTCTGGTTTCTGCATGCCAGCCAGCTGGTCTTTGTGCCTGCATGCAGGGGGAACTGTGGGAGAATGTGCATGTGCGTGCCGAGGGAACTGCTCTTCCGATTTCTGGCGCTCCTGCACGTGCGCGCCGCAGAGCTCTTCCAGTTTCCGACGCTCCCGTTTCAGCACTCGGTGCCGAAAAGGTTCACCAACACTGAACTAGGTGATCTAATAGTGAAAACCAAGCATCATGTTTATCTCTCAATATTCTACAAAATACCATATTTTTCGGAGTATAAGACGGACCATTTTACCCCCCAAAAGAGGGTGAAAACTTGGGTGCGTCTTATACACCAAATGCAGCCCCACCCACCCAGCCACCCCCACTCTTTGGCCTCTGTCTTTCAGCAATTTACCTGCTTGCAGGAAAGAGGGAAGAGCCTGCAAAGCCAAGCAAGTCAGTAGCAGTTTCCCGATCTACAGCTGATTAGGTTTGCCACGTGGGAAAATGAAAGTGAAACTAACAACAAAGAGGAAAATAGCTGGGAGAGACAGCAGATGTTTATTTTTTGCTGAACTGGATGGAAGGGGGTAAGTGAATAACTATAAATGTCTGTAGAATGTTCAAATTATTAGACTTATTTTTTAAAGACTGCTTTATTATTGTTCTAGAGCCAGGGGTCTCCAACCTTGGCAACTTTAAGACTTGTGGACTTCAACTCCCAGAATTCAACAGCCAGCTTTGTTAGCTTTGCTGGCTGTGGAATTCTGGGAGTTGAAGTCCACAAGTCTTAAAGTTGCCAAGGTTGGAGATCCCTGTAAATCTAGACAACTTAACAAAATAAAGAAGCTTTTTAAAATAAATGCTTGCTCTGAAGAGGCCCAGTGCTATTGTATCTTCTTTTAAATAATAGAGAATAATGTATACTTCCAGAAATTTTAATTAATTTTAACAGCTCTGTACAAGTATAGTCTGAAATGTAACAGTGTCCTGTTTAGTATTAGAGTTTAGTTATCTTGGAGTAGATCTATTTAAATAATTGGGAAGAGTTAGTGTGACTACATTTAAGAAAACTTTCTGGCATAATGTACATTTCTCCAATTCTTTGCTATTTCTATGGGTCACGCACACATGCACAGAAATACATAGCAAACAGTGTATATCATCTGTGCTGTTTGCTGTTTGGCAAATTGCTTGGAGGCAGAGGCCTTTTTTCCTTGTTTTCCTCCCCCAAAACTAAGGTGCGTCTTATACTTCGGTGCATCTTATACTCCGAAAACTATTGTATTTATTTTATTTATTTATTTATTTGTTTATTTAAATGGATTTATATGCCGCCCAACTCCCAGGGGACTTATTTTTCCTCCCCACTTTCTAAATTGGGCTATAAGGATAAAAGAAAGTTTGAAGGAGTAGATTTTCTGGATTTCTGAAGATGCTTTTAGAGGAATCTTGGGCTTTAATTCTAATATTCCATTATCATAAAGAATATTACTGCACCTGTTGATGAATATGAATGAGGTGAAGTAGACTTTGCAAACCTGAAACCTGATCACTTCAGCCATACTTATCTATTCAGAACCAAAGCCTCCTGTCTCAGAGAAATGACTACAGGGATTCCTGCTCCTCTAAACAAAACACTAATTTAAAAATAAAATCCATTAATTTGGAATACTATCCAGAATACTTTATATATAAAATAGTTAATTCATTCCAGGTTTTTAATATTATCTAACAATAGTTTAAAAATGAATATTTCTAATAGATTAGCTCTTTAGCTATAATCCATTTATTTTAGATTTTTCTGTCCTGTATCAGTATTTCTCAGAGTGTAATTGGTCCAAGGATCTCTGGGAGTCCTCAAAATCCTCTCAAGGATTTGTAAAAGTAAATTATTTGCCAGCCTGTTGAACAATAATATTACAATCCCATCAAACTATGAGAAACAGTAATAGCAATAGCACTCAGAAATATATACAGCTTTACAGTGCTTTTACAGCCCTCTCTAAGCGGTTTTACAGAGTTTTACAGAGTCAGCATATTGCCCCCAACAATTTGGATCCTCATTTTACCCACCTCGGAAGGATGGAAGGCTGAGTCAACCTTGAGCCTGGTGAGATTCGAACTGCCAAATTACAGGCAGCCGGCAGGCAGCAGAAGTAGCCTGCAGTACTACACTCTAACCACTGTGCGGCTCATAGGAACTGGCTAATGGCAGCAAACTAATCAAGATTAATTTTAGCATGATAAATATTGATAAATATAACCTTTACAAAAAAATTGGGGGGGGGGGGCGCTACATAATTTTTAAAATTGGGAAGGGGGTCCCGAGAGGAAAACAACATAAGAAACATTGCTATAACGTAATTACATGGTAGCAGGCTAGTGTAGACTTTGATTTTTTTGACCAATGTTTGACTGAATGTTACAATGAAGCATTCAAGGCAGAATTATAGTTGAGTACTCCAAAGTTATTCTAAAGCATAATATGAAAATATTCAAAGCAGTGCTTTTAAAATATTTAGCACTTACCATCAAGCCGCTTGCTAATTTGCTCTTTTGCACATCTATTCAAGCAATATTTTCTCACTGTTTCAACAGAGATTTTTTCACTTCTTTCTTTGTTTTCTTCGTGATTAGATCCAGGTTCCTTCACATGTTCTGTAGTTTCTAACTGACCATGAGTATTTTCTGAATTTTCTAAAGAGTTATGGACTTCTAGTGGTTTTTCTTCTATAGAGTTTTCTTTAGATACCAAAGCAACATCAGAATTTCCTGCTTTATATTGACCAGAATGCTCTGAATGTATCACTTGTGAATCTTGTGACGGAATTCTGTCAGATGAACTAGAAGATTCAGAAATGTTTAAAGGAGTGGGTGGTAACTCTGTTAAATGTTTTTCAAACTCTCTGTGAGGCCGTGGAGGTTTCTCTGTTATTTCTGAAAGCTGAATGGAACTATTACAAAGTTTTGAATATTCTCCACCCAATCTATGACATAATTCATTGATAATAACATCACAGTCACCAAGAAGCTCGACATCAAAGTGTAGATGAGGCAATGGTTCCCTATTAATTAGAATCTGAGGCACTTCATGTGGGATGGAACCTACATATTTAAGAGAAAAAATAAAGTCAACTATTAACAACTGGATAATTTTAGGGAATATATGTAACTATGTAAATGTCTGAATCCTGCCTAATTCTATGGTATTTAAAGTATATTAATATATACATAATATTTCTTTTTTTCTAACATGCTTCCACATCTACGAAGTTCTCTACATTCTATGGTTTTTGGCACCATTCATCATGAACACTAAACTTAAACTGACACAAGGACTCTCTGTTTTTCTCAATACATACATAATCAATACTCACTTGGAATCAATGCTACTGGTCTTACTTTAAGTGAAGACCCAATAACAATCAGAAGATCAACTTCATCTTTGTCATATTTCATGGCCCTGTGAAACTGTTCCGGTAAATTTTCACCAAAGAATACTATTTCTGGTTTCATGATAGCAAGAGGTTCATCAGGTGAACATCTGGGACATCTAGGAACAACCTGATTAAAGAATTTGCATTAGCAGTCTTCATTTTATACAAGTAGCATTCATAACTGACAAACTTTTAATAAAAGAATGAAGCACAACCTAGGTTGCATATTGGTGTGAATTTCTGCCAAGGACTATAAAGAGAAAAGCAGTATGTTTGCAGCTAAGGAACTGGCTAATGAAATCATATAATAAGAATCTGCCAGAACTGAAATTGCCTATAAAACCTTTAAAATTACAGCAATTATGTCCGATTATAAGGCAACCAGCCATCTTATTGTCTTCAACCTTCTAAACTTTCTTTTGCAAGATTCTTCTCTCCTATTCTACCTTTGTTATTTGCTTGGATACTATATGTGAGTTCACTTCATTTTGTCACATTATCACATACCCCTCCCCCCCAGATTAATTATGTCCTTGTAAAAGGTTGCTATTGACTTTGGTGCTCCTTGAACTTGCTTTTTTGCTTGAAGACATTTTATTACCAAACTAGGTAAGAATCATCAGCGCTCCAGTGCTTTGTTCAATTAGTCTATCACTACAATGTTTCTACTGAGTGAGGTTGTGATTTTTTTATTCTAGCCTAAGAGAAAATTTCCCTAGGAAAAGGACAGATGAAAGCTCCTTTCATTTCCATGTCATTGGAATATTACTGAAAATCAAAATGAACTCTAGCACAGCTACCATCATAATTACCAGAGTTATTATAAATTTGGTGTCATACCTGCCTTAGCTTGAGCCTCTAAGTAAGAACAATCCTTAAACACTATTGGGTGGAGCAAGGTATAGTTTACTAGAAGCCATGTGAAATACAGTGGTGTAAAGCTAGAACTGAAATTCGCACACGAAATTCTGACACTCGGCAAATTTTACATTTGCGATGTGGTAAATTTTGTAATAACATGCAATTTGCAATTGTATCCTAGGCCATCTAGACCAACCCTATCTGATACATGAAAATCAAGAGTAACAGCACCACCATCAAACTGCTAGCAGTCTTACTTAAAATCCTTTATTAAAGGAGAGGTTGCCTTTAGCTTTCACTGACTTTATTAAAAAGTAATGTTCAACTTAAGTGTAGTCCTCTGTCATTTAAGGGATTGGAGACAGTGCTTTAGGTGTTCAAAGAATGCTATCATGTCCTGGTGAAGCATACACACTTTCTTCAATACTTCTTAAACGTATGTTTGACCGGAACATGATTTTTAAGGGGAAATTGCAAAACTATTTCAATTGATCCTTTTTAAAAATGCAGTACTTTGTACTAGATGTCATTACTCAGTATCACTATTTAGCAATGAACTAGTCTTTGCATTTAACTCCCATTTTCTTTCTCAAATGGAGAACTGATAAGATGCAAATGTAATTAAATAAAAAATTATATATAATGCAACTGTGGAGCCTCCAACTGGTTCTTTGTAAAGAAAAGTAATCACAATAATTACTGTATATATAGCTACGATTCACATATTTAGATTCAGAGAATGCTATATTTTAAGTTGTAATGGGATCAGTTTTAACAAAAAGGTTTTGCAAAGCTTACAGTTATATTTTCAATGTATTTAATAGCATTTCTAATATATAGTTTTTTCACCAGTCAATTCTAAACTAATAATTACCTGATTAAAAATATCTCCTCGTACAACTTCACAATCAACCTTGTATTTACAGATGAGGCAAGAAGCCGTTGCAAAGGAACCTGAAATACATATACCAGCAAATAAAGGAACATACCAGTTGTCAAGGTTTTTTTCCCCACGCAGGGATTTTATCAGTAATACATGTACTTTCAATATATTCATTGGTATGCAGTATATGAAATCGAGCAAGTGGCTGAATATTGTAATGGTTGGAGTATTGCCTTTGATGGAGGAATATGACCCTCAAATTTGAAGATGATTAGAGAGAGAGCACATCTGAAAGGTTTCAATTAGAGAGTTGATATATATGTTTAAAAATGGTGCTAGAATACATCTGTTTCACCCTCTTGCCAGTTTGAATAAAGTTGGAAAGATCTCTGGTTGTATGTAAGGCTGGATTTTATTGCACAGTTCATTGATTAGGAACATGTTGGGAAACACCTGTGCCTGACAAAGCAGAACTTTTTTGTTAATAGAGGATCTGCTCAGAATGTCTCAAAATCTTACCCTTGAGATATTATCAAAAACTGCGTTAAAATCAATAAAGGGCTGCATACAGATTCAAGTCAAAAGTGATTGGTATATTGTTGACAGATGTTGAAGCACTACTAGTCTGTAGTAGATTGTCCCAGTTGAAACTCTACTTGTTCAAAATTGATTATTCTCTTTTTTATTACCCACACTTAAGAGTTTGCTAAATAGGTACCTGGCTTATAGTTTACTATAGTACTCGACCTAGGACTGTAATTGTGCCTGAAGTTATGGATGTAAATTTATGCTGGTCATTAAGTGCTTCATCAACATAGCAGACCCAATTTTATGACATTTTGCTCAGCACATCACTATGGCATTAAACAAATCTAAGGTTATTAAGCGATTGCCGGTCATTAAGTGAATGCATTGTTCACAATGGGCAGGTTTTTTTTGCCAGAAACAGAAGAGGGAGGGAGTCAATACTAACTTCAAACAGTCACTAAGTAACCCATTGTAAGTTGAGAACTACCTGTAGTGGTGCAATAGGCGTATAATTAGCTATAAATTATTTAATTTATAATTAAATTGCTATCACCCTTTTTATATAAGGGGACAATTATGGCTTCTTTCCAGTCCTCTGGGATCTTGGCTGTGTGATTAATGTATGAGGCTAATACAGGGACCTGCCAATATGAATTTAATTAGCCGGGGGGACGGGGGAGGAAATATAGTCACTGCCATGGACTTTATCACACTTATTCTAGTTAATGAGAGTTCTGACTTCCTTGCATATGACTGGGGGCCACTGTGGTGGTGAAGATAATGGTATATCCATCACACATGCTAAAGGTGTTAGCATGTAGCAATAGCAGTAAGACTTCTATACCGCTTTACAATGCTTTACAGCCCTCTCTAAGCGGTTTACAGAGTCAGCATATTGCCCCCACCAATTTGGGTCCTCATTTTACCTACCTTGGAAGGATGGAAGGCTGAGTCAACCTTGAGCCTGGTGAGATTTGAACTATGAAACTGCAGGCAGCTGGCAGGCAGGCAGAAGTAGCCTGCAGTACTGCACTCTAATCACTGTGCCACTGTGGCTCAACGGTGTAGATCACAAAAGGCTTGGAAGTAGTGTACCCAGGTACTTGAGGAGATGCAACAATGGAATTGTGTAAAGTTGTTATGAGAAGAGTTTGTTATAGAATGCCAGAACAGGGAAGGATTTTTAGACTGTGTGGCTTTGATTAGTTGTGACCATTTTCTCCTCATCTTTATTATCTATGTATCTAGGACAGAAAAGAATGTATATTTCACTTACCATGGCACTGGATTATCCTTTGAATTCCTGCAACTTGTTCCAGTGTATCTATGTTCTGAGTATAATTGCGAAGGAGTTTTCTTTCTTTATCCATTAAAGCAATAAATTTATGACAAAGAGATGGCTGAAACTGTCCAGGATATATTTCCTGCAAAAGAATGCAAACAAGATTTTGTCAATAATCTCTGCAATTGTTACATGGCACCACATATACAATTTCAACATACAATAAAGACTACTATTGAAAAATGCAGCAAATGCAATTTTGCTTGCTGTTGCATATCTACTACTTGGTAAGGGAAATGAATTGTTGGGGAGCATAGTTTGGAAATCATATCTTGCTGCAGCTTCCCATAGTTATTGCGAACAGTATACTAAAAGAGCAATCCTGCCCATTTAATAGAGCTCACTTCTGAGTAGATATAAATAGGATACCACATATATAACCCAAATCTCAGAATTTCAATTAACATTTAAGTAATTTCACAAACTTGAAATATTACTGAAAGACAACAGAATTCTCCCCCCAAATATTACTGACCTGTGAATATACTAAACAATACAACTTAATTGTAGAAAATCACGCCCTTAACATTGCAAATTGTATAAATGTTGATTGGGAAGGACAGAAAACTGATGTATCTACTTTGCTAAAGGCAAAATAATCCAGAGCACAATCTATATTAGCACTAAATGTTAATGCAGAATCTGCATCAAAATGACATATTGGATCTAGAAAATGTGAATTTTCTGTCATAGCACCCCCTCCCATTGCCATTACAGCATCCCTGCAGATAGTCTGCAGCCTCTCATCTAGGGTTTCAAATCTAGCTTTGTTACCAGGCCAGGGAATATTATTTTGAAGATGGGGGCTATCATGCTTTGTTTTAATGACTGTTTTTAGTCTGGCCATTTGTTTGGTGTCTTTTTTAAAGTATATTTTGTAAGCAGTCCAGGGTCCGCCTGAGGAGGTGACAATAATAAATTTAATGAAATGAATAGATCCTAAATCCTAAATCGTCTATCACCTAACTTCAATGATGACCTCTAAGTCATGCATTATGCTGGGGGAGAAAACCTACAGTTTCCCAAATCTAAGGAATTTAGTCTATCACTGTCCTTATTCACACTGAACCTCAAGTTGAGGTTGATTGGGTATACGTGGGTTTGTGAAAATAATAAGATACACTCCATAAATAGGTGCAGTATCAAATTAGTACATCTCTCCTTTGTCTCCTCTCTATGTCTCAAGTTTGTTCCAAATCCCCTCCTCATCCAGGGCAGATTTATGATGCAAGCAGATATATGAGGGGGAAAATCGATTTTGCTGGTGGATCTACAGTATTTCACCAGGACAACTTCACTGGATCTTTCCCAATGTGACCTAAATGGGGTGTTCAAATAAAAAGATTTAGATGTACGAAGTCTGTTGGAAGTTTTTAAATGATTATCTTCCAAAGATTTAAAAAATCAAAGAGACAATTAGCACCTTGGCAAATTTGAAAAATGGCCTTGGATCTTTTCTGAAGTATTCTATGTCAAACATTGCTTGAGGATCAGGAAGATCTGGGAAATCAACTGCTAGGCGGGCATATATACCATCTCTTGATCGGAAGTCAGGAATACCACAAGAAACTGATACCTGAAATGGATGGCAAAATATAGAATATATAGCAGACAGTTGCTAATATTATTGCAATTAACAGATTCTTTGATCAAGAATGACCTGTGAAATACTCACTGATACACTTTAAAAAACCCTACATATGAGGAAGTCTAACTGCAAAAGAAACAGTGTATTTCTTTACATCTAGATGAAAAAAGTTACCATGTGAGGAAATGCTAATATAACTGTAGCCAGAGCACCTAAGAGAATCAAGCATGTTAGACTTGTAAAGTAATAATACTTGTTTTATTTTATTGATGTCATTACCATTTCACAAAAATGAAAACAGGCCTGACTCTATTAGCAGTAGTAGCATGATGCTCTGCCATGTTTCCTGAAACTCAGACTAATAATACTAGTATATATAGTCATATAAGCAGAGAATATCAGGTGCCAACATACACCTCCAAACTGTCCATGGGCTTATTTGTTAGTATATATGGTAACACTTTTTAAAGTACCGTATTTCTCAATATACTTGTGAATAAGCCCATCTGCTGATAATCCGACCATCAATTTTTGACATCCACAAATGACACATTTTTCATGGTATTTTCATTAAAATTTGAGGGTAAGCATATCACAGATGGGCTTATATGAGACTATATACAGTACTATTTTCAGATCATGGTGGTACACTTTTTCTTATTTACGAGTCACCAGCAAATAACTTGAACTACAACACAAAGGGTTGCTGCTATTTCAAAAAGTTACAGAAACTATTATCAATTTGGTACTTTTCAGAAGTTGGCCCCAATCAGCATAACCAACAGCAAGAAATAAAAAAATCTGAAGGGCCCAGGGTTGCCTCTTCCTATCTAAAAATGATTAGAGCTTTGGCTTCACCCTTATTGCTTTCAGAAGAGGGAAAATACTTAATTTATAAAATTGTTCATGCAACTAAAATATGCACCTTAAATATTTGCAGGGTTTGCCGCTTTTATCAAAATCACATAGCATTTATACTCAATGAGCATATTAAAACATCAAACTATGATATATTCTATTTGTGAATACATACCCCAGCTCCAGTCAATACAATTATTTTTTTGCATTCTTGCAGGAGTTTCACTGCATCCTCTATAGTATTAATATCTTTTCTCTTTTTTCTTTTAGGTGGTTCTGAGAGAATATTAACGACAATTTGCCATAATGTCATATTATCCAATTCAGGAGGAGGAATTGTTTCTGGTAATAGGTCTTTCAGAATTGCACGTGGATCTGTGCCTATCATGAGATGTTGTTGGACAAAAGTGTATGGACCTATTATGGAAAATAAAATAAAATAAAATGAGTACAACATAGCATAGACAGATTAAATGAGAATATGAGCACCTCACTACACTTCGGGTGCTTCTGGATTGAAAGGATTAGCCAGCTATAAACTATTATCCTGTGACAATCATAAATCAGGTTGACCATGTGATTGACACTATTTTACAATCTTTTTATGCAGTAGTCATTGAGTACCAGAGTTATCAAGCAAAGCATTGTTTGCTATGACTATTCTTGCCAATAACCAACAATAAATTACGATTTTTTTGCCAAACTGCTGCAAAAGGCATCATGTGACCATCTGCAGCTGTGTTGCTGAGCACCCAAAATGTGACTGCCTGAGGAGAGAGGACTGTCAAAACTTCAGAACCAACTTGCTTGCCTCAGGTAGGTCATAACACTGAATGGTTGCTAAGCGACCAGTCATACGTTGAGGACTACCTGTATGACATCTTTTCATATGTATACATAAGTACTGTATGTAAAAAAGCAGATGAGGAAAATAATTTGAGAAGCTTCTTCATTTATAAAAAGAATCAAAGATCGAAGTACATTATACATTTCTGCCCACAACTTTTAATCATGGATTTAAAGTGCCACAGAAAGAATCACTGAGAACCCTATAGTTCCATGCTTCTGTGAAGGTGGCATTCTTCTCTTCAGTTGTTAATTTAAGATTAAGTGCTATTAAACTCAGGGGAATGGAAATTAAAGACATTTCAGAAGCAGCAAGTGGCAGACTGTATAAAACGAATAAAGTACCCCAATGCCCTCAATGTTGATAGGAAAATAAATGAAGAATTGAGGTGATTTTTGTCAAGAAAAGGCTGGCTGGGGAATTTTGAGAATTGAACTCCACACATCTTAAAGCTGTCACAATTGAGAACTTCTGCCTTAGATTAACAACTAAATTTTACCTATCCGTGGCCTTGGAGTCCAATCACTGGAACTTGCATGAGAGGTTCTATCATCTTCATCACTGTCACAAGAATGGAAGCCATTTGCAATAATTTCATCACTAAAAAATATATTATCTGTAAAACAATTATAAAGTTATTGCACAAAAGTAGTACCATCATATTTGTAATATACTATATTGTTTTGCACAACTATATGGAAATAAATATTCTTGAGGTATGGTTTAAGTAATAGTATTGGGTAGATAAAAATCAGTAAACATAAGTTTTATTCTGTACAGAATCAAATCAATGATAAATTTAGTTTTAATTTTGGCATCTTCAATTAATGGAAAATGTGTGGTTGAAAAGTTCTTTTTAAAATATTTTAATGAGCCCTCTTAAAATCTTCTACACTTTAGAATGTAAGTGCAGCTTACATTTCTGCTTACATTTCTACAATTAGATGTACAAGGAGACAAGGAGAAACAAATTTCATATATATATATAGATCTATAAGTCTCCCTTTATTTTCATTTATCAGCAAAAAATGTTACACACACACACACACACATATATATGCAATTGTTAATATCTGCAATATAAACTGCAAGTGTTAAAAATAAGTCCTGAGACTCATTTAGAACAGTTTTTTCTGCTTTATACTGTGTGTAATTTCTATAGAATGTGTTGTCAAAAATGATTTTAAGGTGTCAATATATTTTCAATCTTTTAAACTACCCCAACAATTCTTGCTTTCAGAAAAAACATTTTCTCCATAATTTCAAAAGAAGCTTTATCAGTTGCTTCCAACTTCATCCCTATTCAGATGTATTCATAGGTTTAAACTCACTAAGGTTGCAATCTTGCATTTGCTTAAAAATATATTCCAATTATGTAATACAATGGCTTTCAAGCAAACATTTATAGAACAGGATACTGAAGCAATTGTTCTATCTCCTATATGCTTGTGTGTTTGCATACACACACACACACAGAAGTGATACCGAACTGATTCAATATTCTGACAAATCCATACAGCATTGCAGTCTAAAATTAAACAATTACTGTCTATGCATGTCCATTTTGTTAATGAGAAAAATTATAATCTGTCTAGTACAAGTTCTTAGAGTTAAGCCAATTTTAATAAAAACACTTGCCCTACGGAACACATTCGGCACTAATAGTTTTATAACGATTAGTATTTTCTTCACGCCTCACTAAAAAGAGCTAACATTTTCCTTTGCAATCTTCAAGTCCTATCCGTCATTAAGGGTAAATACTCGTGAATCCAGTGAAGATTATTGATTGCATCGCCATAAGGACATGGCGCAAATAAAAAAAATCGTTGAATTGCAAGAATGAGAATAAACTCACTCTTCAACCACGTGTACCATAAACAAAAAATCAAGAGTTAAAAGACCGAAGAGCCCGGGATCGCAAGTGGCTCTACCGATAGCGACCAGAAAGCCCAGGCAAGAAGGAGAGGCGCCGATTTTGGATGAACCGAATTACTTTTGAGTAAACCTGTCAAGGGCCGGGAGGGAGACTCCCCTAAGAGAAGCGCCCGGGGCCCCGTTTTAAAGAGGGGGCAGCCCCTATCGGGCTCCGGGCGCCAAGCGGTCTCGCTGTCAAGGCTGACGGGCCGCCTCTCCGGCGCTGCTCCGGCCTTCGGCTTCCCTCCCACCATCCCCAAAGGCTTCTCACCGGTTTGCGGCGCCCTGTCCGCCTCAGCCGCGCCGTTCGAAGACTGCGCCGGGCCGCAGCCAATGGCCGTCTCCGCTGCTTCACCGGCGGGCACCGCCTCCGCGCCCTCCCCTTGGCTCTGCCCCCGCGGCAGCTGCCGTTGGTGCGGCGACGGCGGCTCCTCCCGGACCAGGCCCCACCACCGGGCCCCGCTTTCCGCGCTACTCCAGCCCTCTCCTGCTCCCGCCGGCGCGGCCACCTCGCCCGGCTCGCCGCTGACACAGGCGCCGGGGACTGCCCTGTCCCCCTTCAGGGCCTCTTCGACAGCCCTTCCTGGCAGAGGCGCCGTGTCTGCCTCTCCGCCGGCTCCCGCCGCGGCCGCGCAGCTCTGGTCAGCCGAAGCCTGGCGTTGACGCTTGAGAGCGGGCTCGGGGCTCTCGGCGTCAGCGGCCGCCACGGCGCCGTTGTTGTTGTTGCCGCGGCGGCCGCCGCTCCGGGAATGGAGGAGTGGCATCTCCTCGTCGGCCATCTTGGAGCAGGAGCAACTGCTCCCTCCCCCTCCTCCTGTTTCCCCCCCACACCCGTCGTCAGTCGCGGCGGCCGCTGATAGTGGCGCCGCAGATAGAAGCACCCCCCCCTCAGAGAGAGAGAGAGATTTAAACGCAGCACGTGACCCGGCCGACGCCCACGCGGGCAGTAGCCCTGCGTAGCACCGCAACAACAACAAACGGGTCACATGACGAAGCGAGGTTTGAAATTAAAAAAAAAAGCAGCGGCGCAGGGGGAAGTAGAGACTTTTGCTGCGGAGGCGTCGGTCACGTGACGCCGCCCTCTTCGATCGTTGCCGAATCGCCCCTTTTCTGTTCGGCGCTGATCGTGGCGGATTCGCTGCTGCGCTGGGGGTGCCTCGTGCGTGGTCCCTCTGCGCTCGTAGCTAAATCCCGTCAGTCTTTTTGCTCCTGAAAGCCTCCCTAGGTGGCCTTTCCTGGTTCGGGTCCACCAACGGGGCTGTTCAAGAGCGAGGGGGAAAGAAGAACGTGGTGTAAACCAAGCATTGTGGTGGTTTTTTTTAAAGTACATTTTACACGCCCTTGGAAGTCAAACCCATACGACGCTGCGTTTGGAGATTTTAGGGCTGGGGGAATTTGAAATGCCATAGAGGCACTATAGGAATCTTCCTTTTGTAAACTTCCTTGGACAGCGACCAAGGCGATGAAAACGCAACTTTGCAACCAATCCCCACGTTTGCCCTCTTTTGTGATTCTGGGGAGGAAAGCTGAATAAGAGAGTAAACACAGTTGAGGTTTCACTTAGTGACCACTTCTCTTAAGGACTGAGGTGCCATTGGAAAAGCACCTTTGGGATTTCTCAGAATTAAAAGCAACAGGTAGTGGTCACACCATGGGGTTCCACAAGCATTTCAGCCAGTGCTGATATGTGTTGAGTAACTCTAACTAAACCACAGCAACAAGAGGGATTTCTGTGTCCTGCCTTAATTATTTATTTTTATTTTTATTTATTAGATTTTTATCCCACCTTTATTATTTTATAAGTAACTCAAGGCAGCAAACATACCTAATGCTCGCTCCTATTTTCCCCCAACAACAACTCTGTGAGGTGGATTCGGCTGAGAGAGAGTGACTGCTCCAAAGTCACCTATCCAGTTTTCCTGTCTAAAGCCGGACAAGAACTCGGAGTCTCCTGATTTCTAGGCCAGAACCTTAACCACTAAACCAAACTGACTCTCCAGTTTTCACTGCAAATATTTACATTTCCACTCTGCTTCCATCAGTATACAACTACACAGCTACTGTGGTTACACACTGCACTACCTCAGCTAGACAGCTGAACTGGTTCCATTATGTTGGGACAGAAGGAAATTGCATTCTGTTACACCCAGAAAAGTTTTAGTTTCTTATTCTAATTTAAGAATAAGAAAAGATTGTTTACAGATACAACTACATATGTCCATTCTGATTTCTATTAAATTAGTCTGCTTGGTATTACTTAGTTTGCAAATATTGTCCTGTGAGCATAAATTTTAAACACAGGTGATCACTTTTTTGTAAAAACAAGGTGCAAAACATGTTGTCTAGGTCTAAGAGGAACTGCAAATACCAGATTTCATAATCACTCACGTAATACTAGTACCCTAAAGTTGTAAAAACCGCTGAGTAAACAGAATTGTAAGTAATTATTTGTAACTGAACAATCGATAGGATAAATACTCATGTAGGTGTTTTTCAATGCTTCTGTTACAGTGAAATCCATTATATAAACAGTAATAATGTTTCACACTCAGAGGTAACATCAGAATTTTATATAATTTTGCAAGAAACACTTTACTTACGCATAGTTTGGTTTAGAATCTGAAACCAGCAATAGAATAAACATGGGTTTTTTTCAGTTTACTGGGGGGGGATTAAGATTATGTCATCATATACATATGCATACATTAATTCAAAAGATTTTTAAAGATTAACATATAATTGAAACCAGAAATTTTTGAGATCAATAGTTAAGCAGCTAGACAAAAATCAAGGAACTTTCTTTTTATAAATGATAACTTCAGTTATGCTACTATAGTCTAAAAAGCAGAAAGGTTCAGCAATACCAGTGGTGGGTTCCTACCAGTGCGGTCCACTCTATAGCACCGGTAGCGGCCCGCTGGTGACGTCACAGTACCGGTGCGGTCCGTTGCCGGTGCCTGGGTGCTGCCATTTTTTAAAAAAAAATTTTTTACATTTAAAATTTTTTTTTCTTCTGCGCATGCCCAGAAGCCGAGCTTCCGACACTGCGCATGCGCTGCCTTCCTACCCCACCGTGAGTCCAAGCAGGGGAGGATGGCTGAGGGAGCGCGTGAGACACTGAAAGAACGGGTGGCAGGAGCTATCTCCATTCCCCTCCCTTCAGCAGTCCGAGAAGCCACGCCCACCCAGCCACATGGCTGGCAAGCCACACCCACAAAATAAGCCACGCCCACAGAGTGGTAGTAAAAAAATTAGGAACCCGCCCCTGAGCAATACCCACAATGGAGGAATGATTGGTGAACATGATGGAATTTGCGAAGATGACTACATTATTTTTTTGGTTTAGAGAAAAAAAACAATATATTTATGATTGACTGGAACCCCCTTATAGACTTTTTGCATACTGTAAAATCGAAAAAAATGCACTTATGATTTGTGGTTAAAACCTGGATAATAGAAAAGAGCGACTTTTATTTTGTAATCGTAGAGTAAGAAGTAACTTTATAATTGAACTTACATTTGCTGCAAAGAAAATCAGAAGCTTTTTATTTCTTTTCCTTCTTTTTTTGCACTTCTGCCTTTTGTCTTTGTCTTTTCTTGTTTCTGCTTTTTCTTGTTATTAGTTTGTTAGCTTTTATGTTCATTGCAAACCTTCCATAAAAATTTGTTTTAAAATGATTAGATGAGGGATGGCACACCTTTGCAACGTTTTGCTCTTGACTTAATGGTCATCTCTTGAGCAAGAAGGATTTCTGCACAATTTTATCATGTTTATATGGTTAGGTTCTGCATGGTCTCCTTTTACAGGTAAGTCCTCAAATTACAACCATTAGTTTAATGACCAAAGTTACAATAACACTGAAAAAAGTACTGTATTTTTCGGAGTATAAGACGCACCAGAGTATAAGACACACCTTAGTTTTTGGGGAGGAAAATAGGGGAAAAAATCTACCTACCAGGTATTCATCTGGCTAGCGTCCTTAATCTGGTCAGCTTCAGCACATTATTTTATCCCCTGGTTAGGGCTGGAAAAAATCATCTTTGAAGGGAATAGCAATGAAAACAAGCCGGGAAGAGCCGGGGAAGATTGTTAGCACCTCGTTAGGGCTGGAAAAAAAAGCTTTGAAAAAGCTACATATAAGACGCACCCAAATTTTCAGCCACTTTTAGGGGGGGGAGTGTGTCTTATATTCCGAAAAATACGGTCACTTATAACTGTTTTTCACACTTAAATCGTTGCAGCATTCCCATAGCACATGATCAAAATCAGAGGTGAAATCCAGCAGGTTCTAACAGTTTCTGGAGAACCGGTAGCGGAAATTTTGAGTAGTTCGGAGAACCGGCAAATACCACCTCTGGCTGGCCTCAGAGTGGGGTGGGAATGGGGATTTTGCAATATCCTTCCCCCAGGAATGGGGAAGGAATGGGGATTTTGCAATGTCCTTCCCCTGCCACACCCACCAAGCCACGCCCACCAAGCCACACCCACAGAACCGGTAGTAAAAAAAATAGGATTTCACCACTATCAAAATTTGAGTGCTTGGCAGCTGGCATGTCTTTATAACAATTGCACTATTTCAGGGTCATGCGATTACCATTTGTCACCTTTCCAGCTGGCTTCCAACAAATGGGAAGCTGGATTCACTTAATGACCTGTGATTCACTTAACAACTGTGGCCAAGAAGTTTGTAAAATGAAGCAAAACTCACTTAACGACCGTATTGCTTAGCAATGGGAATTTTGGGCTCAATTGTGGTCATAAGTCGAGGACTACCTGTAATTTCCCATACAACTGAACACTGAGTGAGATCATTCAGATAGTAGAATAATGTCATCAGCGTGAGATGATGAGATGAAGCTCTTTCTTTGAGTTATGAAGATATGGAGACATTTATTTATTTAATTTGTATCCTGTCTTGATTATTAATAATACAAAAAATAACTCAAGGCAGCTATCATATTCAACGCATCTTCCTCCTCCTATTTTCCCCACAACAACCACCTTTTGAGGTGGGTTGGGCTGAGAGAGAGAGGGTCTGGCCCAAAGTCACCCAGCTAGCTTCCATATCTAAGGTGGAACTTGAAGTCATGTTGTCTGGTTTCTAGCCTGATGCCTTAACCATTGGAGCAAATTAACTGTCTTATAGGCCCTTGGTTCATTAAATTTATTTATTTATTCATTCATTCATTCATTCATTCATTCATTCATTCATTCATTGGATTTATAGGCCGCCCAACTCCCTAGGGACTCTGGGCGGCTTAACAACATATCCAAGAGTATAAAATGTAAAAAACAGTAAAATCATAAAACCCATATTAAAAACTCATACATACCTCTCTCATGGGCCGGATCTTATCCATTATATTCCCATCAACGGTCCCAAGCCTGATGGAAGAGCCAGGTCTTAGTTGCCTTACGGAAGGCCAATAGGGTGGGGGCAGTCCGGATCTCCGGGGGTAGCTGGTTCCAGAGGGCCGGAGCGGCCAAAGAGAAGGCTCCCCCGCGGACCCGCCAACCGACATTGTCTGGTTGACGGGACCTGGAGGAGACCGACTCTGTGGGCTCTCACTGGTCGAAGGGAGCTATGTAGTAGTAGGCGGTCTCGGAGGTATAAATGCTTTTCACATCTGTGCTAGCTATGGCCCATCTTAGAGAGATAGCATTGCTATAGTAGTTTGATGACTTCTTGATTAGATTACCTCGATCCACAAGATTACCGCATCAAGATTAGGGTCTAGAATTACATGATCACCTCTGAGTTCCCTCAGTAGAAAGTGCTGATATTAACTGGTCAAGCACCTTTGTTTACAGGGGAGATTATACAAAGTACCTGTGACCATAGCTTTTGGAGGAACACCACTTTCTACAACTCAAGTTCATCTTCACCAGGTGGCCTCTCGTGTACCTGGGAGCACACCTTTATGGTAGTAGCCCCTCCCTCTGCTATGTCTCCCCAAAGGCTCTTTAAAAACTAAGAAATCTTCTAATTCCTAACTAATTATTAGAATCATCATCATCATCATCATCTAAGAAGTATAATAATTATTATTATAATTTTTAGAATAATTATTATAATTATTAGATTATTGGAAATTCCTTCTATCCAGAACATAGCATATAAGCAATGGTGGACCAGGGTCCACAGTATTGTCTGGAATGCTACACATCCTCTTCATATATCATATATCATATATCAATCATATCATATCATATCATATCATAATCTATCTATCTATCTATCTATCTATCTATCTATCTATCTATCTATCTATCTATCTATCTATCTATCTATCTATCTATCTATCTATCTATCTATCTATCTATCTATCTATCTATCTATCTATCTATCTATCTATCTATCTATCTATCAAGGTAAAGGTTCCCCTTGCACATATGTGCTAGTCGTTCCCGACTCTAGGGTGCGGTGCTCATCTCCGTTTCAAAACCGAAGAGCCAGCGCTGCCTGAAGATGTCTCGGTGGTCATGTTGCTGGCATGACTAAACGCTGAAGACGCACGGAACGCTGTTACCTTCCCACCAAAGGTGGTCCCTATTTTTCTACTTACATTTTTATATGCTTTCGAACTGCTAGAAGCTGGGACAAGTAACGGGAGCTCACTCCATTACGTGGCGCTAGGGATTCGAACCGCCGAACTGCCGACCTTTCTGATCGACAAACTCAGCGTCTTAACCACTGAGCCACCGCCTCTCCCTCCCCCCTCTCTAGATAGATAGATAGATAGATAGATAGATAGATATAGATATAGATATAGATATAGATATAGATATAGATATAGATATAGATATAGATATAGATATAGATATATACTCTGGCTGGTTTATAATCAAATGTATTGGTTGCCCAACTTATACTGAGTCTTTTCTCATTGACTTAGTTTCCTCCTTTCATTATCGGAATTATTTGTACCCATTTAACTCCTAGATAATTAGTTAATTCCATTTATTCATTGATGTGTCTTAAATGATAGGCTACAGTTCACAAACCTCTACTCTGGTGCTCTGTGTGAACCAAGTCATTATCTTTTGGAACAATTCTTGTATATCCAATTTAATAGCGCAGTCATAAACACGTCACAGTGAAGAGAGCCTACCTGGAAAATAAGAAACATTAAACTACAGAAGCTTTTGCAACCAAGTCAGAGGTGGGCTCCTCCCGGTTCGGACCGGTTCGCCTGAACCAGTAGCAAACCTCTGGTGATGTCACAATGATATCACGGAACCGATTCGGTCGGTGCCAGTCCGTGGGCACTGCCACCTTTTTTTTTGGAATTTTTTTGAGGAATTTTTTCCGTTTTTTTCCTTCTGCGCATGCACAGAAGCCGAGTTTCCAGCACTGCGCATGCATCGCCATCTTGTTTTTGGCTTTTTTATTTTTTGGGAATTTTTCGGATCTTTCAGCACTGCACATACGCATACGAGGCATGGCCACGCGGCGCGGGAGGAAGGGAACCGGCAGCGAGGTAAGTTAGAACCCACCCCTGAACCAAATATGAAGCTAGAATTACTGAAGAAAATCAAGGACAAGTTCAATTTCTTATTGTCTTAATAGTAAAGGTCTTGAATATTTATTTTTAGTAACTTTAGTTGCAATGCATCATTGAAGAGAGTACTTTGTTCAATTACAAATATGCCACATAAAATACATAATCATTCATATATACATAAAACCAACTCTGAAAAATCCCACCTCCACTCATTGAAAGTTCTTGGAAATAGGTGGATTCCTTTTAACATGACATGGAAAACTACCTCTCCCATGAAGCTTTGCAGCTGCAGTTTGTCCTTTGTTTTCACCAATAAAAGCAGGCTTATTCAGGGGTGTAACTTCAGAGTCTCTGACGACATTTGTTCTGTGTATAAAGGCAACTGTAATTGAGCTTTAGCATCACTGTTACATCTGTGGATTCTCATGCAAATATTTTAAATAAACCTTGGCTGTTTAGACTCCCTGTTTCTGAGAAAGCAGAGTGTGTTAAAAATGGATGCAATATTCAGCTGCAGGCTGGAGGATATGGAAGATTATTATAGCTTGCTGGGATGTGATGAATTATCTACAGTAAGATAACTTTTAAATTTATATATCCTCTTTCCATCTTTGTCAATTGGTTGAATTTGAACTGTGTGTATAACAAGAGTGTTGACTTTTTTCGTTTTTCTATAATGTTCTCAAACCTGTACCTATTATAGTAATTAATCTGTTTAGTCTTTTTCTTTAGCCATCTTCTGTAGTACTGTTGGAAAAGTTTCTCTTGAATTCTGCATTGTTTATTTATATAGCTGAACCATTGTGTCATGTAAATGTGAAGTAGTCTTCAAAGAAAACTTGTGGATTTCTAAAAAGCTATTCATAACGCAATACAAGGTAAAGGGATGTTGTTTAGAAAAGAACTCCTATGATGCTTAATAAGATTTATATTGAGTAAGGGGGCAAGAGTACAGTAATTATCTGCTATAGTATAATTATATATATAATTCATAGGAGATGAATTGTGGAATATTGACACATCTTTTAGACTTTTAAGAATGTCTAAAACCTTGGATACATTACAAAATATTCACAGTTGATTATACGTGATAAACACCCTTCAGTTATGAACTAATAGGGCTGCGCTATGCTAAAGGCTGATGTTCACAAAATTTGACAGCAATTGTAAAATTTGTTGGCAATGGTTTTCCCAATGAAATAGTAATGGTCAGGGCCTGTAGCATGTTTTAAAAAAATGTTTTCTTTTAGGATGCAACTCTAGAGCACTTCTTTATATCAAGTCCTACCACTGCTCCTCTCAGTAACTAGCCATGACTAATTTCAGACTGCAGATGGCAAAAATTGAACCTAAAATATTTATCAGCTGTTCTACTACTGTGCAATGATCTTTTTTTGAGGTTGCGACTTACTGGAAATGGAAATATCTGTTTACTTGAATGAATGTTGTAATCTCTTGTAGTGAAAGTATGTGATTTTTGGAGTGGAGTAGGATGTAGTAACGCTTATGTTGTAATATTTCATATGGCTTGTACTTTGTCCACTATTCGTTTTATGATCCTATAAACACTGAAGCTTTAGACAATATTGTTGATGGAAATGGTTAAGAAGAATGTAATTTTAGCTACTCTAGTAAAAATATTTTTCAGTTGTCTTAAACAGCAACCAGGTGTTATGGAAGATTTTGATTCTTAAAAATGTGGATTTTGAATTAAGGTTTCAAGATTTCCTGTTATGATAATGAGGTGGCCAAAAAGTTGCCTCTTTTATTGGCTTTCACCTGATTATTTTTAATTTGCATCAAGAGTCAATAATTGACAAGGCATCAATTTGTTTTTTATAAGTATAGAAAAGTATTTCAAATTTGCTAAATTGCTAAACTTGCTAAATTCATTTATTTTTCGGGGGGAATATAAATAGTTGATTTGGCCACAAAGAATGTTAAACTGAAACTATTTGAACTACCTCATTTTCCACAAATACAAGTATATAAGATCCCAGATGCTAATCAAAGATTTAATTTTAATTAGATTAATTTGCACAAGAGTATAATCAGGTTTTATAAGATAAGAAAACGTGGAATTTTTCTGAAAACAGAATAATACAGTGTCCTTTTGTTATTTTCAGTATGGCAATTTAAAATTCATGTAAATATAAAATTGTCTTTTTATGTACACTGAGAGCATATGCACCAAAGACAAATTCCTTGTGTGTCCAATCACACTTGGCCAATAAAGAATTCTATTCTATTCTATATTAAAACTAATCAATTACAGGACAATGAAAGAGATTATAACATGTAACATATGGATTCACATTTTTAATATTACATAAGTGGTGATCTGCTACTGCATACCTATTTTAGGCAGCACATTTTTTTACTGGGAATTCTAATCGTCACTCAAACCTTTGAGTTAAAATGAGGAGTATCTCAACTCTAAGCTAAGTTCCATATTTTTACTAGGTAGTGAGGATTTTAGCTCCAGTTTTTAGCATAGAAATAACTCATAGAACGGTGATAACTTGAATTTTGATCAGGGGACTGTGCGGATGCTGCGGCTGTCGTAAGTACAAGGGCCAACCCTAAGTTAATTTTCTCAGTACCATTGTAACATTGTAACGGTCATTAAACGATTGGTTGTAAATTGAGGACTACCTGTAAATAATTTCATAATCTTGAATAGATAAATTTCTGTGGTCACAGAAGTCCATAATTTCACATGTATAAATGGTATGCTAATATTTTACTTTCTTGCCCTTCCTTTGCATGCGGTACGGATGTGAGCAATTCTTAAAAGATGCTCAGAAAAAGAAAAACATGAAAAAGACTCAACTTTCATGAATTGTTTTGGCTGTTTTTCCATAGGTTGAACAAATTGTTGCAGAGTTTAAAGTTAAAGCTCTTGAATGCCATCCGGACAAGCATCCCGGAAACCCTCATGCTGGTATGTCTTTCTCTTTTTCTTTCTGTTAAACCATCATGAAGTAGAAGTGGATGCTCTTGGGCAAAGCAAACATCCTCAGTAGCACCCAGTGAACCAGAAAAAGGGATGTTCAAATGTGTAATTCCCTCGTCATGCAGATTTGGGTATCCTTGTCTAAAACAAAGTTACTCATCCTGTTGGTCAGCTCTTTAAAGCTCTTGCAAGTGTTCAACTCTTAGATCCTGCTAGGTTGTGACCTAGTCGGTGTATTTTATGTGATATCTTCCCAGTGGTAGGTTGTCATGTATTGCTTCAGCATTTATGCAGCAGTGAATCTGGAAGGGGCCTATAGCTGCTTGGTTCTGTAGCCCAGTTTTTTGACAACATATATTTAATTGGGGGGTTACAAAAACTGCTTATATTTTTTTGAAACCGTGCTCTTTATTTAAATAAGTAGGTGTCCGAGCTTCGAGGTAATACCAGGTTACCACAAGGTATAAACAGATACCACAAGGACAACTGCACTTCTATTATTCTGGAGGTGTAAAGGATTCTTGAAAGACCTATGGTGTTTCTTCTTCCTTCCCTCTTCTAATAAAAAAGCTCCTGAGTTTCTTTCTCACATATTCCCGTTTTCCCAGGCTACACCAGTGGTGGGTTCCTACCGGTGCGGTCCACTCTATAGCACCGGTAGCGGCCCGCTGGTGATGTCACAGTACCGGTACGGTCGGTTGCCGGTGCCTGGGCGCCGCCATGTAAAAAAAAGTTTTTTAAATTTTTTAAAAAAATTTCTTCTGTGCAAGCCCAGAAGCCGAGCTTCCGGCACTTGTCATGCACTGCTTTCCTACCCCACAGTGAGTCCAAGCAGGGGAGGATGGCTGAGGGAGCGCGTGAGTCGCTGAAAGAACGGGCGGCAGGAGCTATCTCCATTCCCCTCCCTTCAGCAGTCCGAGAAGCCACGAACGTGCGGTGATGATCCCAGGCATTTTCGCACGTTCGAGGCTTCTCGAGCTGCTGAGGGGAGGGGGAACGGGCGGCAGGAGCCTAGGATCATCGAATGGGGAGAAGCATTCAGGCCGGACGGAGCCTCCTAGAAGAACCGCTGCCGCGGTCTTGCTGCTCCCGCTGCGGGGGGCTGCGTTGCGGGTGGACAATGCCCCCCCACTTCTCCAGCCGCTGCCAAGCTCCCGAGGCCCACGCCCACCCGGTCACATGGCTGGCAAGCCACACCCACAAAATAAGCCACGCCCACAGAGTGGTAGTAAAAAAATTAGGAACCCGCCTCTGGGCTACACTCCTGTTTTACCAGTGGTTGCTGCATATTTTCTCCAAGGCCATTTCCATCCTCTTCTAAAGCAGGAAATACCCTTTGAAGATGCCCTTCTAGGCATAAGCTCAGCTTCCTGATATGTGGAAGATGGTCTTCTCCCAGGTCTTGGATAGCTCCACCCAGAGAAGTCCATTTGGTACCCATTCTCCTACAGTTTAAGAAAATAGCTTTGATTTTAGTAGCTTGTTTATAATTTGCATTTTAATTGTTTAAATTGGCCCAGAGTGCTTATAGAAGCACTCAAAACAGGATAGAAATTCAATAAATTATAAATGCATAAATTCTCGCTGTGGGTAAAAAGTCACATATGTAGATATTGTCAGGGTTCCAAATAGCATCGAAAATTAAATCAGAGTCTGAGGCAAAGTATTCCTCAAAGTTCCAATTTATTAGCAGAGCCATGTTGGCACATCTGGGAGAAACCCGAATCTGAAGTCCCAGGGGTTTCTCCACCCAGTTGAAAGTTCAAGCCCTTGTCCCTACACCCCCAAGTCCATTATGTTGACCAATCTTCAACTGTCACCCTGGCAAGAATCCACCCATCTTCTTCCGTGCAGGTCCAGGAGTGCGCAGACAAAGGATGACCTTGACTATCTAGAAATAATTTGTTATGGCTACATGCAGACATCCCTCATGCAATTCCCCCTCCCAAATTCCCACAGTAAAGAATGCACATTAAACTACTATAAAGTGTGGCAGGCCAAAGACCCCAACTAAAATGGCTTCGGCCTGACAGATATCTTATTCCAAATCAAAGTTAGCAAAGCAGCAATTTTGAGAAATGGGAAAATACTTTTTAACTCATTGCATCAGCATATATTTATTCTTCAAGCAATATATAACAAATCAAAGCTGAACCTCAAATGCGTGTGGGTGCTGCTTGCGCTGTGAGTATTATTTATATGATAAATTGTGGTAGAATCAGTGGTGGGTTCCTACCGGTGCGGTCCACTCTATAGCACCGGTAGCGGCCCGCTGGTGACATCACAGTACCGGTGCGGTCGGTTGCCAATGCCTGGGTGCCACCATTTTAAAAAAATTTTTTTTTAATTTAAAAAAAAAATTTGTTCTGCGCATGCCCAGAAACCTGACAATTAAGTCTTTCCCCGTCCCTTCGCTTGAAAATAATAAGAAGCTCGCATTTGACACTTTTCCTTCACTTTTGCCTAAAGCTTCCCAAAGTGGGCGTTTTCCAAAAGCTTAACCTTTTATACTGTTAATTTTATAGAGTTTTATACTGTTATTCTTTAGATGAAAACATTGAGGACTGTTAAAAGATACTGTTCTTTTAACAGTCCTCAATATTTTCGTCTAAGGAATCCATGACTGAAACCAAAAATGCTGTATGAGACTTGCTTGTCTTTTAACTATAGCATTTTCTCCATATAAAGGTTGCATACACGCACTTTGTATGCAAAGCTTTTCATGTAAGGTATAAAATAGCAAAAATAGTAGTAACATCTCTCTGAAATAACTAATATATGACCGGCAAGCCACGCCCACCCGGTCACATGGCTGGCAAGCCACGCCCACCCGGTCACATGGCTGGCAAGCCATGCCCACCCAGTCAAATGGCTGGCAAGCCACACCCACAAAATAAGCCACACCCACAGAGTGGTAGTAAAACAATTTGGAACCCGCCCCTGGGTAGAATCATCTTTATTTTCCCATATTTTTTCATGTAAAGCTGTGAATGGTTCAAAGGTGAGTAGGAATTTCCTTGCTGATCCCCTTCCTTGAGGCTCTGGATAGAATATATCTAATCATGATGACTAGGGGCATGACTCTGTTTGGATCTGGATTAATGCTGGGCTACCAATATTAGGCTACCAGCTTGCACTTAACCACAGCACAAATGCAGATTAGTTTTGTGGCTTTCATCTAATCCGCAGACTGTGACTGTGAGGGGCTTAAGCCCTCATTAATTATATAAACACCTTTGTCCAGCCTCAGCCATATGTACCCATTTCATGGGAGGGAAGTTAGGGGACTAGCATTGTTGGAAACAGAGCCAACAGAGGCAAGATCAGCAATGGAGAAAGCACATTTCCTGTTAGTATAGTTTTCAGCTGATTCAAAGCTGGCTGGAGAGCACTTGAGATACACTGGTGTGATTTTGTTGGCATCACCTAGTGCCTAATTGGTGATATGTGCAAAGGAGTTCCTCTTCCTGCTTGTTTATTAGCATAAAAGCTTGGGAAGGGGGCTATTTTCAGTAGTAAAACGCCACTGAAACTATTACACGCCTGCTGTCAATTGATCCCAAGTGAATCACACATCTTGAGCCCCCAAGGGAAGTCGACTGCAACACTATAAAAAGCCTATCCTGCCCATTAATCTCAATTTCTTTCAAAGCTATTCCTCTTTTTTAAAAAAACAATTGTTTCTCCATTAACACAAATCAATGCAGATGCACAAGACTGTATCAGTTTCAAAGGTGCTTTTTCCTTCAGAAGTCAACTGATGTGTGGATGTGTGGATAAATAAGAGCTAGGGAAAATACTGCATGTTAATTAAAATGAATGGTGTGTGTGCTTCCTCAAAAAAAAACCCCCATTCAATAATTTATGATTCCTCTGTGTCGCAAAATTTGCGTCACTAAAAATAAAAGCTACCACCTTCCTTTTGTCTGCATTGCTTCCTGTGCAAGCGCTTTCAAACTGCAAAATGGTAAGAAGCCATTTAATCGGAAGAGCAATCTCTACCATATTTGTATTTGTCAGCCCTTATTAGCATTTGAATTTCATGCATTTCCAAACAAATATCCGTTTTAGTAAACCTGCATAAATGAAGGATCACTGCTGGTGCCACAGAACAGAAAGGTGACTCATAGCTAAAACAAATATTTTCATAATCTTTAGAGATGCTATTTCTGTTACCAGGAGGAGGAAACTAGAAAGATTTAAATCTCCTAGAGCAGTGATGGCGAACCTTTTTTCCCTCGGGTGCCGAAAGTGCATGCGCGCGTGCTATCGCGCATGCGCGAGTGCCCACACCCATAATTCAATGCCTGGGGAGGGCGAAAACGGCCTCCCCCCTCCCCCAGAGGCCCTCTGGAGGCCGGAAATGGCCCGTTTCCCAACTTCTGGTGGGCCTGGTAGGCCCATTTTTCATCCTCCCCAGGCTCCAGAGGCTTCCCTGGAACCTGGAGAGGGCAAAAACACCCTCCCCAGTCCCCCCGCAGGCCCTCCAGAAGCCGAAAACGCCCTCCCAGAGCCTCCGTGCGAGCCAAAAATCAGCTGGCCGGCGCGCACATGCGCGCTGGAGCTGAGCTATGCAATGGCTTGTGTGCCAGCAGATATGGCTCTGCGTGCCACGTGTGGCACCCGTGCCATAGGTTCGCCATCACTGTCCTAGAGAGAAAATACAAAGAGCTCACCACCATAATGCAACCCACCAGATTGGTAATCTGTTACTCGACCTTGGCCTCTTGAAGATGGGCGGACTTCAAAGCTGGCTGGGGAATTCTGGGAATTAAAACCCACCCATCTTCAAGAGGTCAAGGTTGTAGTAGATGTTATTAAAGGACTAGAGGAGGACAACTGGGTCATGTCCAGGTGGGTTGGGCCACAGGTTCTCCAGCCAGCATTGGAGACGACTGTTGAATCATGTGATGATCCTTTAGCACAGGGGTCGGGAACCTTTTTGACTAAGAGAGCCATGAAAGCAAAAAATTTGGACATTTATTTCAGTGAGAGCCATATAATATATTTTAAAAGTGAATTCAACTAAATGTCAGTATAATAAGCCTCTGAATTTATTCTTTTAAATAATGTTGTTATAACACTCACCATACGGGGCACGGGGCGGGGCACGCAGGACGGGGTGCCGGGTTGCAGGCCGGCAGCGGCGGAGGGTCGCTTGAACTCGCTTCCCGCCGCGGACCGCGTTCACGCGCGGCGGCGGCAGCAAGCCGGGAGCGCTCGCCTGGAATTGGAATCAGCGAGCAGCTGGGCATCGGGGCTCTTCCCCCGCCTTCTCCATCCTCCAGGGTCGCCACTGCGGGGGTTCCGTCTCTCCGGTGGTGCCTGCGTTGGAAGGGAAGGGGGGGAAAGGCAGCCTGCGGGGCTTGGCACGGCTGGGAGTTGCGAGGCGGCGTAGCAACCGGGCTGTTCCTCCGGGTGTGCTAAAGTGCTTGAGTTTTTTCTCTCTCACACACACATGCACAACCTTCCAACGACAGGGAAGTCGTGCTGGGAGATCCAGTCCGACCCGGTCGTTGGAAGGTTGTGCATGTGTGTGTGTGAGAGAAAAAACTCAAGCACTTTAGCACACAGCCCGGCAAAGACGGGTGAGGAAGGAGAGAGAGGGGCGGGTCCTGTCCCCAGAGCTCTTCGGAAGCGGGGCGCAGCGCGGGCAGGAGACACCCGGGGAACTTTCCTCCTCCTCCCCCTTTTCTCCCTGGCTCACACGCTTACAAGTTACTTTTTTTCTCCCCGCTTCCGAAGAGCTCTGGGGACAGGACCCGCCCCTCTCTCTCCTTCCTCACCCATCTTTGCCGGGCTGTTCCTCCGGGTGTGCTAAAGTGCTTGAGTTTTTTCTCTCTCACACACACATGCACAACCTTCCAACGACCGGGTCGGACTGGATCTCCCAGCACGACTTCCCTGTCGTTGGAAGGTTGTGCATGTGTGTGTGAGAGAGAAAAAACTCAAGCACTTTAGCACACCCGGAGGAACAGCCCGGTTGCTACGCCGCCTCGCAACTCCCAGCCGTGCCAAGCCCCGCAGGCTGCCTTTCTTTCCCGCCCTTCCCTTCCAAAGCAGGCACCACCGGAGAGACGGAACCCCCGCAGTGGCGACCCTGGAGGATGGAGAAGGCAGGGGAAGAGCCCCGATGCCCGGCTGCTCGCTGACTCCAATTCTGGGCGAGCGCTCCCGGCTTGCTGCTGTCGCCGCCGCCGCTCACCCTTCAACAGCCAATCAGCGTGGGGCGCCGACAGCAGCGACGTCATCTCTCTGCGCCCGCCTTGCAGAGAGAAAGGCATGGGTGGGTGTTTTAAGGTGACCAGATGTCCCGACATTGTTTTAAAAAATCGGGACTTTTTAAGAGGGCGGGCGGAACGCGGGACAAATGATTAAAAAGCGGGTCTGTCCCGCCAAAATCGGGACGTCTGGTCACCTTAATTAAAACAAGTGAGAATATTTTGTTTTATCTGCGAGCCATATGCAATCATCAAAAGAGCCACATCTGGCTCGCGAGCCATAGGTTCCCGACCCCTGCTTTAGCTGTTCCAGTGCTTCTCTGGGAATTAAACATTTTATTTTCTGTAATCTGACATGAACATTGGAGATTTTGTTTTTGGGAGGGTTGTTTTTTTTTAACCATTTGAAATCTTGAAATTCAGCTACGATGTCCACCCCATTTAGGTTTTCTGGCTTGGACTACAAAAAAAGTCCAGGCATTGTTTTCCTAAATAATAAAAGCATGGAGGATTTTTTTTTAATTGAAAGAGTTTTATTAGTACAAAGTACAATTTTTTTTAATTCCCCCCCTTCCCCCCCCCCCCACCCCAAATCCCTCCCCTTCCCCGACTTCCCAGAAAGAACACAGGATATAATCTTCAAATAACCATAAACTAAAATATGCTAACAAAACATAAATTCTATTCCCCTAAGAGAAAAAGAAAACTCCACTTTATCTAAAATCTGTTAAACCATTCTAAAATTCTAACCATATATCATTATTAAACTATATATATTTTCTTAATCTGATACTTTTTTTGAATATAATCAGTCCATCTACTCCATTCCAATATGTATCTTTCATTTGAGTGATCTTTTAAGTATGATGAGATTCTTGCCATTTCTGCCAGGTGTGTGACTTTTATTGTCCATTCCTCAATAGTAGGTATATCTTCTTTCTTCCAATATTGTGCTACCAACAATCTGGCAGCCGTTATCAAGTTCAAAATCAATTTAGTCTCTATTACAGTACAGTCCATAATTATTCCCAGCAAGAAGAACTGTGGTGTAAACTTAATTTTTTTCTTCAAAATATTCTGAATAATCCACCATATTTTAATCCAAAAAGCCTTAATTTTCTTACAAGACCACCAAATATGAAAATAAGTTGCATCTTCACATTCACATCTCCAACATTTAGGTTGTAAATTTGGATACATACAAGCTAGTTTTTTTGTATCAAAATGCCATCTATAAAACATTTTATAAAAATTTTCTCTTAAATTTTGAGCTTGTGTAAATTTTACATTTCTAACCCATATATTCTCCCACGTTTCCATCATTATAGGTTCACCAATATGAGCATGCTGAATTTTTGTCCTCCCCTTCCCCCCTCGTCCCCTTCTTCCCCCATGTGCTTTTACCACAAAAACAGGTGAGAAAACCTGAGATAGTCTTGAGGTCTGTGAAGATTCTCAGTCATCCAGGTCATAGCTGTCTCAAAAGGCAGTTACTGAACCTATCTTTCCATCCCCACACCATCCAGTCTCAACTATCAGTACTTATCCTTCCATTCCCCACCACCACCACCAATCAGAATGGATGAAGCTTCTTGAATGAGAAGCAAAACCTTTTCTTCTTCCTCAAAGAAAAAACAGTTTGCCTTTTAAAGAAAAAACCACCTTTGAGACTGAGATAGTCTTGTGAATCTGCATTGAGCAGATTCCTCTTTGTAGCTCTCTCCCCCCCCGTCAGGCTGTGATTTTATGTTGCCTGTTACATGTATATGCAGGGAGATGCATCCCTATCAAATATAGTGGTTTATTCCTGAGCACGTGATTAATATGTTCCTAGTACGCATGTGTACATTCTTTTCTTTCGATCTTTCCTTTTGTCTTCTGCTTCTGTACGAAGCAACACCTCTTTTATAGCCAGGATGTGATTTATTATTTTTGTATCGAAATAAATATTTTATACCTTAGCATTTACACTGCGGTTTATTTTGATAATATCAGAGTTTCAGGAAAAGATTCATTTCGCCTCTGATGAGAGTAATTCTTATCTTAACACCCCCATTCTTAAATTAATCAACATGGATTGGAACCAGCTACCACCGGAGATCTGTACCATCCCCACCTTGTTGGCCTTCCAGAAAGTCGTTAAGACCTGGCTCTTCCGACGGGCTTGGGGGTAGTGACCCCATGGAGTGGATTAAAAGGGGTTGTCCCTTGAATGTTGTGAATGGTTGAATGGTTTTTAAATTTTTAAATGTATTTTTAAACTTATTTCTTGGATATTTTTATTCTGACTTGTTTATGCTTGCTGTAAGCCGCCCAGAGTCCTTCGGGAGTTGGGCGGCATAGAAGTGTGAACAAATAAATAAATAATAATAAATAAATACCCAGCCTGGTTTTTGGACCTAAGAGAGACCTAAAATTCATAGTCACCTGCTTGTTAGCCCATCACCTGAACCACCACATACCAAACTGAAACTCTAAGTGTTATGAAACCAAACAAGAATGATTATCTTCTCTGATGGTGCAAAAAAATACCCAGTAACATTCTAGTTTTTTCTCATTCATTAACATTCATTAATTTTATCATTGAGCCATATGAGAAGCTGGGACTGTTGTGGAGGGCTGAATCAATAGGGTTGTGAAGATATGTAGGCATGCACACATGCACACACATATGTAAACTGAAAAAAAAGCAGTCACCTTCAAAGTAAAAGCAATCCATGAGAGCCAAACAGCGACAACCCAAAGGGCCAGATGTGGCTCCGGGGGCCAGGTCTGCTCTACGCTAACGGGTAGGCATGAGGTTAGGACTTAGCCTGAATAACAGAATAACAGAGCTGGAAGGAACCTTGGAGGTCATTTAGTCCAACCCCCTGCTCAAGCAGAAGACCCTGCACTATTCCAATCTCTTCTTGAAAACCTCCAGTGATGGAGCACCCAGTACTTCTGGGCTGAGTGAGTTTTGCTTGGAGCTGAAGGTCCACTTGATAATGCCCTCAGTACAGTAGAAGTAACCATGAATTCATCTTCCAAATATTCTCACGCTTCTAAATAATATGCAGAAGGAAAAATAATTCTGTCTTAAATTGCAAATATGTCGTTGGCGATAGCTTTATAAGCACAAATTCTTTGCATTTCAGTCAGGACTGAGTATCTTTTGAAAATAATAATAATAATAATTTATTAAACTTGTATCCCGCCTGACTCTTGTCTGTTGCAGAGGCATTGAAGACTGAGCAAGCAAATTCCATTTTATCTCTTTATCTTTATTTATTTGTATCCCACATTTATTATTTTTATAAATAACTCAAGGCGGTGAATGCACACTCCCTCCTCCTATTTTCCCCACAACGACCCTGTGGGGTGGGGTGGGCTGAGAGAAAGTGACTGGCCCATAGACACCCAGCTGGTTTCATACCTAAGGCATTTTGTTGTTGTTGTTATGTACATGTAGGTGTGCATAATGTAGTAAGTCAAAAGCAGTATGCCACTGATCAGATCAGGGATGTCCAACCTTGGCAACTTTTAAGACTTGTGAACTTCAATTCCCATGCTGACTGACTATTCTTGGAATTGAAGTCCACAAGTCTTTAAGTCGTCTGGATCAGACTCCTACAAAAAGTGAATCTAATCATATGCTAGAAAAAGTTATGAATGCTTTCCTTTATAAAATGTCCTTCTATTTCTGTTCTATAGTGGAGAATTTTCAGAAGTTACAACATGCAAAAGAGATTCTTTCTAATGAAGACAGCCGGGCTCGTTATGACTACTGGCGAAGGAGTAGAATTGCTATCCCATTCCAGCAGTGGGAAGCCCTGAGCAACTCAATGAAAACAGTTAGTTTTGTCTTGTGCAACCACATATCTCCGAGAAATGAACCGTTATACCCATTTGTGGGCGGGAAAGCTGGGTGGCAGAGTTATGGGTATTTTTTGTTCTCCACTACTCCTGGTACAACTCAAGAAACTGATTATCACTTCTAATATCTTACCTGGCATAGGATCAGGTTCAGGGGTGAAATACTACCGGTTCGGCCCGGTCTGGGCGTACCGGTATCGGCGGCCGCCGGTGGTTTGGAGAACCGGTAGCGGCGGCAGCACAAGGCTCCGCCCACCCACCCAGACGTCGCCATTTTCTTGTTTTCAACCCTCTGCACATGCGCAAAGCCTTCTGCACATGCGCAGAGGGTGAAAAAGCGAGCGCTTCCTAACCGATAGGGAAGGTAAGTAGATTTCACCGCTGATCAGGTTATTTGTGGAACCACTTGCTTCCAAGGGTATCTGCCTATCCCATATGCCCCAACAAGGAGAGAGCATGCTCTGTGTCCCCTCCTCAAAATAATATCCTGCCTTCTTGGTGGTGGCCCCTGCCTTTTGGAACTTCTCTCTGACATACGGTTGGCTCTGATCCTGCAGATGTTTAGAAAGGCGGTCTAGACCTGTCTTTTTCTAGAGGCCTTTTGGTCAGGATGAATTCCCAATATGAGGAGTTATAATGTATCTCACTCTAGTCACCATTTTATTTTATTTTTTAAAGAAGGCTTTAATGATGTGTGTTGTTTCTGTATTGGTTGGTTAGTTTGATTTCTTTATTTCTTTATTTCTTTCTTTCTTTCTTTCTTTCTTTCTTTCTTTCTTTCTTTCTTTCTTTCTTTCTTTCTTTCTTTCTCTCTCTCTCTCTCTCTCTGTCTCTGTCTCTGTCTCTGTCTCTCTCTCTCTCTCTCTCTCTCTCTCTCTCTCTTTCCTTCTTTCTTTCTTTCTCCCAGAATCACATTATTTTGAATTGAGCAGTCATATACCATATTTTTCGGACTATAAGATGCTCCGGACTATAAGACGCACCTAGCTTTTGGGGAGGAAAACAAGGGGAAAAAATCTGCCTCTGCCTCCCAGCAATTTGCCTCATTGCAGCAAACAGCCTGGTCAGCTTTAACACAACCTGATTTAGCATGACCAGCTGATTGTCGGTTGGATCTGCCTCCCAGAATACCACTGATCAACTTTTCCAGGCTGTGGGGATTGCCGCCGCCATCGGTGGCATTGCTCAGTGCTGTTGCCACCTAATGCCGCCTCCCCACGCCCCATTTTTTGCCTCCGCGCCCCGTTTTTGGCCTCCACGTGTCCCGTGCTCAGCCCGTTCCAGGCGGCAGGGATAGGTGGTGATAGGTGACAGAGGCTGAAGAGTGGGGGCTGGTGGGTGCATGGGGCTTTGGCAGCATTTGCTCTATAAGAGACACAGACATTTCCACCCACTTTTTTTTGGTGGGGGAAGTGCATCTTATAGTCCGAAAAATATGGTAAATGTTTCAAATAAATATATAAATGATGATAAATATACAAATTCTGATGACAGGGTTGCAAAGCATGCTGAGGACACAAAGACAACTTATCTAATTTAAAAGGAAAATGAATTTCCAGCAGAGGGGTATTATGTATCACCTTATACCAAATCAGATTTTTATTTATGTTCCTCAGTATTTCCTATACAATAAGCCAGCATTTTAATAGAAGATAATACCTGTAGCTCTGGATTGAACTGTGGGGTCCTTGGTTCTCTGAGCTTGGTGGTTTTCTTGCAGATGTTTCATTAGCAAACTAGGTAACATCAATGCACTGATGATGTTGCCTAGTTTGGTAATGAAACATCTGCAAGAAAACAACCAGCTCAGGGAGCAGCCAAGGACCCTCACAGGCTTTTTGCACAACAACTTTAATAATCTATTGACCATGATGTCTGAGACTTATGGGAACTGTAATTGAAAAGATCAGATGGCAGGAATTCTTCAGGACCTATGCAGTGCCCTTTTCAGCTTTCCTGTGAGGCCAGATAGATAGATCTTTCTGCTTGCATGAAGGGGTCGTTGACTTTGCAACATACCTATGAGGCAAAACTGGCCTGTGATAGTAAAAATACTCCTTCCCTCTATGTGAAAACTAAGAATAACTTTTCCCTAATTGAGCTCTGTTTGAAAATTGCTACAACCACTAGCACTACCATTATCACTACCACGATCTCTACCACAATCAATTGATTTTGTCAAGTAAACAAAATAATTTATTAATGATTCCCTTGAGTTCTTTATCTATAAACATACACACACATACACACACAACATTCATTCCTCAAAGTACCACTGGAAATTACCAATATCATCATCATCATCATCATCATCATCATCATCATCATCATCATCATCATCATCATCATCATCATCATTTATTTTAGTCATTGACTAACAAAATTAAAGCCATCCCATTGTGTCAATTGTCAAATCTAAAAACAGTGCTATAAAAATAACTAAAATTTAATTTAAGAGATATAAACACATACAATACCATTAAGTTAAACTTTAATCTTAGACTGTCTGCAGTCGACCTCTCCCCGTTTCTAAGAGGTCTGTAAGTGGCGTGCATAAGCGCACCACTGTGCCTACCGTCCCTGTCCTACTGTCCTATTGTCCTCTTTTATCATTACTTTTTACTTATTTTTATACAAACTACTACTATTCTATACATGTTTGACAAATAAATAAATAAAATAAATAAAATAAATAAATAAAATATCATCCTGAAACTTTTCTGCTCATTCACTGTATGTGAATATGCTTGTTTTGTACTAGATCCTTATTTTGGCAATCAAATTATATTAAACAAATTTTTTTCTTGTTCTAGTCAATGCATTGGGCTGTCAGAGATAAAAAAGAACCAATGTTGGATGCTCCCGATTCAAATCGTAATGACAAGATGGCTGATAATTTTTCACTGAAAACAGAAATCAACAGGGATGATTTATTAAGTGATAGAAAGGAAATGGAGGATTTTCAAATCTTTGATGGGAAACCGATGTCACCAAAAAGCCCAGATTCGCCAGGTAAATATGATTATAGCACATTTTACAATGTAGAACACCACCGCCATCACAAACCCCCACTTACAAAATGTAATTGTATGCAGAAATCCTCTTAACCGTCACACTATTTCTAGTCTTATAAATAATTCGTTTTCTTTTCATTACATGATTTTTCAGATCCAAATTGCTGGCACTTGCGCTTCCGTTGGTCGGGTGACACTCCATCTGAACTTCTGCGGAAGTTTAGAAATTATGAAATATGAAGTAGAACATCAAATGTGTATACAGGATGAAACGTGTTGAATGTGGTTTTCACTGTTTCAATATTTTTGTATATGTTTATTATAGAGTGGCTGCTTGTATGTATTTATGTCCCTTATATATGTATATACTTTATGTTAGGGATGTATCTACTTTGCAAATGTTTCAAAAGAGCTGCTTCAGAACGTGTGCAACATATGCAAGGAAACCATGCAGCGTGTCCATCTTTTTTCAGGTGAACTAGAGAAAAGATGTAGCTCTTTTAAAACTTGCATTTAGAATGGGATTCTTAAAGCAGCAGCAGCAGCATTTTTCAAGCTCGGATGTATGCCTGAAGGGGAAAAAAAAAGCAGGCTGCTGTAATGAATAGCAGAGAGGTGCTGTGTTTATGCAAAGTTTGAAGCACCACTTCTGAACAATTTTTGAAATTTGTGTGGCTTCAGAAATATGTATAACTTGTGCAGTTATGTATAGTATTTTACATTTTGTAATGTTATTCTTATATAAATTATAATGTAAAACATTGTGGTTTCTGAACCAGATTCATGGATAATATGTTGGTGCATTTAGTCCTGTTTCCAAAACTGTATCCTTAACTAAATCTGTTTCCTATAACTGTAGAACCATTAAGAAAATTATCTGCAGTCACCTTAACATTCTTTATTTCTAAGTTCTGTTTCCAGCTATATTCCATTCTATGCAGTAGTGGGTTGTAAATCCCGTTGGTACCAGTTTGCTCGTGCGCGCAATGCTTCTGTGCATGCGCAGAACCATCCCAGGCGGGTGGGCGGAGCCTCCTGCCACTGCCGCTACCGGTTCACCGAACCGGGCCGAACCGGGAACAACCCACCGCTGATCCTATGGAAATGTATTCAAAGATTTTAGCCCTTCAACTCTGTCATTCCCATCTCCTAAAAGCCTACTTACAATGTCTCCTTTTTCCCCTTGCTATATTGCTTGCGAAACCTTCCAAATTATATTGGTAATATTATCTCCATATCGCTCTTCAAAGTCCACCTTTTCTAAGAAACATTTCATCTAACTCTTTACATCTTTCACCCCAGCAAAATTGTATACTTAATCTTGCTATTCTTAATATTCAGGGTCAAAATACCACACTGTTGGGGTGAGAATAATATCTCATAGAGGCGATTTAGATCTTTTCTTGGAATTCAGACAGTTAGAAATAAAGCCGAGATTAAAAGTCTAATAGAAAATATTTATTTCAGTACAAAAACAATAAATCCTGAATAAACTGCATTTTGCTGAGTAACACGACCGTTCAGATCAACAGCTAAGGCAGAAGAGAATTAATGGTGGTTTAGGAATGCACACATGCGCAAAGAACATCATATCACGTGTTCTGCTTATATTGGAATGTACCATAATATTAGATAGGGGTGCATCACCCTGCATAGACATACAACTGACAATATTCACTACGTGACACACACCATGTTAGAGTTACATGTATTTTTACTACACATAAAAATAGCTACAAGCTTGAGGTTCTCCAGTGCTAATCAGGGCGTTTCCTACATGGAATACAGTTTACAGAATATTAAAGTTGGAAGGGACCTTGGAGGTCTTCTAATCCACCCCCTGCTCAAGCAGGAGAACGTATACCATTTCAGACAAATGGCTGTCCAATCTCTTCTTAAAAACCTCCAGTGACGGAACACCCACAACTTCTGAAAATGGAAATGGAAATGAATGGAATGAAATGAAAATGGACAAAGAGGCTAATGTGCCTGAATCGCCTGCACCTCATGGTGATTTTAATAAAAAGAGAATTATGCTGAAAGCTTTGCTGTTGAACACATTTTTGTGTAATGTGACATTTTCCTTTCTTCTGTCCCTCGGTTCTCTCACTGCCAGCATTTAGTAAATAATTTATGGATGTGACTTGCCTTCTTTTTTTTAAAAAAAAAGATACCTTGTAAATATTATGTATTTGGATGTCACTAAATAAATATCAAATAAACAAAAGGATATCCCACTCCAGAAACGGAAGAATTACTAATCTTGTACAGAATCATCTCTTGAGGTTTGGGTGAAGTTTATATATGTTTCAGTTGAATGTACTTTATTCTTTATTCTTCCATGGATGTTCATGTTGTATATTGTTCAGTCTTCAATAAACTGGTTGCTGAAATTATTCAGGCAGCAAGGTGGACATCTTATCAGTTTAGAATCCAGACATGAGGAAAGAAGCTACCCTTTTTTGTTAAATGGAAATGTCAGTGTTTCGAAGGTATAATAGAAGATCTTCTTTTAAGAGGGGGAAAAGTATATCATTACTGTGCTGAGAAGACCGGATCAGCTTCGTGACTCTTGCGATCACAGGCAGTCACTCTGAACACATCACTATAGGCAGTGGTGGGTTCCTACCGATGCGGTCCACTCTATCACACCGGTGGCAGCAGGCTGGTGATGTCATCAAGAGGCTACCTACCCAGTGCGGTCGGTTCCCGGTGCCTAGGAGCCGCCATCTTTTTTTGCGAATTTTTCAGTGATTTTTTTGCTTCTGTGCATGCGCGGAAGCAAAATCGCGCCAAAATCTCATCAGGGGACGCACGCGAGTGTGAGATTTCAGCGAGATTTTACTTCTGTGCATGCACGGAAGCAAAAAATTGCATGCACGTGCATCCCCTCACAAGATTTCAGCGCAATTTTGCTTCCGCACATGCATGGAAGCAAAATTACATGAGGGGGCGCACACACACACGAAATGCGCACATGCGCACATGAAACATGGTGATGCACACGCAGCGCACCGGTAGCAAGGTAAGTGAGCAACCCGCCCCTGACTATAGGGCTGTGTCAGTCCTGTGGGTGGAACCACAAGTTCTCAAATGGGGTAGACCTCTCTTTAAATACGAATCTATGATCTGATGAAAAATGGAATGCACTTCTATCATTTGCAGCTGAATAGGAACTGGGAGCTCGTTTCATCTTTTGTCTTTAAGCCTGCCTGTATTTTTCAGTATCATTTATCAAAATAAGATCCTTACATATATTCTGCCTAGCAGGTGGCAGCGTCAACCTCGCCCATGTCCGAAACTAAGCTGGGTTGGATAGGGTTAATATTTGAATGGGAAATTAAGTACCTTGACTTGGAATATTATTTTTTTAAAATGGAAGAAGACAATGGCTGTTGACCTCTGTATTGCTTCCAAGAAACATGCATGTTCATAACACATCCCAGCCAGAGTTCATGAATGCATTCTTGCAGTCAAAGAAAAACAATTGGTGGATGAAATAAAACCATTTTCTATGTAGTTGAGAATTTTGGAAGAAACACTAATGAAGAGCTTCTTATGACAGTTTCATAACTAGCAATGTTAACAAAACCCTACCGTAGAGCTACCAGACTATTGCCTCCTGGAGTTGTGGGTACTCCATCCCTAGATGCTTTCAAGAAAAGTTTGGACAATGATTTGTCCAGGATGAAATAAGGATTCTTGCCTTGGGCAGAGGTTGGACTAGATTCACAGTGTTTCTCAACCTTGATAACTTGAAGATGTATGGACTCCAACTCCCAGAATTCTTCAGCCATAATGCTGGCTACTAGAAGATCTCCAAGGTCCGTTCCAACCTGTGACTCTATTTTCATTTCAGATCTGATCTAAAAAAATCAAGATTATCAATAGATACAGTAGAAAAGAGAAAGCTCTCTATCTTTGCTGCCATCTAGTCATCATCTTGATTTTTGGGGAGGAGAGGGCGGCGTCTACCTTTCCCTACCTCTTAGCTACCACATCTCTGATTGCAATAGATGTAAACCCTATTCATCATTCATCAAAAATAGGTCCTATGAATAACCCAGTGCCAAAACATTTAGAGTTCATATATAGTACCAATTGAAATAAACTCATGGAAGGTAATTCTTGTAGGCATGACAATCTACTTTGCAATGTAGAAACGAACTGGAGTTGCAAAATTGTCTAAAATTCAAAGCACCTAGAAGCAGGAGGTCAGTCAAAAAAGTCAAGATGGACTGCCATCTTAACCTTTGTGATACCCACCATCTCCCGATGCACTTAATGGGGATAATTTGCCATGAGTTATGGCAAATCAAGGCTCTCCCATTCAAGTCCTGTGGATGAAGTTCCTAATTCTGCAATTTTGTTCACCAGGTCCATGTATACACGGGATCTTGTAGAGAGCAGACACATACTGCATCATCATTGTTAGTTCAGGCCCTATAAAACTGTAGGACAGTTCTGCAGTCATCTACAAATAGCAGGTCCCAGATTTCATGGATACCACTCTTTCAAAAGATCAGGCAGTGGAGCAGAAAAGGCATTTATAGCACTTTACTTATATACCGCTTCATAGTGCTTTCCAGCCCTCTCTAAGCGGTTTACAGAGTTCAGCATATTGCCCCCAACAATCTGGGTCCTCATTTTACCCACCTCGGAAGGATGGAAGGCTGAGTCAACCTTGAGCCTAGTGAGATTCGAACAGCTAGACTGCTGAACTAGCAATCAGCTGAAGGTCGCAATGCTGCTTTTAACCACTGCGCTATCTCAGCTCCTTGTGTCCATCTTTTGTGTCCATCTTTTGGGAGCCGTGGCAACACCAGTTCTCTGACCTGACACAAAATGCACAACCTTGTTTTGAGATGTTAATTATTCTATTCCGTGCTCTGATCCTTAACAGGTTTTGAATCTGTTTCAAGTCTGCAATTCTATGGATTTTACCATAGGATTAACAAAGAGATTATATTCAATGGTGATGATCTTCCAGGGTATTTGGCCATGTTCTAATTATCTGGCATCCTGATAGTTTGCCAGCATCTTCAGGGGTGCAAACAAGGGTTGGGTTCTAACTTCCCTTGCTGCCGGTTTGCTTCCTCCCGCGCCGCATGGCCGCACCTCGTGGCCGTGCGCACGTGCATGCGCAGTGCTGAAAAATCATAATTAAAAAAAAACACCAAAAAAACTGTAAATAAGATGGCAACTGCATGCACAGTGCCAGAAACTCGGTTTCTGCACATGCTCAGAAGAATTTTTTTAAAATTCAAAATAAATTTAATAATAATAATAATAATAATAATAATAATAATAATAATAATAATAATAATAATAATAATAATAATAATAATAATAATAATAATAATAATAATAATAATAATAATAATCAGAAAACAAGATGGCGATCACTGCACAGTGCCAGAAACTCGGCTTCTGTACATGCTCAGAAGAAAAAAAATGTAAAATTTAAAAAAAAATTAATTTTTTTTTAAAAAAAGATGGTGGTGCCCACGGATCGGCACTGACCAAATTGGTTCCGTGACATCATCGTGACGTCACCAGCGGGTCACTACCGGTTTGGGTAAACCGGTCTGAACCGGGAGGAACCCACCTCTGGTGCAAACGATCTGCTTCATAACTCACTTCCTGGCAGTTCCTGTGGAACTGAGCTGGAGCCAACCCAGTTCTTGTGGATGTAACAGAACTAATCAGTCATTGGACCACGTCACTGGAATTCTGAAAAGCCATTTTCTGATTGGTTCTTTCTCCATGTGCATTTATAATTCATCTGAGTTGAAGAACAGATTGCAATTCCACATTCCAAATTAAAAATGACCCGAGGCCATATCTGGGCTACAAAACTCTCAAGGATTTGCAGCCTTCCAGATTTTGGCAACCTAATATGGTTTCCCATATCCCAACTATAATCCATCTGTCCTAAGTGGAAATATTTTTTGCAGGGCCATCAAGCTGTCATTCAAAATGCTTACCTTGCTCTTATGACTAAACAGTGCTGCTGTCTTTTATTCCCAGACACAGGACAATAGGCTCTGCGTTTCGGCAAGTTGATGAATAACGTTATTGGTTTCTTTCTTTTTTTTAAATTTCCTGAGGCAGTCTCCCATCCTTGGCTAAATTCATAAGAAATGAGCGACAGCACAGTTTGAGCCGATGTGCTTGCCAGTGAGAGCAATGTAATAAACGGATGCAATTGCAAAGCAAGTGATAAATCTGTCTTCACGAGAGCAGGCATTTTATATTTTCAGATTCGGATCCTGTGATATCCATCAGCTGGCGTTATTAGTTTCTTGGCATCTGCTTGATCTATTGCTATCAGACACGTTGCTGAGGCGGCATATCAGTGGGGGGGGGCTATTGATGTTTAGGTGGTCACTTTGTGCTCTTCTTCAATTTCCTTCACTTCCAGCTACCTCAACAGTTGCCTGTATATTTGTCATGCTCCAAGAGCTGGGTTAAAAAAGGTGTTATTCCTGGGCAAGAGAAGAGAGCTTGTAGACAGACAGAGACAGGCTGACATGTGGAATTAAAGACCAGTGCATATTATTTGCAACTGAACTCCAAAAAATGTAGTGGTCCAGGAAAAAGAAGGCCTGACGATAAAAAGCAACATGCCTTGTCGTGCCTTCTTTTCTTCCTGCCCCTGTGTTGGAAGAAATGTCCACCTGGGTTCAGTTCCAAGTGGGGAGAAAGACACTGGAAACATGGAGGCTGCTTGGAAGGATGGTTTAATGGTGAACAGGACCACATGGGTTTGAAGTCCTGGGTAACTGATCACATGGAGTGGAGAGTGAGTGTTATTTGTACCCTCTCTTGGGCTTTGACCTTGAGCTTCCTGTTTCTGTGGCAAGGGCATGTATCCTATTGGTTGCAGACTCCCATGTGGAGTCATGTTTGTCTGAGTCAAGTTTGGTTGAACCTTGCTGGGTGATGTAATGAAGGGGCTTGGTTGTGCCATGTGGTGAGCTAGATAATTCTCTTATGTCCTGGAGGGTCATGTCTTTTCTTTTGTAGATAGGCTGGCCCAGTGAATGGGTTATGCTTTATTGGTAGGAATTCCTGTATCACCATGCCTCCTGGTTCTGTTCTTGCACTGCATCTGAGAGTTTCTACCCTGAATTGATAGGGTGGAAGTTTTATTAAGTTGCAAAAACTAATAGATGCCACCTCTGTAATAATGACCTTAGACTAAGTCAAGATATGTACTATACAAAGCATGCTTATAGGGGCAGGGGTGAGTTGCTCACTTACCCAGACCGGTGTGCTGCTCCGCGTTTCTTCATGCTTCGTAGGTGCGCGTGCGCGCTACGCGCTTGTGCCCCCTCGTGCAATTTTGCTTCTGTGCATGCGCGGAAGCAAAATCGCGCTGAAATCTCGCTAGGGGATGCGTGTGTGACAGAGATTTCGGTGCGACTTTACTTCCATGCATGCGCAGAAGCAAAATCTCACTGAAATCTCTCTCTCTCGCACGCGTCCCCTCGCGATATTTCAGTGCGATTTTGCTTCCGCACATGCGCAGAAGCAAAATCGCCCAAAAATTCAGAAAAAAAGATGGCAATGCGCACGACTGCCCCGTGGAGACGGTACCGGAGCAGTCGCATGCAAATTGGGTCATCGGCGGGTCCCTACCGGAGCTACGCACTGGACTGCACCAGTAGAAACCCACCCCTGTATGGGGGGGGGGGGAAACAGATAGCATTTATTTTTCTACTCTTAATGGCAAAGGTGAAAAAAAAATAGGGAGAAACCTAGTGCTGAGCTTTTCTCAAAATGGCAATGTTTTAATAGTTTGGAATTCTATTAATAGTAATATAAGAGAATATAAGAGAATTCTGATGCAAGAGTCACTCAGGTGAGATGGGTGGTATAGAAATGGGATGAATAAATAAATAAATTTGAAAGGGTGCATCTGTTCAAACAGGAGCATTGGGGAGTAAGCAAGGAAGGAAGGAGGAGAATGAGACCACCGTTGATTTTCCAATATCTGCAGGAGTGAAATAGTATAGAAACCAAAGTTTGTGCCTCCATTCCATGACTGTCCCATAAAGACACACACACAAAAAAGGGATTCATGAGCACACATAAACAGAGATGTCCCTGCTTTTATATAAATTTGCTTTATGGAAATTTGCTACTTTGCCATTGATCAGCTTTTTCCACGAATTCCTTTTATATGAAAAAAGACTGTTTTGTGATTTGTGTTAGGGTAGTTGATTTGCACCCAAAGTCTGAAAACGTATCAAGACTTCTTCCTGCCCCTCACTCATTTTATTTATTTATTTATTTATTTATTTATTTATTTATTTATTTATTTATTTTTAATTAATTAATTAATTAATTAATTCATTTATTTACTGTACCTACCTTTTTATTTATTTTACTTATTTTTAATTTACTTTTCATTTAATAATAATATTTATTTATTTATTTATACCTTATTTACTTCATTCATTTACTCTTGTGTTGTGTGATTGTTCCAGTTGTGCTTCTGGTCTCTCACTTACTTCCATACTTGCAATAGCGCCGATTGCTACCAAGGGTTCAAAATGGCCACCAATGTATTAAGCCAGTCCCCTTACCCAACCCTAGAAACAAAGTGGGACACATTGTTGTTGTTGTTGTTGTGCCTTTGAATGATTGCTGACTCCTGGTGAATGTTTGCTCAAGTCCCTGCAGTTTTTTTGGCAAGATTTCAGAAGTGGTTTGTCACTGCTTTCTGCTGAGAGACAGGGACTGGCCCAAGGTCACCCAGATTGGTTTAGTGCCTAAGGCAGGAGTAGAATTCATAGTCTTCTGTTTCCTAGCCTGGTGCTTTAGCTACTGCACCAGGAGTGTCAAACTCAATTTCATTGATGGCCGCATCAGGGTTGTGTTTGACCTCGGGGGGTCGGCGTAGCCAGGGTGGGCGTGGTCAGCTTGACATCACTCATGTTGGGGGCACCTGTGGTGGCCGGAGCACTCTGCCACCAAAACCTGGCTCATGAACTCCATTTTGGCTGCAACGGCCTACTGCAACCCTCTGCCAGTGAAAATGGAACTCGGGAGGGCCTGTGTTCCATTTTCGCTGGCAGAGGCACCACGGGCCAGTCCTTCACTGTTTCTAGGGCATCCCTGAGGGCCAGATCTAGGCACCCCCTGAGCCGGATCCGGCCCACGGCCTTGAGTTTGAACCGCTGTACTATACCAAACTAGCTGTGTAACGAAGTTGAATGTATTTGAGGAAGAGCTTTTAACTTGGCTGTATCTACTGTGTGGAGCATCACAAAGACTGCTAGTAACTTTTGAAATACAGTGATGCAGTCCACCTCTCTGTCACAATAACAGCACACGTTAGCAATCTAGCTGTATAAAGATGGAGAGTACACAAGGCTAGGATAAAACATGTTTGAATAGTGTCGTACTTAAGAATAAGCCTCTAAAATTTATGGGTTAAAAAATTTGACACCATGTTCACCATGGTGTCAAATTTTGCAACCCATACATTTTTTTTACTGATTCATTGTCTCCCTTTATGTAAATTCACTTTATGTGGGGTTTTGAGGGGAATATAATCCTTGAATCAAGCAAAGGAATCCTGTACATGAAGATGAAAAATAGGGTGATAGTGTAGGAATAATGCAATTGAATATGCTGTGCAATTGCTATAAAGATTTTGAGACAACCTTAACATCTGAGGTCTCCCCCATGTATGCATGGTGTTGTATGTTTCTTTTAACTTTTTAAAATTGTTTTTAATGATTTTATTGTTTGGTGTTCTTTAAAATGCTGTACGCTGCCCTGAGTCCTTAGGAAGTAGGGCAGCATAGAAGAATTTCCAAACAAACAAACAAACAAACAAACAAACAAATAAATAAATAAACAAACAAACATAAAGACATTGCGTGTTGTACAGGTTTAACTCGAATATCCAAAGTTTAAACAATGAAATAAGGGGTATTATTTCCTTGCATAAATATTAAATGCTGGTTAAAAATTCCAAAACAAAGAACTGAATGCATCAAAACTATGGAATATTGTGTTTTTTATTAAGATGTAATGACCTGTTGTACTTGTTTTAATAAATGTCAGTTTCGGAATATTAAAATTAATAGCACATGCTTTGATGATGTGGAAGCCTTTTAAATTAAATCATGGTGCCACAAAGTCCATTAAATATTGCCTAATTTTTACAAATAGGTCTGAACTGCACGTAAGCATTTAATGAACCCATGTCACCAAAGTTATGCAATTTCTTATTGCTGTCAATAGGGAGCAATTGGTTTAAATGTAAGAATCACTTAAATAAAAGAACTGCCTTGTACATGTACAGTACCTAGACAAGAAAATGTATTTAAAGCTTCATATACTTAATGAGTGTCAGGGTGCTTGCACAGAGCAATGCAGATGAAGACAACTGCACTTCAACTGATCAAAAACTTTGGGAGAAATAAATACAATTTTGCTTAAGAAAGCAAGCTATTTTGTAGAACCTCAGGTCTCTTGTAACCTCAGTAATAGGATGGATGAAGTAATAGACACTGCAATTACTGTATTTTTTGGAGTATAAGACGCACCGGAGTATAAGACGCACCTTAGTTTTGGGGGAGGAAAATAGGGGGAAAAATCTACCTACCAGGTATTCATCTGGCTAGCATCCTTAGTCTGGTCAGCTTCAGCACATTATTTTATCCTCTGGTTAGGGCTGAAAAAGCCTTTTTCAGAGGGAGTAGGAATGAAAACAAGCCTGCAAAGACTTAGGGCTGGTAAAAAAAAACTATTTCGAGAGAGTAGGAATAAAAAAATGCTGCAAACCGATAAGATTGTTAGCACCTTGTTAGGGCTGAAAAGACCTTTTTCAGAGAAGTAGGAATGAAAACAAGCCTGCAAAGACGGAGTAGGAAGCTGGGAAGATCATTAGCACCTCCTTAGGGCTGGGAAAAAAAGCTTTGGAAAAGCTACATTCGGAGTATAAGACGCACCCAAATTTTCAGCCTCTTTTAGGGAGGAAAAAGGTGCGTCTTATACTCCGAAAAATACGGTAATTCCAAATAAGCAGGACATAAGGTGAGTTTTTGCTTTGGATGGGGTTATGTTTTCCCAAAGAAGCACACTCACCATTTGGGGCATCTTTTTATAATGGAGAGCTATCACAGGATCTGCAAGTGACAGCTATGACAACAAATGTCTTTCCTCAATTATGGATAGTGAACCAACACTGGCACTTCCTGAACTACCTGAGCTTAGCAACTGTTAATTATGCCTTTGTTGCAGTTAACCTTGCTTTCTGCAAAGCATTGTGGGGGGGCTTCTCTTGAGAAGCCTCCAGAAAGTGCAATCTGGGCAAAAAAAGTGGCAGGTAGGCTGCTGATTGGCACAAAAGGAAGGGCTCCTGTGTCTGATTTGCACTTACCAACAATCCTCTGGACAGAATAGAATCATAGGGCTGGAAGATACCTCAGAGGTCTTCCCATTCAACCCCCTGCTCAAGGAAGGAGATCTTATACTAGGGGTGGGTTTCACTTACCTTTGCCACCGGTTCGTGTCGCGACGTTGAGAGACGTGAATTGAAATCGTGTCCCCTCGCGCGATTTCACTTCCGAGCATGCTCAGAAGGTGGATTCAGCTCGAAACACAGCTGAGGAGCTCATCAACTGTGCTTCAGGCGAAGAAATAAAGGTCAGTATTAACCCGGGGGTGGGCGGAAGGGCTTTTTCAAAGCACAGAATGCTGTGAAGCCATCCAAACAGAGAAAAATCGGCTGAAAATTCAGAAAAAAAGATGGCGGCGAGCACGGACCGCCACAGACAGAACCAGATTCATGACGCCAAAATTGCATCACCAGCGGGTCACTAACGGTTCGAGCGATCTGGTCCGAACCAGGAGGAACCCACCCCTGTCTTATACCATCCCAGTCTACTTTTGAAAAGCTCCAGTGATGGAGCACCCACAACTCTGGGAGGCAAGCTATTCCATTGATTAATTGTTCTCTCTGTCAAGAAATTTCTCCTTACTTCTAAGTTGGATCTCTCTTTATTTACTAGTAGCTGGATACCCGTGCTTCGCTACGAAACTATGTGATTGGGCTTGATAACTTGACAGTTAAAGCTTGAAAAGGAATGAGTAGTTACGTTGGGGCTCGATACATTGACACTTAAAGCTTGAAAATTTATGTAGAATGTGTAACTCCTTAGCATCAGAGCGTGTTAATATAAGGCAGCTGGCAGTTGGAACAGAGTTGGTAACTGAGGAAGCAGAAAGGATACAAATTCAATTAATTCAAACAAACAAACAAACAAATAAAACATCACGTGTTGTAGTAAATTAACAGAAAAAGAAAGCAAATGGAAGGAAACTTCTGCATGTATAGATGACAGATATTATGGGCAGCTGGTTGGTCATTGTGGGAACAAAATCTTGGACTAAACAAACCATTCTTTGGCAATGAAATGTCTTCCAGATGTGTCTATGTCACTCATGTAATTGTCATGAAGCAGAATTGGGGAATACAGCTGGAAACACTTAGCTGGCTTTGGACTCTTCTGGTACAGCTTTTCCATCATTCTTCTGAAGAAAGATGATTAGAAGTACAACTGAGAAGAAAGCATACTCTTTGCTATAAAGCTAACTACCTCAGAAGGAACCCAAAGGCAGCTTTGATAACCACACTGACAGGACCACATTATCTGCTTGAACAGAGAGAAAAAAAAATATTTTGCTCTTCTTTCCTGTGAAGATTTTGAAGCTGTCCATATTTTATGTATTTATTTTATTTATTTGTGAGATTTATATACTGCCTCACAGTGCAAGCACTCTCTAAGCCAGTGTTTCCCAACCTTGGCAACTTGAAGATGTCTGGACTTCAACTCCCAGAATTCCCCAGCCAGCGAATGCTGGCTGGGGAATTCTGGGAGTTGAAGTCCAGACATCTTCAAGTTGCCAAGGTTGGGAAACACTGCTCTAAGCGGTTTACACCATTAAGCAATGTATATTTACATTGCCCCCAACAATTTGGATCCTCATTTTACCTACCTCGGAAGGCTGAGTCAACCTTGAGCCGGTGAGATTTGAACCGCTGACCTGCGGATCACAGTCATCTAAAGTGGCCTGCAGTACTGCCTCTAACCGCTGTGCCACCTCGGCTCGTTTCTTTCCACAAAATGTTCAGCTAGATCGGAGGTCTTCAAACTTGGCAGCTTTAAGACTTGTGGACTTCAACTCCCAGAATTCTCCAGCCAGCATAGAAGATAGAAGTGTTACTGGTAGCCTCAGCTTATGTCAATTTGCTTAGCAACCATGGTGGACTTGCTAAGTCCTAGGTAGAGGCAGATGTAGGGTCTCCTGCTTGGGCAGGGGGTTGGACTAGATGACCTGTAAGGTCCCTTCCAACTCTGTTAATCTGTAACAAATGGAATATGATCTGTCCTTGAAGTTCTGACCATTGCAGCAACCCTGTAGTCACATGATCACAATCTGGGCATTCAGGTCGCAGGGAGCTATGATCACATGATCGCCATTTGCAAATTTCCCTACCGGCTTTCCACAAGCAGTCAATGGGGAAGCCAGCAGGAAAGATGGCAAGTCACTCCCTCTTTTTCTCCTGCCTGCAGTACTCCCCCCCCCCATGCATAGCCTCTCTTCTCCCTCCCTTCTCACAGTCCCCTGCCCCAGGCATGTCTTACCTGGGACTCCTGCCTCTTTCTGCTTAATGACTCTGTTAGGATAATGACTGGAACTGCCAGGATTGCTGTCGCTAAGCAATGTGGTCATGCGATGTTGCACTTTATGACCGCACTGCTTAGCACTAGCAATCCTGGTCCCAACTACTGTTGTAACCGAGGACTACCTGTGATTGCCTCTCTTTGATGAGCCATTTACCTGAGTGATTGTATTGAATCAGAATCAGAATAGAGCTGGAAGTCCCTTCTAGTCCAGTCCCCTGCTCAAGCAGGAGACCCTCTACCAGAGGTGGGTTCCTCCTGATTCGGATCGGTTCTCTAGAACCGGTAGTAACTGGCGGCCTGGGTCCCTGGAACCGGCAGCGAACCAGGCCTGCCACGCCCCTGAGCCGGTTCTCTCGGTGGTGCCTACGGCGGCACCATCTTGTTTTTTTGCTTCTGTGCATACGCAGCTTTTTTAAAGTACTGCACATGCGCGCACCCTCACACGCCGCGCCCCTAAGTGAACCGGCAGCAAAGAAAACCGGAACCCACCCTTGCCCTCTACCATTCCAGGCAAGTGACTGTCCAGTCTCTTCTTCATCTGTGTTACACCCACAACTTCTGAAGGCAAGCTGAATTGAAATATAATGAAATATTGAATTTTAAAAGCCTGTTTTACTACTGCACCTGACAGCTGAGGGAGGGACACCTTTTTCTTGTTATGAAACAGCCTGGAGGCAGAAACACACACCAAAGACAGAAAAACAATGTCTTAATACCTCTGTTACATAACACTTCTTAAATTTAGGCTCTTAGTAATATGGATATAATTTATTACAACCATCAAGTGAAATTGTAATTTACAATTTCACTTGATGGTTGTATTGTGCTCATCACTGTTCCTGCCATAAGTTCAAAGTTTAATAGTGATTCCAGGTTTGTAAAATATATAGTATACTACAATTATTAAGTTATATTCTGAAAATTATAATACTATGAAACTTGTAAATCCTTTTTTTACTTGTATTTTACTCTTTTACCTTTTTTTCTTTTTTTGTCCTCCATATTTTCTCTTAAAAGTTTCAATAAAAAGTATGAAAAAAGAAAAGAAAAATAACCTGTTCTATCAACAGATTAGAATCTACTTCTGGATACCACTTCACTTCCTCTCTTTTTCTAAAAAACAAAATGATTAATTTTAAATGAATTGTAAAAACAAAGTTACTGAAAATAGTGCAACTCATGGAGAAAAAATAGAAATACAGAAATACAGCAGAATGCACTCAAATACATAACTGACTCAAGAGCATTCAAAGGAATTTATAACAATTAAAAGGGTTTAGTTAAGTGCAAGTATAAAGCAGGTATATATGCAGAGGTATATAATCTCAGGTAAATCCCAACGCATTCCAGAGTTTATTCCTATAACTCCAAAAAAACAGATTACAGGACTGATCCAAGGTACAGATACATGATACAAAATCAACTTTATGTTAAAAATTAACAGACTCATGATATATAAATTAAACCTGAAAAGGTATTGTAGGAAGTTAGCACCCACCCCTCTCCTAGGAAATGAGATATCCTAGGAGATATTAAAAGGCAGAATATATTCTGTGGAACACATCTAGAAACATGCTTGTGAGCGGACAAAAGACTCCTCTTGGAAACCCCCACCCCTGCCAATGGGCCATTAAGGACTGGGCCCAGCTCACACATTCCTCTCACCTAGCCTGAAAGTCTTCTGCATAACAACCACAATAGGATTTGCCCAAGGCCCTTTCATTCAGCCAAAGCTGGATTAGACAAAAGCCACTGCATGGCCTTCTGGGAGCCTGACCACCAATCAGTTGCATCATATACACAAGGAACAGGAAACTAAGAGGTGGGACCCAACAGAGTATAAAACAAGGAACTCAGCATCTCTTCTCTCTCTTTTCTCTTCACCCACATCTGGAAACATGTAAGCTACCTTTTCTGTACAGGGGCTCATGCCATGTGCTCCTGTCCACCATTAAACTTCTTTCCAAGCAACTTTCATGAATCCAGTGTCTTTTTCCCCACTTGGAACTGAACCCAGAAGGATATTCCTTACAACAGTACAAAGTTGGGGAAACATATACTAAACATCCACCTCCAATGCACGTAGATTTTAACTCAGTGTTTTTCAATCTTGGCAACTTTAATAAATGTGTGGACTTCAACTCCAAGAATCCCCCAGCCTCAGTTTGACTTCGAGCAAAACAAGCAGCTGAAATATATCCCGATAGGCCGGTCCATTCCTTGATCCACCCCGCATTGCGCTGAGACTGCGACCGTATCTTCCGGGAGGTGGGAAGATGCTGGACTCCCGATCCAGGCTGAAAGAGAGTCCACATCAGGCTTTTCATCTGTGCTCGCAAATGCTGCTTGAACAAGGGGTTGTTCCATCCATCCATCCATCCATCCATCCATCCATCCATCCATCCATTCTGGCTGCCTTTCCGCATTCGCGGTGTCATCAGGGGTTGCCTTTACTTGACACACGTGGCCTGGTCACTGAACCAGCCCATTTCCTGGCTTCCCGCAATACAAGCAGTGCCTCCCATAAAAAGTCCATTCAGAGAGTGCTAAGGACAACCGAGAAGATTATAGGAAGCCCGCTTCCTGTCATTCAGGATGCTGCTTATAAGCGCTATGTGCTTAGACCTCAAAGCATTGTTAGAGACCCCACACACCCACTTTAGGGTCTGTTTCTCAACTTTCTGTTGAGGTTTCAAAGTATTTCTAGCAGGACTTCCAGATTCTGTAACAGCTTTGTTTCCTAGGCCATCGGTCTGTTAAGCTCGCAAGATTCGTTTCTCTCACCATGTACATGTATATACTTGCGTCACCAGAATGCCAAAGAGAGAGATCCAAGAAGAGGCTTGGAAAAATATCAGCTTTTATTTGTACAAAGAACTGGGTAGACCATTCCACAACATACAGACAAAGAGCATGCAGTGAAAGGCCACATCTTGGGAAAGGTATGGCGTCCTTTTATACCTTCAGAGATATCAACTTAGTACCCAATTCTGGCCCCCTGGCCCATGCCTTCCTTGTAGCCCTGCAATGGCCGTGCATCAAGGAAAAGGGGGATGAGTGCTTAGCAACAGAAGGGCTGGGTGCTTAGCAACACAGGTATTTGCCCGATGTAACCCTGCCAAACCATGACATACCCCGCTTCTTGAGATGACAGAGGCAATTCTAATTATTAGCAAAGCAATTTTTACAGCAAAACAGCAAGACAAACCAATTCTACTGACTCTACTATTACGTTCCACTAATTCTACCTATTCTATTATTATTATGTCCCTTCACATACAACCAAACTAGACTGTTGTTCTAGACTGTGTTGTTTCTCCGTGTTATTTATGTGGGTATATGCATAATTTTGAATTTATTTATCTTGTCATGTTTATGTAGTGTATATTAGAGGTGGAGAACCTTTGAGAGCTGTATACACCGAAATTTCATTTTAATGTATGCCGATTAGTGTACATTCAAAGTGATAATAAAGTTAGTCTAAGTCTAAATTAACCAAGGCGCCTATATTCGCGCTACAGGCGTGCAAAACTGTGGATAGCCCCTCGGAGACCACTTGGATGGCTGAAAATCTCCACTGACCTGTTGAGACTGAAGTTTCGCATGCGCAAATCCCAAAGCCGTGACTATTTGACCTGGGTTGCCTTTTTGGGTCAATAGAGAGCATGCAAATAAGAACACAACCCCCCCCCCTCTGCATTCAGAATCAGAATCAGAATCGAGCTGGAAGGGGACCTTGGAGCAGTGGTGAAATCTAACTTTTTTTACTACCGGTTCTGTGGGTGTAGCTTGGTGGGCGTAGTATGGCTTGGTGGACGTGGCATGGTGGGTGTGGCAGGGGTAGGATACTGCAAAATCCACATTCTCTCCCTACTCCTGGGGAAGGATACTGCAAAATCTCCATTCCCACCCCACTCTGGGGCCAGCCAGAGGTGGTATTTGGCGGTTCTCAGAACTACTCAAAATTTCCACTACCGGTGCTCCGGAACCTGTCAGAATCTGCTGAATTTCACCTCTGCCTTGGAGGTCTTCTAGTCCAGGGCAGGGGTGAAATGCTCCCGGTTCGGGCGGGCGGGCAGGTTGTCGTAGAGCCGATAGCGATCGCAGCACGAGGCTTGGGTTTTTTTACCCTCTGCACATGCGCAAAGCATTCTGCGCATGCATAGAGGGTAAAAGAACCCAAATGGCGGCGTCCAGGCGGGTGGGGGAAGCCTTGCGCTGCGATCGCTATCGGCTCTACGACGACCGGCCCGCCCACCCGAACCGGGAGCATTTCACCCCTGGGACTCCAGGGGTCTCCAACCTTGGCAACTTTAAGACTTGTGGACTTCAACTCCCAGAATTCCTCAGCCAGCTAGTTGAGGAATTCTGGGAGCTGAAGTCCACAAGTCTTAAAGTTGCCAAGGTTGGAGACCCCTGTTCTAGTCAAACCCCCTGCTCAAGCAGGAGACCACCAGGAGATATATGCCTGTTTTTCGGGAGGAAGACTTCTGAGTGCCAAAGGCAGTTTTCCTTTTCTCAAGAGAAGTGAATATTTAAGAATGTCCCATTTATTGATGCCTTCGTGTAATGCCCACCCCACAGAAACTTCCCCTCCATGAGGCGGGCTCGTCCACCGAAGAAGGAGGGATTCTGCCAGAAAAAAAGGCGATGGCGCAGGTTTATAGGAAACCGCACCACCCCCATGCGTTTTTAACTTTAAGTGCCGGCTCACAAGGGCACGAAAGGGACGCTTTGGAGCCCGAGCCGAGCGAAAGTTTGAGTCTAAATGTATTTGAATTTACGCTTAGAAAAAAAAAGAGAAACCCGCATACCGCAGCGAGCAGGGTTCGAACCTGCGCGGGGAGACCCCATTGGATTTCAAGTCCAACGCCTTAACCACTCGGCCATCGCTGCTGCACGGGAACATCTTCCCAGCAGAAGCATTTAGCGAGACCGGAAACGATACCCAGCGTTCTTTCTAGCCGTCAGTCATACCAGAACTGGCCAATCAAAAAGCAGGTGGTTCTCCGCCTGTCCAATCGAAATCGGAAGCAGGCTGACCCTCGGGGAGGAAACTCTGCTCTCGTGTAAAGGGCTCCCCGGAGTCGCTCGGCTTGTTGCGTCAGAGCGGGCTGGGCTTTGTGGGGGGTATTATTTATTATGTAACCCCGCTATTGCAGGGAGTTCGCGGTTTCCCCCCCATTGCAGTTTTAGAGTCCTCCAAAATGCATTGATTCAGCAAGCAAGTCCGGGCTCTCGGCTTGCGTGCCTGTGAATGGAGCTCCCCCTCCAGTGGCTGAAGAACTTACCCTAAAGTGCGGTTCCCCAAAGCAATCCTAGGTTGCAAAACTATTGTGAAAGGTTTTTTTTGGGGGGGGGTCCCCCTTTTGTGTTGGGAGGCCTTGGACGTGAGGCATTAGTTTAGCATGTTGCTGCAAAGCCCAATGCAAAGCCTGGCTTCCAAGGGGCACACCTGAGTGCCCTGGTCAGTCTCTGCCCATCATCATCATCATCATCACCATCACCATCATCACCATCATCATCATCATCACCACCATCATCATCATCGATCTTGTTCATAGGCTCAAATTAGGGATCAGGTAGCCCACCTACCCCCAACACAGGGGTTTCCAACCTTGGCAACTTTAAGCCTGGAGCTTTGCTGAGGAATTCTGGGAGTTGAAGTCCGCAAGGCTTAAAGTTGCCAAGGAGACCCCTGGACCCCCCAACACATGGAGGAGGTAGGGATCAGTTGGACAGTTGCCTTCACCCTTATGACCACAACTGGGGGCCAGGATTTCGGTTGCTAAACAGGTTTGGTGAGTTGTGCTCGGTTTTACAACCTTTCTTGCCATGGTCGTTAAACAAATCACCACAATTAAGGTGACTTTGGTTTCCCCCCATTGGCTTTGCTTGTCAGAAGAAGGTTGCAAATGACAATCGCATGGAGGCTGCAACTAGGCCTAAATACATGCCGGTTGTCAAGTGCCTGGATTTGGATCACGTGGCTATGGCAATGTTGTGACTGGACGGGTTGTAAGTCACGTTGTTTCAGTGCTGTTTAAACTTTGAAGGGTCCCTAGATGAATGCTTGTAACAGGGGTCTCCAACCTTGGCAACTTTAAGCCTGGTGGACTTCAACTCCCAGAATTCCTCAGCCAGCTGACTGGGGAATTCTGGGAGTTGAAGTCCGCCAGGCTTAAAGTTGCCAAGGTTGGAAACTCCTGTTTTGTAACACACTTTCCCAGATCAGTTGCAGACCTGATGCTACTACACGCACTATCATGCTAAACTTGATCTAGTTTTTAGCATCCCACAGAAACCCATCTAGTTTACGATGCAGTACATTGTGCAGATTTTAAAAAACAAGTTAATTCTTAATTAAGCTTGTATGAATAAACCCATAAACTAGAGGCATCTCATATTGATAATCTGAGTTTGTATCATTTTTCTCATTTAAGTGAGAGACTATTTCTCCCTCAAACTGGGGAAATGACTTCATTGAATCTGATGCCATAGTCAAGCTCTTTTTTTATTTGTTAAAATTATTTCACATTCCTTAAACATCCGTAAGTTCTGGTCACAAATAAATGGTCTCCATGTGTATCAATCCTCTCTCTCAATCCAGAGATAATATTGAATTGTTTCTCCGTGTTTACATCACTCCTAGGCAGGTATGGATACTATAGTCACAATTACATCATTTAGATTTAGAAAGTGAAGCTTCACAAAGAGTATATGGTAGGACGTCTGATGGGAAACATAAAATCTATTAGATCACATACTAATCATGGGAATAATTTAAGTGGTCAAATGCTTTTGAAGGATTTCGCTGCCTGAAAAAGATTAAAATAAAATGTAGTTACTTGGAAAAAATGAGGACAATGTTGTTTACAATCTGAGGAAACGGAATTATTCCTGTTAAAATGCCCATGTTTCAAAGGACATTATATTAGAAAATTATATGCATGCTTGACTCATCATTTTCAGTTTCTGGAAATAAATCCCATTTCCTAGCATGGTAATCTTCTTGGAAAATATTGACGCATTTGTATAACTCCTTTATTATACACTTTACCACTTGAAGGGTTTCTAATGTTTTAGGATGGAAAAGACATTTCCCCATTCTAACGGCATATTTATTTTGCAACTATCCTGTTATTCCTTGCCAGATTTTAATTTACTAACTGGAAACATTAATGCTAGCTTTCAGTATGAGACTAACAATGCATTCAATCCCAATTTCTCTTTTTGACAGTTCAGGGGAAAAGCATCCAAACAGGTTATTATGTAAAAAAATCTGGAGAAAAGGTAATAGTTGTTGATTGTAGAAGAGTGTAGTAAGACTTTAAAAACTGTTGAAATAGGGGGGAAAAGCATGTTTGATCGTTTATGAGATCAGTAAATGCCAAACATTGAAAAAGCGCTAATCCATTATGAGTTATGGACCAGTGAACAAATTGAACAATGAGTGACTGATCCAGAAGTCACTTTGCTTGCAATAGAAGCTCATAGCACATTTTCTTGGTGAACAGATGCTCAGACTGGATTTTAAAGTAGCATATTAATATGGATATATTTTGTCAATTCAGAACAAGCTTATTTACCCACAGAAAACTGAGGACAGTATGAATCACATGGTTTACCTACCGCACAATTTGCATCTTTGTGCTGGATCTCTTCATAGTGTATGACTACCATTATCAGTCCTATTCTGTTGGATGCTGATAGCTAGGTTAAGACTTGGAGATGCTACATATTATCTAGATCACAACTCCCATTTGTTGTTATCTCAGCTCAAATCTGTCCTGCTATATTGCAGTAGGGACTCCAGACCTGGTTTGCAAATGTGGTCCATGAAGTCTAGCTAACACGATTTATTCAACAAACCATACCTTAAAATCCTGATTTAGTATTATATTTGAAGACAAAGTTGGATTTTTCTCAAGTCAGTTCAAGTTAAGTCATGCTTTAGAAACTGTTAAGAGTATTATAAGAAGGGTTAACTCAAAATATGAATAACAGCTGCATTGCCCATGCAAATAAAACAATCTACAGAAGCAGTACTTTTATTTTGCACATAACAGTTGAATAATCCCAAGCATTTAAGTAATAACTCTCCTAAAATGTTGGGTGGCCTAATACAGATACTGTATTTCTCAAAGAAACAAGAATGGTTAGCTGAAATTATTACTGAGGCAAAAAGCTGATAGATTTACAGTCCATTAGAAACAGAAAAGCATACACAGATGTTTGGGAGGCTGAGGATCTGTTCTGGCGAAACTGCCAAACTTGATCTTTGATGGACACAAGACGTTATTGCTGATGTATGCTGAATAATCGAAAAAGTCAAAGAATATTCCAAAGAGCCCAGTGAGTGCTTGATTACAGAAAGGCCTTTGATTGTGTTAATCTTGTTGAGCAATGGAAGGTGCTTAGAAAAATGGGAATCCCAGAAAATTTAATTGTTGTCCTGCTTCAGGCTGGCAAAGGAATTGATGTTCGTCCATCGTATTCGAAGAGGACCTTGACATCTATCAATTGGGGGGGATGTCAAGATGTGCACGTGAATTGGATTAAAGTGAGGGAGAGGTGCGCATAGTTAGCCTCACTCTCTCTTCCCAGATTCCATCTTGCTCCAAATAGCAGGACGAGAGTCGAGACAGTTGGAGATGGGCTGTGCGCAGTGGTTGACCAGGGCGTCTTTCGTATCTTGCCTTACCGTACTCTTAGCGTACCACATCACTTGCAGAGACTGCCTTCATGACCGTTGTCCTATTCTAGTAGGTTTCATCCGCTCAGTCCGCCAGAATCTGTCTTCACATATTCAGGATAGACAAGTCCCTATCTCACCGAAGGTCAATAGGCTACTCTCAACCTGGTTTGAGAGTAGCTCAATGGCTACTCTCAAACTGGTTTGGCCAGCCTGTCGAAGCTGTTGCCTGTGGTGTGGCCGCTGCGCATGCTACAGCTGCTAGGAGCCACAGGTGAGAGCTGAATGACAGGTGGGGACCAAAGGTGAACGAGCTGCTGCCCTACAATGAGCTGCCGTAAAAGGATACGACATGCCCCTACACCAGAGGTGCTACCCCTCCCTGAGCACCCCATACACCCCAAAGGAATGTGAGAAAGCTGTATACATTCTCCCCTTATTTATGGAACCCATATGCTGAATATATATTAAAGAAAGCTGGATTGGAAGTAGAAAACCATGGTTTTAAAATTGGAAGAAGAAACATCAATAATCTGCACTGTGCTGATAGCCAAAATGTGAAGGATCTGCAAGTAATAAAAGTCAAGAGAAGGAAAAAATAAGACTAGGATTCAATATAAACAGGTATAACTAATGTCAACAGGTATAGGAACGGACAATGAAGATACTGAAGTGATACTCCACCTTTAAGTTCAACTATTGTCAGTAAAGGAGCATTTATTTATTTACTGCCTTTATTATTATTTATAAACAACTCAAGATCCCTCAGCTGATTTTCTTGGCTAAGACAAGACACACACGTCTCCTGGTATCTAGCCTGCTGCTCTTAAACACTAGATCAAACTGGCTCTCAATATTCATGTAATGTCTCAATATTAACATTTGCTACAGTAACCATGAAAACTTTGGAAAAAATATTCAGATGGCATGATGTGTCTATACCTACAATCTTGTAAACCATGGTATTACCTGTGGCATTTATGAAATAAAAGTTGGATTTTGAAGATAGAAAGAATATTGATATTTTTGAACATTGATGTTGGAGAAGACTCCTAAAAATACTGTGGACAGCCAAAGAAAACAAACTTATGAATCATCAAACAAATCAACCCAGAGTAGTCACTTGAGGCACAAATGACCAGCTCAAACTATCCTACTTTGGACACATTGTGCAAAGACCCAACTGCACCATTTAGAATGGTGGCGGGGGGGGGGGGGGAGAGAACTCTGGGCAACTTTACGACCAGTCATACTGGCTCAGGAATTCTGGGAGTTGAAGTCCACAGGTCGTAAAGTTGCCATAGTTACCCACACTTGACTTAGAATGTTAGAGGTAACCACATCTGATTTTGCTGAGCTACCAAATTTGGACAACATCAGCCAAATACAAATTCTAAAATACATCTTATGACCATTATACAACATACAATATAAAAACATATCTTTTTTTATATAAACATATTTTTTTACATATAAAAACTAAATTCCCTGCTGTGCTTGGAGTCAACTAAAATTTTCTCTGTAGGTTTTTATTTTATTTATTTCTAGTAGAACGCTTAAGAGCTGAAGTGGTGCAGTGGTTAAATGCAGCCATTGCAGGCTGACTGCTAGTTCAACAGTTCAGCTGTTCAAATCTCACTAGGCTCAAGGTTGACTCAGCCTTCCATCCTTCCGAGGTCGGTAAAATGAGGACCCAGATTGTTGGAGGCAATATGCTGAACTCTGTAAACCGCTCAGAGAGGGCTGTAAAGCACTATGAAGCGGTATATAAGAAAAGTGCTATAAGTGCTATTGCTTACTAACATGTAATTCTATTAATTTTAAAGATTGTCTTCTGTTTAAAGATGTATAAGGACTTGGTAAAATATGATAAAATCATTTTACATGTTGTGTTCTTCCAATAATATTGTATGACAGAAATGAATTAGATTTTAAAACTCCATTATTGTTCAGTGTCACAGTGCCACCAAGAGGCCTTTGTCAAAAGTGCAGGCAAATTTCTCAAAAGCTGCATTGCTGGAAATTTAGCTAAATAGGTACTGCTCAACTTGCAACAATTCAAAGCATTGAAAAAAAATGGATTTGTGACCATTTTTCACACGAATGTTGCAGCATTCCCATGGTCACGTGATTTATATTTGGATGCTTGACAACTGATTCACATGTATGACTGTTGCAGAGTCCTAGGGTCCTGTGATCCCCTTTTGTGACCTCCTGACAAGCAAAGTCAATGGGGAAACCAGATTTAATTAACAACCGTGTTACTAATTTAACAGCTGCAGTGATTCACTTAACAAATGTGGCAAGAAAAGTCGCAAAATGGGGCAAGACTCACTTTACAAATTTCTCACTTAGCAACATAAATTTTGGGTTCACTTGTGGTCGTAAGTTGAGGAATACCTGTACAGGTAATTTCGACTTACAACCACTCAGTTAGTAACTGTTCAAAGTTACAACAGCACTGAAGAAAGTGATATAGGACTGTTTTTCACACTTACGACCATTGCCGCATCCCATGGTCATGTGATCAAAATTCTGATGCTTGGCAACCGGTTCATACTTATGACAGTTGTAGTGTCTCCGATCATGTGATTCCCTTTTGCGATCTTTTGACAAGCAAAGTCAATGGGGAAGCCAGATTCACTTAATAGAATAGAATAGAATAGAATTCTTTATTGGCCAAGTGTGATTGGACACACAAGGAATTTGTCTTTGGTGCATTTGCTCTCAGTGTACATAAAAAGTAAAAAGGAAAAAGAAGAGGGGAAAAATACATTCATCAAGAATCATAACACTTAGTGATAGTCATACGTTACTAATAAGCAATCAAATCATACTAGGAAACAAACAGAACAGAGGTGGGTTCCTCCCGGTTTGGACCGGTTCTATGGAACCTGTAGTAACTTGGCGGCCTGGGTCACTAGAACTGGCAGTGACCCAGGCCTGCCACACCCCTGAACTGGCTCTCTCGGCGGCGCCATAGGTGCTGCCATCTTGTCTTTTGCTTCTGTGCATGCGCAGAAGCTGTGTTTTACTTCTGCGCATGCGCAGAAGCTGGTTTTATAGCACTGCGTCCGTGCACGCCCGTGCATCGCATAAAGGAGCAAACCGGCAGCGAAGAAAAGAAGAACCCAGTCCTGAAACAGAACAATATAAATCGTAAAACAACTATGATACTAACTTACTAACTGTAGTGATTCACTTAACAATGGTGATATGAAAGGTGATAAAATGGGGCAAGACTCAACCACTGTCTTGCTTAGCAACAGAAATTTTGGGCTGAGCTGTGGTCGTAAGTCGAGGACTACCTGGAGAAAAAAATATGAAGTTTTTCTGGTGGTTCCCATCTTGGGGAACGGTCATTCTTTGAAGTGGCTGACTAGGGGAAATGGGATGGCTTCTGTCCATTCCCAAAATCATTGCTCTACACTAATTCCCACATTGGAAGAATGTGAAATTGATGGAGCTAGCAGAAATGTCCAAATTGATGGCTTTAATCAAAGAAACATCAAATTTAGTTTCTTCTTGCAAACCACTTCCAGATTTTGTACTTGAAATGTTAAAAAAATGAATTTCTGATTTTGGGATTCGCTGATTACATAATTTGTTATAGACATTGCTAGTATACCATATTTTTCGGAGTATAAGACGCACCTTCCCCCCCTTTAAAAGTGGCTGAAAATTTGGGTGCATCTTATACTCCGAATGTAGTTTTTTCTAAGCTTTTTTCCCCAGCCCTAACGAGGTGCTAATGATCTTCCGCAGCTCTTCCCGGCCGACTTGCAGGCTTTTTCATTTTTACTCCCTCCGAAAAAGGTTATTTTCCAGCCCTAAGTCTGCAGGCTTGTTTTCATTGCTATTCCCTCCAAAGAAGATTTTTTTCAGCCCTAACCAGGGGATAAAATAATGTGCTGAAGCTGACCAGATTAAGGACGCTAGCCAGATGAATATCTGGTAGGTAGATTTTTTCCCCTATTTTCCTCCCCCAAAACTTATACTCTGAAAAATACGGTATGTTATGCAAAATTAAAAAATTTGAGGCTGTACTGTTATTACCTTTATTTCACTATGCTGAAAAGAGTTGGAATCTAATGCTTTTTTTCTTTTCCCTCTTTCCCTTATATTTCTCTCTTCCCCCTTTCCCTCTCCCCTACTTTCTCACTATCTTTATTTTCACTTGTGTTTTATATTTTGATAACGTTTAATAAAAATTGTATATCTCTCTCTATATAAACAAAATTACTACTCTAAAAGGCCTGACTGTTCACACAACTTTACTTTGTTCTGATTGATGGGAATGATCCTGATTAAATTCCAGCTTTTCTTGATTCCTCTTTGGAATGGATCTACCCACATCAAAGCAAACTCCTAGCTTTTATACTTGGAAATAAAGATGATGCTGAGGTCTGTATTAAAGTGGAGTTTTCATATTTGGCTACTTTTAGATGCGTGGACTTCAACTCCCAGAATGCCCCAGCTAGTTCTTGGCTTCCACATTTGGCATTCACACATAAAAATACATCATGACTACCATCTAGACTTTTTTTTAACCATGTCATTCCATGAGGGAGATAAATAAATACTCTTGGCTTCTTGAAGCCACGTTCTACTGTTGCCAAGTTTGAAAAGCATCTTTAAAGCATATCTCTCCCTCCCTGCTTCCCAAGATGCCTTAATAGAATTTTTTCTGAGTTATTTAATCACTCTTCTCTTTTCCTTTAGATTGGAAACTCTTCCAATTTCGATAACTGCTTTCTTGATTTACTGTAGACAAAAGGGGGATTACAGAGACAGGTGGCCTAGTAGGGTAGTTTTAAACAGGACATGGTTTAGGACAGTGATGGTGAACCTTTTTACCCTTGGGTGCCGAAAGCGCGTGCACGGGTGCTATCACGCACGTGCGAGTGCCCACACCCATAATTCAATGCCTGGGGAGGACAAAAACGGCCTCCCCCGCCCCCGCAGAGGCCCTCTGGAGGCTGGAAACGGCCCATTTCCCGACTTCCGGTGGGCCTGGTAGGCCCAATTTTCGCCCTTCCCAGGCTCCAGAGGCTTCCCTGGAGCCTGGGGAGGGCGAAAACGCCCCCTGCCTCCCCGGAGGCCCTCCGGAAACCTAAAATGCCCTCCCAGAGCCTCTGAGTGAGCCGAAAATCAGCTGGCTGGCGCACACATGCTCGCTGGAGCTGAGCTAAGGCAACGGCTCGCGTGCCGGCAGATATGGCTCCGCGTGCCACCTGTGGCACGTGTGCCATAGGTTCGCCATCACTGGTTTAGGAAATAGCATTTAACTACTTAACTATTGAGAGAAAGCAGTGAATTGTCTTTGGGTTTGTTCATTGGTATGCAACACCGTGGACTGCAATTCTTAGGGAGGAAACCAGAATAATATATGCGCTGAACAAGCATGGGGGTCTATAGAAACAAGAATGCCATCATATGCATCAAGATGTCACTGTGCAAAATATGTGCTGTTTGTCATTTGTGTCATGATATGAGCAAAGCTAATTGTATCATCTACAAGAAGATGTTTTGATACGTGTGATGTCATAGATTCCAATGAATGCCATTGAAAATAGTTGGGCGAGAAAGAGGAAGATAGACTTTTCTTTCCGATATCTGAGGAGGCAATCTATTGAGGGGATAACCTCAGCTCCTGGAAGGCCCTTATCTGCTTTCTGGTCACCCTGGTTTGGCTGAAATCTGATACATCAAGGAGATATGGTCTCCGATGCCTCTAAAGGACTTCTTGAGATAAGCAAAGGCAGAGTTGGGGTTCAAGGTTCCAGGTAATATATCCATCGCAAGCAAAAACTCAGAGGCAGGTAGATTCCTCAAAGAATAGCTTTATTGGAAAAATCATATTGGCACATATCTGGTTAAAACCAACTCTGAGGGGCCCCTCAGTTTTCACCTAATTAAAAGTAAAAGTCCCCCCCCCAACCTCAAACAGTCACATGGCCCAATCAATGCAGCGTCTGCTGCACTGGTGGGTTGCTGACGGTTCGGACCGGTTCTATAGAACCGGTAGCGGAAATTTCTGCCGCTTGCTGAACTGATAGCAATGACCGGCGGTCCATTCTCCTGAACCAGTACTCCGGTTGCCCCGGATTGCCAAAAACCCTCTGCGCATGCGCAAAGGCTTATGTGCATGTGCAGAGGGTCATTTCCGGGAAGGGATGTGCGCGCGCACAAAACATGCACTTCCGTCGCGATGCGAACCGGCAAGGAAGGTAAGTAGAACCCACCCCTGGTCTGCTGGTGTGGTGACATCACTCCTCCTCCTTCTGGCTAGCTGTGAGAACGTCCTTGGTTCCCAGGAGAAAGTATTTTGTTTTGACTACACGACCTCAGCTATCTCTAATCCCACCCCCTTCCTATCCCTCAGCTCTAGTGTGGCAACACTGAAGCTCCAAGATGGCTTCCGTCAGGTCAGCTTCAGGGTTGACAGGGGAGAGAGAGAGAGCTCATAGCAGGCTGTCCATCCTCTTCATTGACTTCAGTTATGGATGAAGAAAGGAGTTCATTTTGAGATTTTTTTTCCTTTTCTTTCTGGTTAGGTGAAAAGTAATTTTTCTAAAAAAAATTTTTTTTTCATAAATGAGTTTTTCATAAATGTTGTCCTATCACAGGGGTGGGTAACTATGGCAACCTGTGGATTTCAGCTTCCAGAATCCCTGAGCCAGTCATGTATTCTGCATGGAATTCTGGGAGTTGAACCAACTCCCTCCAGAGATCAGGACTATCCCCACCCTGCTGGCCTTCTGTAAAGCAATAAAAACCTGGCTCTTCCGGCAGGCGGGGTGAAAGTGAGACCAATCAGATTATATTTGGGTCTCCCCCCTGGTTATGAATGCTAGATGTTTTTAAACTTTTGTAGTTTTTAATTGTTATGATTTTATATTGATAAATGGATTTGACATGTTGTGAGCCGCCCAGAGTCCCCCGGGAGTTGGGCAGCATACAAATCTATTTAAATAAATAAATAAATAATAAGTCCATAGGTCGTAAAGGGGTCATAGTTGCCTATCCCTGCTCTAAAATAATGTCTTGTGCAATACTGGGTCATGATGATTTTCTCTCTATAGTCCTAAAATGGTATAACATTGGTATTTGAGGAGAGAGAGAACCTTTCTGGACAAGCTAGAGAACAGGGATTTTTTTTTATTTGATCAAATTGGGGGCTCTTTTATATGGGGCAGAACATCTTCGAGCCAGGAATTTTGGCATGCAAGTCTGATTGAATATAAAGCTCATGTACAGCTAAGCTTCACATACAAAACATGTCTATCCAAACTGGGAAATGATAGAACGTCTCAACGGTTTTGTTTTTCTCAGATTTGAATAGGTCATTTGCAGATCACACTTTCCTTCAGGCTAGTTCAAAAACTTTTGAGTGACCAAACCAGAAATTTTGGGGGTGGGGAGGGGTTAAAACTATTGTACTGGGGTGGAAACTAATCAAGGAGAGAAGCAACCTAGAACTAGGGAGAAATTTCCTAACAGTGACAACAATGATCAGTGGAACGGCTTGCCTTCAGAAGTTGTGGGTGCTCCCAACACTGGAAGTTTTTAAGAAGAGACTGGACAGCCCCTTGTCTGGAATGGTATAGGGTCTCCTCCTTTGGAAGGGGGTTGGACTAGAAGATCTCCAAGGTCCCTTCCAACTCCATCATTCTGTGTGTAGTAGGGCATATGACACATTTGAAGTTGTAGCCAGTTGCAACATTTATTCCCCTGTGCCAGAGGTAGGTTCCTGCCGGAGCTGTCTAGTACACAGCTCCGGTAGGGAGTGGCGGATTGCGCAATTTGTGTGTGACTGCTCCGGAGCCCTCTCTGCTGGTCTGTCGCACATGTCACCATCTTTTTTGTGAATTTTTGGGCGATTTTGCTTCTGCGCATGCGCCCCCTCCCCGAGCTCTGTTTTCTGCGCATGCGCGGAAGCAAAATCTTGCCAAAATCTCGTGAGGAGACGCGCGCGCGAGAGATTTCGGCACAATTTTGCTTCTGCGCATGCGCAGAAGCAAAATCATGCCGAAATTTCGCGAGGGAACGCGCACGTGTGAGAGATTTTGGCGAGATTTTGCTTCTGCACATGCGCAGAAGCAAAATTGTGCCGAAATCTCTCTCGCGCGCGTCTCCTCACGAGATTTTGGCAAGATTTTGCTTCCGCGCATGCGCAGAAAACAGAGCTCGGGGAGGGGGCGCATGTGTCCCTCCCAAGCTCTGTTTTTGCTGGCAGAGGCACCATGGGCCAGTCCTTTGGTGTTTCCAGGGCGGCCCCGCAGGCCAGATCTAAACACTCCGTGGGCCGGATGTGGCCCGCGGGCCTTGAGTTTGACACCCCTAATCTATATATTTCTGGAAGATATTATTAAGAGGAAAAATTATCCACAATACATAGGTTCGCAAAGATGATTACATCACTAGTTTATAGGACTCACCTCTTTTTGTAAAAAATGACTATTTTGGTTTTTCTGATTCTGTTAATTAACCAACCAAAGCAAAACTAGTTTGAAGCATTTTTTTTATTATTGTTCACATACTTTTTGCTCATAAGGAACTGCCAACAACAAAATAAAAGTACATTCAGCCTGCTTGTAGCCACATCTACCCTGCTTCTTAGATTCACAGGAAAGTACTTGGGAAGGTGGCCCAGATGAAGGGCCTCGGGCGACTCATTCAATTGACACAAATTACAGGCATAAACAGGAGCAAAGATAAATGCTGTTACATGCACTGTTTAACATCTATCATTTATAAGAATATCATCTTTCAATTAATAAATATATAAATATAAAAAAATTAAAGACATGGGTTTTTGGCTTCATCACTCCACTTTTCTCGGAAGGCATCTTTTCTGCAAACAGAAATCAATGTCTCAAAATCCAGGACAAGTCTGCTAACATAATGATTAGACCCCTACATAAAGGGAGTGTTCATTGTATTGCTGTATTGATTTCTTATGCTTTCTCCCATCTACTTGGAATTAAGTTCAGACCAGAAACTTCTATTTTGCTAGATAGCTTCAAAAATGTGTCTCATTCACCGATTGCTGTGAAGCCCCATTCCCCATCCATTTCTTACTGGAGCTAATGTGCACATTACTCTTTGAAATCAACATTCACCAAGAATAAAACCACCATTTCAGAATCTGTTTTAGTGTCTGGTCAGATAGTTTTACTGCTCATTGCAGAGTGTGGACTTTTATATGGAGGATAGCGAAAGGCATTCACTACTCTGCACTGAGCCTGTATTCTGCTTAAGCCCCTGCACCACAAAATTTGGCTGTGACGCAGTTCCTGTTCACCAAAGTCAATCACTTCAGTTACTTCTTCCGTTATCTCCTCTTTGAGTGGCTTCTCTCCAACTTCTTTCAGGAACCACATATATCTGGTAGGAATACTAATGATGACTTGTCCCCATACCAAGGACCCCAGGCCAAAAAAGATGGACCACAGCCATTGCTCTAGGGTAAGTGCTGTGCAACTAAAGGGCTTCCCTCCAAACTGAACAATTATCACTTGTGTAATCAAGGTCCCTAGAGTGACACCGCAAAAAATGCTATTGCTGAATATTCCCGAAAAAACATTCCGTTCTCCATGAATCTTTCGGGCATTGACTTCATTACAAATTTGCATAATTACAAATGTGTTAAATATAAGAGTGTAATGTTGGGTGGGTGGGGACTGTAGTGTTGAGTGTCGTCCATTTTCAATATCAAATAATTGTTCTCCTACAAACAGTAGTGAAAAGACCACCACCATCTGATAAACGGCATGTAAGAAAATATTTTTCATCATTATACGGGAGATGAGTGGTTTATTTCTACCGTAAGGCTTCCGTTTCAGCAACGATTCGGTTGGCTTTTCTGTGGCTAAAGCAAGAGAAGCAAAGGTATCCATAATGAGATTAACCCACAACATCTGAACTGCCTTCAGAGGGGAATTCTGGGTGATGCAAGCACCCGTAAAAGCAACTATCACAGCTACTACATTGACTGTAAGTTGAAACTGAAGAAATTTGGAAATGCTATCGTACACATTTCTACCCCACATCACTGCTTTTACAATACTCGAAAAATTGTCATCGGTAAGAATGATATCAGAAGCTTCCTTAGCTACGTCTGTTCCAGCAATTCCCATGGCAAAGCCAACATCAGCCTTTTTTAATGCCGGCCCGTCATTAGTACCATCCCCAGTGACTGCTACCACTTGTCTTTGCTCTGTGATGTTGCTGTTGATGATCCCTTCCACCAAGTTATACTTATCGGCTGGGGAGGATCGTGCAAGGACGGCTAGGGTAGGCCAGATCCTGTCCATCAATTCTTGTTTGATCTGCCCATTCTGATTACGAATTAATCTATTAAACTCATTCCCCTCTAAACACAGAAAGGTCTCCCCGGGCCGCAGAATCCCACATTTGGCTGCAATTGCCCGTGCTGTGTTAATATTGTCCCCAGTGACCATACGGACAACGATGCCAGCATTCTGACACTTCCTGATTGCGTCTGGAACTTCGGGTCTTACTGGATCTTCAATGCCCACAATTGCAACGCAGGTTAAATCCTTAATAACATTGTCCTCATCGTCCCATACTGGTTCTTCTGTATCAGGGCCCCCTGGAAAATCTCTGAAAGCAATACAGATGGTTCGGAGTCCCTCAGAAGCCATCGGGGCAATCACATTTTTAATCACATTTTCCCTGTCCTTTCTGGAAAAAGGTTCACGCTCTGCAGCAGAGTTAAATATTTTGGTGCATTTTTGAAGAAGTATTTCAGAAGCACCTTTGCTGAAGAGCTGATAACCACCACCAGCACTTTTCAGAACTGTGCTCATAGATTTCCTGTCAGAATTGAAGGTATACACTTTATACAATGCTTCTTCTGGGATCTTAGTCCTCATGGCCTCATAATTCAGATTTAATTCTATAAGCAAGCCCAGTAAAGCACATTCAGTTTTATTGCCAATATGACGGGGCAGGCCTCCTTCTACTTCAGGATTCAGGATCTTGGACGTATAAGCACAGTTAACAGAAACACCCTTCAGCAGATAAGCCAACAAAGTTGGATGAATTAAAACAGGGGCAGGAACAATTTTATAATGTTTACCCCCAATAAAAATCTGAACCACTGTCATTCTGTTCATTGTTAAGGTCCCGGTTTTATCTGAGCAAATGGCTGTTGCGTTGCCCATAGTTTCGCAGGCATCCAGATGCCGGACCAAATTATTATCTCTCATCATTTGCTTCACAGAATAGGCGAGGGAGATGGTTACCGCAAGTGGGAGGCCCTCAGGCACGGCTACAACCAGAATCGTCACGCCAATGATAAAGAATTTCACCATATGTTGTATATACACAGGCGTACACTCAACAGTCCAAATGCGCTTCTCTACCACAAATGTTCGAATGAGAAAAGAGGATATAAGAACAGTGACGGTGATTACAGACATTGCCAGCCCAGCTTTGCCAATTTGCACGGCTAACCTGGTAAGTTTTCCCTGGAGGACAGATTTTTCTTTTTTGTGCCCCATAGGTTTTGGGCTTTCCTCGGTTTCCTCTGTTTTCTTCTCTTCAACTTTTTTCCCTTCTTTGTTCTTAGGGGAACCATTCTTGTTGGTCTCTTTTGGTTTCTCATGCTCTCCAACTCCAAGTAAAGTGAGGATAATGCCAGTTTGTGAGTTAATACCAACAGCTGTAACCACCATTTTCCCAGAGCCCTCCATCACGTGGGTACCTGACAGCAACATAGGATCCTGTCTTAAAGTCTTCTTGACTTGATCAGATTCCCCGGTGAGGGAGCTTTCATCTAGTTTCAAATCGTAGCCTTGGATAAGCAGGCCATCAGCTGGCAGAAGATCCCCATATTTGATCTGCATGACATCCCCAACCACTAAGTCAATTACTGGGACCTGCGTTACGTCGCCGCTCCTGATGACAGTAACTTTTTGCTCCTTTTCAATGCGACACTGTAGCCCCCTGAACTGTTTTTCCTTGCTCCAGTCATTGAAAGCCGTTACCAGCACCACACAAACAACTGATAGAAGAATAGCAGCACCTTCGATCCATTCGGTGTTCCCTTCTTCTTCTTCTTCTCCTCCTTCAAATTCATCCAAACGACATGCTGCAAGATTTGCCCCTGAAGGATGATAAAACGATAGTCCCAATGATATCAGGGCTGCAATTTCCAAGATACATAATGTCATATCCTGCAGTGCTTCCCATACCAGTTCAAGGAACGTTAGGGGCGTTTTAGGGGGTATAAAGTTCTTTCCAAACACAGATTTCCTATGCTCTACTTCTGATGAAGATATTCCATTTATAGGAGACGTTTTCAGACGATTACAGATTTCAAAGATGTCGCCGTATAATTCTCTTATTTTGGTCACAGCTTCTTTCTTTCGAAATTGCATCAAACTTTTCAGCTCTGAGGTGGTGATATTGAAGTCAGTTGACGTATGGTGGGCTGGGGTCACCATCACTGGGCCTTCCTGAAATTTACAAGGATAACCCAGAGAAAGTTACTAGCATTTATAAATTGAAGCTTGGAAACACATTCCTTGCATTTATAGTAAAAGCACTACCAGTATTTATAGAGGAGAGTATTTTTTTAAAAAAATCAGAGCAACAGGATATTTTTCTCTCAACTATTGAAGTAATTCTTACTGGTACAAATGTAACTAACAATGTGGAAAAGCATATATATTTGTACTTGAGACTCAAAAACCATGGCATGTTGTAAAATTGTGCTTGGGGATTTCTCATTTTTAATTTGAAAAAAAAATTACACTGAGTCCTGGAGAAGAGTGAGGGAGGAGACCCTTTATCCACATTCTATTTATACTAGGAAAGTGGAATAAAATAAATTAACCATAACAGACAGACAATTTTGGCAGTCAAGAGGCCACACATTCTGAAGAGCTATAGGAGGCTATCTGGTGGCATTATATCATCACTGCATAGGTGGAGTTCCACTCAAAAGGTGTGTATTTAAAATTATATTAAGCAGAATGGACATGTTACTTTCTATACTTCCCCCCCAAAGCAGGGGCGGGTTCCTAATTTTTTTACTACCACTGTGGGTGTGGCTTATTTTGTGGGTGTGGCTTGCCAGCCATGTGACCAGGTGGGGGTGGCTTGCTGGCCATGTGACCGGGTGGGCGTGGCTTGCTGGTCATATATTAGTTATTTCAGAGAGATGTTACTACTATTTTTGCTATTTTATACCTTACATGAAAAGCTTTGCATAGTTAAAAGACAAGCAAGTCTCATATAGCATTTTTGGTTTCAGTCATGGATTCCTTAGACGAAAATATTGAGGACTGTTAAGAGAACAGTATCTTTTAAATGTCCTCAATGTTTTCATCTAAAGAATAACAGTATAAAACTGTATAAAATTAACAGTATAAAAGGTTAAGCTTTCGGAAAACGCCCACTTTGGGAAGCTTTAGGCAAAAGAGAAGGAAAAGTGTCAAATGCGAGCTTCTTATTATTTTCAAGCGAAGGGACGGGGAAAGACTTAATTGTCAGGTTTCTAGGCATGCACAGAAGAATTTTTTTTAAAAAAAATTTTTTTAAATTTTTTTAATGGTGGCGCCCAGGCATTGACAACCGACCGCACCGGTACTGTGATGTCACCAGCGGGCCGCTACCGGTGCTATAGAGTGGACCGCACCGGTAGGAACCCACCACTGCCCCAAAGATATCTTTTTTTTTGCCTGCAGTTTCTCTTGACTGTGGAAATATCTAGCTAGGATGTTTGATTTTGTGTAGTTCAACTAGAAATCATTCCAACTTCCTTTTGGTGTGACTTGTAATGTGACACAAATCTACTAAGGAATAAGTCTTGCTGAAATCAGTAGGAGTTACACCTGTGTTAATAGGTGGTACAACTGCACTACTACAAGATCACTTCCTATGTGTACAAAGATAAACAGAAATCCGTCCTACAGATTTCTTGCAGGTCTTAAACCTGCAACCCAGATGTGCTTTTAGCAATCGGACCAATAAGACCAAACATAGGACCAATGTTTTGAATTTCTCCTCAACTGTGTAGGGATCACTCAGCCCCAAATCCAGAATGCACATTTGAAAAGAGAAGAAATAGTTTATATTGATATTTTTCTTATTGTCGTTTTAAAATAACTAACATTTTAAACGAACAACAGCGGACTTCCTAAAGTGCTATATTTCACATACATTGTATTATTGTTAGGGACAATCTAGTTATTAGTCCGCTGTCACCATGAATTCATATACATCTCAATAGGAATCTGATTGGAATACTTGTATACTTCAGGGTGTGCCTCAGGTATAAATGAGAATAGTTCTCGTGCATCTTTCTTCTGCAAACTAAGCATGAAACTAGAATGCAAGCATGTTTCATAATAATAAGAAATGCCAGGTAATCTGATCCCTATACAACAGGAAGAAGAGATTTGACTAGAGCACGGGTGTCAAACTCGCCGCGTCACCGTGCTGTCATGTGCAGTTTCGTTATGTTTTTCCCATTCGTGGAGCTGGCGTGGGCATAGCCTGCACGTCATACATCCGCCCTGCCAGGGGCGGGTTCCTATTTTTTTTACTACCACTGTGGGCGTGGCTTATTTTGTGGGTATGGCTTGCCAGTCATGTGACCGGGTGGGCGTGGCTTCTTGGACTGCTGAAGGGAGGGGAACTGAGAGAGGTCCTGCCGCCCATTCCCCTTCCCCTCAGCAGCTCGAGAAGCCTCAAATGTGCGAAAATGCCTAGGATCATCACCGCGCGTTCGTGGCTTCTCGGACTGCTGAAGGGAGGGGAATGGAGATAGCTCCTGCCGCCCGTTCTTTCAGCGTCTCACGCGCTCCCTCAACCATCCTCCCCTGCTTGGACTCACTGTGGGGTAGGAAGGCAGCACATGTGCAGTGCCGAAAGCTAGGCTTCTGGGCATGCACAGAAGAAATTTAAAAAAAAAAAATTTTTTTTTTTTAAAATGGTGGCGCTTAGGTATTGGCAACCGACCGCACCGGTACTGTGACATCACCAGCGGGCAGCAACCGGTGCTATAGAGTGGACCGCACCTGTAGGAACCCACCACTGCGGCCTGCGGGCCGCCAGTTTGACACCCCTGGACTAGAGCATCCACTCACTGGAGAGAATTTCTTTTTTCAAGTAGAAATTTACCCTCTCAATATTCCTTCTGATGAAAGCAGGGTTGCTCTCAAGCTTTTCATTAATAGAAAAAATGGATTTGGATGGGTATTTTGGCTCATGAAGTGACATGCTAAAAAGATTTGCTGTTCTCCCTCACAAAGACTTGATCCAGCCTGGCAGAGCCACTCAAAAAAATCAAGATGGCAGTTGCTATACATGATACAAAGAGGTAGAGCTTTGATCATAGAGTTATTGCTGCCATCTTGACTTTCTTGATCTCCAGAGAAACCCTTACTGCCATTTCACTGATGCTTTGAAAGACAGGAAACACTGGGATATACTATTACTGATTTGGTGAGTTCCACTTGTTTGGGCCGAGATTATTGGCAAGAGAGGCACTAAGAGTACACAAGCCTACTGCAACTCTCATTCCAGGATTTCTCTGGTTTTCTCCAGCAATACGAATGATGATAAAACTTTCTCAGCTCTTTTTTTCAGATATAAAATACTTCCTTAGTAGAGGTAGGCTGCACAGTCTAGCAACATGCTTCTTGAGCTCCTGAATGAAAGGTGTGATATATATTTATATAATAATTAACATCTGGGGGGCTACATTCTTGCAATAGAAATCAGATACTGATCTATGCCAGTGATGGCGAACCTTTTTTGGTTCGCGTGCCAAAGGGGGGGGAGCATGGGGGGGGGTCATGCGCATGTGTGCCCACACCCATAATTTTATGCGCCCCCCCGTGCATGTGCATGTGACACCCCCCCCACTCCCGGCACGTGATGGCACACCCATTTTTTGCTATCCCCAGGCTTCAGAGCTTTTCTAAGAGCCTGGGGAGGGTGAAAACGGCCTTTCCCACCCCCCGGAGGTCCTCCGGAGGCAGAAAATGGCCCATTTACCAACTTCTGGTTAGACCGGAAGTTCTGTTTTTTTGCTCTCCCCAGGCTTCAGAGCCTTTCTAGGAGCCTGGGCAGGGAGAAAACAGCCTTCCCCACCCCCATGGAGGCCCTCCAGAGGCCAGAAATGGCCCATTTCCCAACTTCACAACCTTCCAGACCTGAGCTCATGTGCCCACCAATATGGCTCCGCGTGCCACTTGCGTCACGTGTGCCATAGGTTCGGCATCACTGATCTATTCTATCAACTTTGTTAACTGATGGCACAATGCTAATGTGTCTATGTAATTCTGAAATGTCCCTTAAGCTTTTCATAATTATGGAATTGTTATAATGGAATTGATATACAGTGGTACCTTAGTATTCAATTACTTTGAAACTCATCGAATTTGGTACTCAATGCATTTTGATGTGAAATTTTTGTCTGGTACTCAGCGTTTGTTTGGAAGTCAACGCACAAGCTAGAATTTGTTTGTGTTGGCTGCCTTGTGACTCACTGCATTATTCCTTATGGGAAAAATTTGTTTGGTACTCTTCATTTTGGGTACTCATTGCGCCTCCCAGAACCATTTAAGGATGAGTAGCGAGGTGCCACTGTATGCTGTTATTACTATGTCAGTTGCATACACTATTTCAGCTGATTAACCTATATGTGGCATGAGTGGGTTTTAACCTCTTGAAGATGACTCCCAAGTTCCTGTGAACACACAGAGGAGGAAAATTGGGTTTCATCGTATGGAAGATATTAGCCTCACTCAAGTTAGTTCCCACACACATGGTTGACTGCATGCAGAAAGGGGGCCTGTTCAAGTTGTACAAACATTTAACCTCCTGCATACTTGCATATTAGCTAAGCATCAGAATTATAGCCAGAGGAAGTCACAATACATTTCATTATTCAGAGCTACTATTCTTCAGTAAAGGAACTTTGAAGTGTGGCTCCATAACAGACTTAGATTAGAAAGTACCAAGAAACCTGAAGACTATTGAGATATTAATTAACTGCATTCCAATAACACAGTGAGGGATGATTTATTGCTCCATGGTTTAGTGAATAAACCCCAGTTGGCTGGGTTTACACCATGTGAAAACAGAGTTTACAATCACAACCTCCTAAATACTAAGCAACAAATAACCAACTTCTGACTAGCTTACTCCATAAATATTGTCATAACTTTGTTTTATGAAAATTGTCATGCACTATATTTTTATAAACACAACTGGAAGAAAAAAATATGGCAATGTTTTGATAATAGGTAATTCCATCATTGGCCTACCTGAACAGGGAACTTCAGGCAGTAGAGGGCACTTTCATCTCAAAGATGTAGCATTTTCAAGGGAAAGCAGAAAGAAAACCTCTTGAAGGGAAAGCAGGAAAATCAGAATAGTAACAAAGGAAAAATAGGAGAGAAATTAACTTCTACAAATCAAATTAATTTCAGATAAATTAACATACCTTTGTAGTAATATGGACCAAACCATTAATTAAGGAGGGGGGGAGGTACCTTAAAGTAATGGTAGGAGTCATCTAAACTCTCCATGTCTATTCAGAAAAACCAGATACTTTTTTCTGGAGTTCTATAATAGGAGCAATTGGTTGTGTTGTTTATTCCCAAATTAGGTAATGGCTGTTCTATCAGATAGTAATACCATTAAGAATCATTAATCAGATCCAGTTGTTTTATTTTGATTAGGATTAATTTCTTTCCCATTTATTACCTGTAGGTATATGTCTCACAAATGTTGAGTTTGCACAATTTACTGAAACCAATTAATTACATGGGCTATCTTGCATAATTTGCTAGGCTAACTATGTTTAGTTAGTTTATGGATCAGACTATTGTAGGCCTACAGTCCAGAGAGAGTCAGCAGATGTTGCCTTCCCCAAAATTCATCTCCAAGATGCAGATGTTGTTGTCATCTAAGGTTGCTGAATTACATTTCCCAGCAGTTAGAAATTGCTCAGCATATCATCACCACCCTTATTTGGTTAAAAGTATAGCAAAGTGATAAAATTTGATTATTGTGAAAAGGCAACAAATAGTTATTTATGTTCTGTTACTGAATTTTTACTGGTGAGGGAGAAACATACGGATTTTTAAAAATTTGGCTGTCATACATCTCAAAACCTTTACATGAAAAATCAATCTCAAGTTATATACCGGTAGTTACAAAAACATTTTCACTTGTATTTATATTTTAAACATCTTTTCCTATACTTTTTTCTATAGAAAAATACCTCCATTTCTGCTAAAACAAACCTACTACATATTTTAACCACCATGAGTGTTGAGAAAATAATACACACATATTCTATTATCTTTAAAATTCAAGGAGCTTAGATACCACAGCCAAAGAATCCCTCCAATGTCTGTCTAATTATGGTCTGCAGTAAAGGGGGAAAATAGCCAGTGATCCTTGATTAATCCTTAAAAAAGCAAGTGTTTAAACTAGAAAGCAAGAAGGGGTGTGTGTGCACACTTACCTAGCTTTATAGCAATATGAGCTGTAGGAATTAAGAACTGAAATGTTTTGACCTGGAAGTAATCATTCTCACTTATATACATCTGAGTGGCATGTGACTGTTAGAGATTCAAAGGCCTCTTTTTTAAATAGAGCAATCTAATTTAAAGTGAAAAAAATAATTGTTACTGTTACCTGGAATTTTAGGCTTCGTTATTAGCTTTTAAATAAAGGTGATACTAACATTTTCTATTGTTTAATTCTCACATCTAATTGAAGTTGTGTATCACTTGATTTGTTACCTTTGGATGCATCACATATGTATGTATGTATGTATTATTTGTTTATGTACCCTGTATAAAGATTTGACTTCCCCTTAATAAATGTTTTTTGCTTTGCCTGAGTTATGTGGTGATTCATAGTTTGGGGCAAATAAAACCTTTAAGGGTAAAAGTGTTTTCATTCAGGGAACAAGTTCCTTAAGCTCCATGTCTCACAAGTTGCCTGAGTTTAAAATTTACACACACACACACACACACACACACACACACATACACACTTTTTGGCTGGAAAGGTTCCAATGCTTTTAACAGCTAGTTGCCAGGTACGAATTTAGCATATAAAGCGTTTTTCCTAATTTCATCTTCATATCAATAACATTCTTACAAAGATATGCCCACACTGTCAGATAAAGGTTGGGATATTTAGGTAGGCATTCCCTTTAAGCCACAATCCTCCCCATTCTTGCAGTCCCTTTCTTGTCAAACTCTTGGCATTTTGAAAAGGGGAGGCCACATATTGGAATAAATTTAGCTAGAGGCTGGAAATGAAGAAATAGTAAATAAACAATCTTGGTTAGAAAGGAAAATAGACCCTGTAAGACAGAGGCAGAAGGTGATGGAGGGCATTCATAGTATAGAAATTATTCCACATGTATGAATAATAAAAATCATTGGTGATTAGTCTGCTTTGCAAAAAACATTTTGGCTAATGTAGCAAAAATTGTAGAGTTTAATGTGAATTGTACAGTTCTAACCTGCATTTTGGCTTCAGTCCTGTTCATGTTCCTCGATCCCAAGCTAATCCTGTTCCAACTGACCCAGCATTGCTTTGGCCTAGCTCCAAAGTCCAGAAAGATATTTTTTCACATTGGCCAGTAACTGTTCAAAGTGGCAGTTACAACAGGAAGAGAGGTTGAATTAGAATGCTACCAGCAGCCAATGAGACCATCGCTAGCAGTCACATTCTCATGAACTTTGACTCTTGATGGCATCCACATCTGTGCAACCAAACAGGATAGCCCCCTTCCCTGATAAAGTGTACACAGAGTCCTACTGCAGTCTGGATTTTAAAGGTACCACTGTTCTTTCCTTATTGGGTAGATTGAAAAAACTAAAAATTGGTCATCTTATAAAAAGAAAAGATCTATCTATGTCAGGGCTGTCAAACTCTCAGCCCGCGGGACCAGATACATCACGCGCTGGCTACACCCACGGCCAATTTGGCAAAGGGGAAAAAATTCCTGATATGTCACGTGATGATGCCATGATGTCGCAAGTTTGACACCTCTGATCTATGTGGTCATTAAGTGTGAACACAGAATTGATAGCTATACTGTAGCATAGGAAACAGTTCTGATATTTGAAGGCCCTAATCTATTCAATAACATTTCTATTAAACTGCCATCCATATTTATGTCTTGACAAGAACATAATTTTTGTTTTTAGGTAGTTCATGACCAGGTCACTATCTATATAATAAATACTCAACTTATGACAGTTCATTTAGTGACCATTCAAAGTTACAACATACTGAAAAAGGTGACTTATGACTGTTTTTCACACTTATGACCATTGCAGCATCCCCATGGTCATGTGATAGAAATTCAGATGCTTGGCATATTTGTGACCGTTGCCATGTCCGAGGGTCATGTGATCACCTTTTGTAACTTTCTGACAAGCAAAGTCAATGGGGAACCCAGATTCACTTAACAATCATATTACTAATTTAACAGCTTCAGTGATTCACTTAACAATTGTCTTGCTTAGCAACATAAATTTTGGGCTCAGTTGTGGTTGTGGTTGTAAGTCAAGGACTACCTGTGGTTGATCTCAAAGCTGTCTTCAGTCAAAAAAGTGAATTTGAGATAATGTCTGCATCATTTGTATATAAAAGGAAGCAGTAAGTCCACCTATTTCCAGTGCCAACTCTTAGCAATCACACACCATATTTTTCGGAGTATAAGACGCACCTTTCCCCTCCCCAAAAGAGGGTGAAAATCTGGGTGCGTCTTATACTCCGAATGTAGCCCCGCCCAGCCTCTCAAACTGAGGTTTCAGAGGCTGAAAAAAACCTCTGAAACGGAGCTTCAGAAAAAAGCCTCTGAAATGGAGGTTTCAGAGGCAGAAAAAAATCCTCTGAAACGGAGCTTCAGACTCTGAAATGGAGCTTCAGAAAAAAAGCCTCTGAAATGGAGGTTTCAGAGGCAGAAAAAAAGGCAAGGCGCAGAGCTCACAACCAATGAACCTGTTGCTAAAATTCACCTCTGGGAACAGCTGATTGGGGGTATTCGGGGGGGGGGATCTACCCGCCAATCAGCTTTTTTCTTATTTTCCTCCCCAAAAGCTAAGGTGTGTCTTATAGTCTGAAAAATACGGTAAATAGACCTTCTCCAGGATAATCTGTGCCCAGCATGACCCTTCATGTCCTCTAATGGCACCCCCATTGCTGCTTTAATTGAATTCATCCATCTTGCTGCTGGTCAACTTTCTCTTTCCTTCCACTTTGCCAGCATTAGAGACTTCTTCAGAGAGTTAGGTCTTCACATTAACGAATTTAAAATACAGTAATTCAAATCTGATCATTTGCGCCTCTGGTGAGAACTCTGGTTAGATTTGCTCAATGACACATTTGTTTCCCCATCTACCTATGATATTGTCAGGAGTTTTCTCCAACCCCAAATTTCAAAAGACTTAGCAGGTGGTGTTCTGGTTTTTATGAGTTTTCCCAGTAATTTATTGTTATAAAATTGAATAGCAAAGGGACTAAAATATAATTATGTTTAATACTCTTGGAAGTTGACATCACAGCAGAGAACTAACCTTATGTCAAGTCTAATTTGGATGCACAGTAAGTATTATCATGCAATGCTCTAATGCCAACAGGTGCTTATGATTGATTGATGCTTCCTTCTGCTCCCCCCTCCCCCATTTTAAATCCTTCTTAATCCTCAAAAGAATTACTACCAGTCCTAATGGCAGATGCTTGTGTGGAAAAAAGTTATGCCAGGGCAAAATCTTTGCAAAGTATTTCTGGCAAAATATCAAGTGGTCATAGCTACCACCAGAGCATCCTGAGCATCCTCTCAAACCCTCTTCTTCGGCCCCATGAAAGAGGGTTTGAGAGGCAAACATTATTCCAGTGACGAAGAAGTGAAAACTGCAGTGAAGAAGTAGCTCAAAGAACAGTCAACAAAATTTTACGAGGTAGGGATACATGCTCTCATTCGAAGGTGGAACATTGCTATTGAGAGAAACGGTGACTATGTTGAGAAGTAGGGATGTGATCCACAGAGGACCAGCTTCATTTTGATGTATGCTACATGTTCCTGTGTTGGTAATTATACCTGTCCTAAAGAAAATGGATTTACATTTTGACTTACCCTCGTACATAGGATTAAATAGTATATTTTGGATGTTCAGTAGTAGTAAATAGATAGGGAAATTGTATCTCGTTGAGGCCTTTGAGGCAAGGAGAGGCCAGGCACCCTAACCCTAACCCTTGACATGAGTGACATCAAGTTGACCACGCCCACCCAGTCACATGATCACCAAGCCACCCCAACCCAGTCACATGACTGCAAAGCCACTCCCACCCAGTCCCATGACTGCAAAACCACTCCCACCCGGTCACATGACCATCAAGCCACTCCCACCCGGTCACATGACCATCAAGCCACTCACACAAAATTAAGCCATGCCCACAAAATTAAGCCACGCCCACAGAGTGGCAGTAAAATTTTTTGGAATCCACCCCTGTTTATAAGGAAGTGAAATGATTCAAATGTTAAAAACATAGAGCAAATGAGGAAAAGAGAATGGAAGGAACTGAAATATCTTTCCCAAATTAGGGAGATTAAGGGACAGCACGACAGTAGTTTTCAAATTGGTGTAGCTGGTAAAATGGAGGACAATTTTCCTCAGAAGCCTGTTTTAAAAAAGAAGGAATAAATTCACACTGCATTTTCTATAGATTATATTTTCCTACTTGTTTATGGAGATTCTGAGTCATCCAGCTCATGGTTGTCCCAAAGGTGCTTTTTCAAAAGGCAACTGGACTTTCCTTGTTTTCCTTAAAGACGTTTTGCTCAGGGGTGGGTTCCTAATTTTTTTACTACCACTCTGTGGGCGTGGCTTATTTTGTGGGTGTGGATTGCCAGCCATGTGACTGGGTGGGCGTGGCTTGCTGGCCATGTGACCAGGTGGGCATGGCTTCTCGGACTGCTGAAGGGAGGGGAACTGAGATAGGTCCTGCCGCCCATTCCCCCTCCCCTCAGCAGCTCGAGAAGCCTCAAACGTGCGAAAATGCCTAGGATCATCAGCGCATATTCGTGGCTTCTCGGATTGCTGAAGGGAGAGGAATGGAGATAGCTCCTGCCACCCGTTCTTTCAGTGTCTCACGCGCTCCCTCAGCCATACTCCCCTGCTTGGACTCACTGTGGGGTAGGAAGGCAGCGCATGCGCAGTGCCGGAAGCTCGGCTTCTGGGCATGCTCAGAAGAATTTTTTTTTAAAAAAATTAAATTTTGTTGAAAAAAATGGCGGCGCCCAGGCACCGGCAACTAACCGCACCGGTACTGTGACATCACCAGCGGGCCGTTACCGATGCTATAGAATGGACCGCACCGGTAGGAATCCACCACTGGTTTTGCTTGATGAGAAATGAAACATCTTCAAGCAAAACAAGGAAAGTCCAGTTATATTTGCCTTCCAGGCAAAACCCATAATTCACTGTGTTCATGTTGCTGAAAATGGATTATGGATGCGCGTATGCCTTAAAGGAAAAAATGCTAGGACTCAAAGAACTTTTTTTAAAAGTTAATTGAGTACTTTTTGGTGAACCTTGTAAGAAACATCAAAAGAAAGAGCATATTTTAAGAAACTTTTCTTAAAAGGTCAGAGATCAAGTTTACATTGAGCCTGTAGCTCTAATTGAACAAATCTGCAGTTGCTTTAAAATAATTGGATTTCAGGTTCAGTAGAATGGTGATGCTCATACTAACCATTAAAGATCTAGTTCAGTAAAAATTCTAAGACTGAACCAGGCTTCTGCAATCTAAATGGTTCTATAGGTAGTCCTTGACTTGTACGCGTAATTGAGCCCACAATTATGGTCATGGGTTGTGCAAGTTGTTTAGCAGATCATCACATGACTGACCCAACGTGGGACCTATTTTGTGGTGGTCATTAAGTGAATCACTGTGGACGTTAAGCGAATGTTGTGGGTGTTAAGTGAACATAGCAGTCATTAAGCAAATCCATTGCCTGCAATGGGCATTTTTTGCTGAAAACCAGAAGTAAATGCAACCAGTTGTAAGTTCAGGACTACTTGTACAGGATAGGATGGAGTATTAGATTAAAAATACGGGCTCATTTATGTGATGGTCCTTGGTTAACAACCACTCACCCAGTGACTGCATAAACCTGCAACAATTGTGAACAAGTGGTATTTATGAGCAGTCTTCAAAGTTGTGGCCACTGCAACCTCTTCACAGTCATGCAATCACCATTTGCAACTTTCCATCCCAACTTCCCGCAAGCAAGTCAATGGGGAGGTTGGTGACTGTGCGAGGCCCTCCTCGCTTAATGACAACACAGATTTCACTTAACGACAGCAACCAGAAATGGTAGAAGTGCTGTTACCAAGTGGTGCAGTTAACTGGCATCCATACTTTATGACTGTCACTTAGCGACAGCAATTCCAATCCCCATTGCTGTCGTTCACTGAGGATTACTTGTATGAGTTATGTAATATCTCAGTAGCAGGAAAGAGAATAACAAATATTATTTCCAGAGATGTATTGAGATTAATTGATATAGGAGAATACATGAATAAACGTAGTTTTCCTTGAGTTAGGATTGTTTTTTTGGTGTGTGTGTGTGTGTGTGTGTGTGTGACAGTGGAAATGGTTTGTAATTTCTTCCAGATTTTCTTTTCTTTTTAACTTCACAGACTAGCCTTCAGCCCTGGGATTTCCTGGTGGTGTCCTGTTCAAGTGCTAACCAAATCTGAGCCATTGTTGGCTGGGTACTGCCAGTTTAGCTGAGTAAAGGCTAACAACAACAATCTCTCACTTAGTATCTACCAGGAATGCCCTGGCAACCCGTTGCCTTGCCTAGAGCTGAAGTTGTTTTTCATCTCTGCCCTGAGGAATAGAATAGAATAGAATAACAGAGTTGGAAGAAACCTTGAAGGTCTTTTAGTCCAACCCTCTGCTCAAGCAGGAGATATACCATTCCGGACAAATTGCTATACAACTTTTTTTTAAAAAACCTCCAACGATGGAGCTCCCACAGCTTCAGGAGACAAGCTATTCCACTGATTAATTCAGAGGTGTAATAAAATAGATTTAATGCACATGTGGGAAGAATTCTAGGCACTGGAGGTCAAACACCACCAAACACCGCCCCCCTTTCCTCTGTGTATGGCTTCAGCCTATTCCAGTGACAATGACTATATTTCTCCAGGCCTTCTATCAGCAAAGGGGTGGACATGTGCTAGGTATTTCACAGAGTGGGGTAATGATAAGGTGACCAGATTTTATTTTTTGTAAAGCGGGACACCATTGACGGAGGGGGGGTTTCTAGGGGAGCAAGACGGGAGTGGTCCGTCTCTCTTATCCTGCAGCTTTGTGCACCCCCCCAAACACTTTTGCGTTCTTTTGCCCTCTGCACATGCGCAAAGCGTTCTGCTTGCACAGAGGGCAAAAGAACGCAAATGGCGGCGTCCCGGCAGCCGGAGAAAGCGGGCAGGGGAAGCCCCGCACCGCGAACGCCACCAGCTTCTTCGGCTCTGCGGCGACGAACAGGCAAGACCGCCGCTGCCCCCCTCTCACTGCCCTCCCTCCCCGCCTGGCAGGAGGAGGCAGGCGAGGCAGGAGGCAGAGGGGTGTGCAGGGCAAATTCAAATTAAAAAAGCGGGACTTTTTTGAAACGCCGCGGGACGCGGGACAAATTATTAAAAAGCGGGACTGTCCCGCCAAAAGCGGGACGTCTGGTCACCTTAAGTAATGAAAAACTTCTCCAATAAAACACACACACACACACACACACACACACACACACACACACACACACACACACACGAATATTGTTTGATACATTCATGCTTCTGTTTATAATTGGGGGGGGGACAACAAAATATCCCTTATGAGCCTGCAGTGGGATGGGTGAACATTTTATTCCCAAGGCAGTGGGTGGAAACTCCATGAGTCTATGCACTGTCCTTCTGGGACTGGCACAGTGCCATATTGTAGGAGGGAAGAAAGCAGAAAACAAAGATCTTTTTCTGGCCTGGCAAAGCCCCTTTCATCTTGATAGTTTCCCTCCATTCCATGTAAACAAGAAGAAAGTTTTGCATGGTTACTGCAGAGTTATTCCTGCCTAAGTTTATATTAGCTTGTGTAACTTTAAGGATTGCCCATCCTCCCCCGCAACCCCCCCCAGCAGCCACTATGTCCTGAAATACTCTGGAGTCTTCGCTCCCGCTTTCTGTCTGCAGATATATGATAAGCCAGGAACTGAGCTATAATAAGTTTGCACAACTTCCAATCTGTGGAAGAACTATCTTGGCATTGGCTGGGTATTTGAATATTGAATCGGCTTGCTTCCTGAGATAGGTGAGTGATTGGCTATTAGCATCTTTGAGCAAAACAAATGAATAAACAAAAAACTAAGCAGCCCAAATTACAATGTATTGAATTTCGTGACTGAAACAAGCTACTTTTTGTTGTTTTAATTGGTATTTAGGCAACGGACATTGTAATAGCTTTGTGAAAGATACACCTGTTTTAAGTTTTTTTTTAAAAAAAATGCTTTAACTACTGAAATGCTCTTTTTATTGGCTTATTCATTATTTAGAGTGGAAAACAAAGTAGTTTTGTACATTGTTTTGTACTAAACTATGTGAAAAATCGTTCTAATTCTGTTGAGAGACTTATGAACCCAAATAATAATTGTCTTTTTAAAAAACTGAGTACAGAAACGTGTTCTTAGATTCATGTATATTTGTATTTCTGTGCTAGGACAATTTTCTGTAATCAAAAGAAATAAAGAACTAAATAGGGCACTTGCAAATGTCGTTGCTTTGCGCCACTTGTGTTGCTTCTGAGTCCTTTCTAAATAACTTGTTTGTAAGAAGCAGGGGATAATGCTGACAATAATGTGAAATTGGTGGCCAAAAGTTGCAATTCTATGTCTAATTGCTTGTAAATATGTAGAACTGGACTTGTTCATGCTGACAAATCATACACAGATCAATAGTTACAACTTGTAAAATATGAAAAGGTGTGAAATGAGAGCCACCATCTCTGACTCCACGGGTAGCCTGATATAAAGTTGATTAACGTTGATCTTTTTTATTAAGGTGTTAGCAATAGCTATAGCACTTAGACTTATATACCGCTTCACAGTGCTTTTACAGCCCTCTCTAAGCGCTTTGCAGAGTCAGCATATTGCCCCCAACAATCTGGGTCCTCATTTTACCCACCTCGGAAGGATGGAAGGCTGAGTCAACCTTGAGCCTGGTGAGAGTCGATCTGCCAAATTGCAGTCAGCCAGCAGTCAGCAGAAGTAGCCTGCAATACTGCATTCTAACCACTGCGCCATCGCGGCTCTTAGGATTTTATTAGCCTGTATTAAAACTGATGCAAAGTCATAATGGAAACTTCACTTCTTTATTCAATATAAAAAGATGTATCAATCATTTTAAGGCATTAGATGGTACTCCAATGACCAGTAGTGCCCATCAGATATGGTCAAAAAGTCAAGATGGTGGATCTTAGAGTATTACTAATGGAAAAACCAAAAGTGAAGATGGCTGGACATAAGCGAGAGCCGCTATTGGGGTCTACCTTGTAGTGGTAAAGTTGGCAAAATGTGATTATGGTGTCCACTGATAGTCCAGTAGTGGGTTCCTACCGGTGCGATTGACTCTGCCGCACTGGTAGTGGCCGGCAGATTATGCAATTTGCGCGTGATGGCTCCAGTGCCGTCTTCACCCATCCGTCGTGCGTCACCATCTTTTTTACAGAATTTTTGGGCTTTTTTTGCTTCTTGCACATGCGCGGAAGCAAAAACTTGTGAGGGGACGTGCACACGTGTGAGATTTTGGCGATTTTTTGCTTCCGCGCATGCGTGGAAGCAAAAAAAATCACCAAAATTGCGTGCATACGTGCGTCCCCTCGCAAGATTGCGGCCATTTTTTGCTTCCTGCACATGCGCGGAAGCAAAATCGTGTGAGGGGGTGCACGCTCATAGCGAGCGCGCATGCACATGAAACATGGTGATGCACGCGCAGTGCACCGGTAGCGAGGTAAGAGAGCAACCCGCCCCTGCGATAGTCACCTAGTGACCTTGTTTTGAGTGACTCAGTTCCTCCTTGGAGGACCTAATACTGAAGTTTACCTACAGGGTCGCTGTGAAGAACATGCTGTGCATCTGGCAAAGTCATTTGTATTCGGTCTATGGTGGACTCCACCTTTAAAGCAGAATTGATAGAGGTGGTGGGGGCTACATCTTGCAAAGTGATGTGGGAAGACTTTGAGCCCATGGAACCTGAGGAAGAGGACAGGATCTTCTCAACTGCTAGTTTGGCCACTTGTGTGTTAGATCTGGTGCCCCTTCTGGATTATTAAGGCTGTGTAGGATTGGGTCTGAGCAGTAATGAATTCCTTGAAAAAGTGAATGTTACACCGGCTTTTAAAGAGGCAGTGATTTGCCTCCTCCTCAAAAGACCTCAATCCATCTGAGCTGGACAGCTTTCATCCAGTTTCCAATCTTCCCTTTATAGGGAAGGTTGTGCAGAGAGTAGTCGCATTATAACTTCAGAGGACCCTGGGATGAGGAGGATTATCTTTCAGTCAGGATTCAGGCCAGGGTTTGGGACTGAGATGGCATTGATTGCACTCATAGATGACCTCTAGTGGAATGCGGTGGAGGTAGTGCATTCATCCTGGCTCTTCTTAACCTCTCAGCGGTGTTCAATACCATTGATCATGGTGTCCTTCTTGGCTGGCTTTGGGAGCTGGGAGTGGATGGTACTTTATTGTGCTAGTTTTCCTCCTTTCTCTGAGGTAAATTCCAGTCAATGTTAAGGGGACTCATGTAGGGTCCCTCATGCTCAGTCCTTTCTTCTCTCCTATTTAACATTTACATAAGGCCACTGGGTGAGGTAATCTGTTGAATTGGGGTGAGATGTCACCAATATGCTGTTGTCACCCACTTTATATATTTCGGGCCTTTTGAGTGATGCCATGGATGTCCCAGAGTCTGGAGATTGTTCTGTCTGGATGGGATTATATGGGCTCAGCCCAGGAAAAATTGAGTGGCTGTGGGTATTTGGACCCTCTGGAGTCGAGGTTCTTCCATCTCTTGTTCTGGATGTGATGGCACTGCCTGAGCCAGATCTAGTGCACAATCTGGGAGCCCCAGAGGTGGGTTCGGACTGGTTTGGACCGGTTCACCCAAACTGGTAGCAAACCGCTGGTGACATCACAATGACGTAATGGAACCGGTTCGGTTGGTGCCGGTCCGTGGGCACCGCCATCTCTTTTTTTGAATTTTTTTGGGAATTTTTTTACGGTTTTTTTTCTTCTGCGCATGCACAAAAGCCAAGTTTCCGGCACTGCTCATGCATCATCATCTTGTTTTCTGCTTTGGGGGGGATTTTTTTTATTTTTTCAGCACTGCGCATGCACACACATGCTTTGCGTGCACGCACCCATGAGGCGCAGCCACATGGTGTGGGAGGAAGCAAACTGGCAGCGAGGTAAGTTAGAACCCACCCCTGGGGGTCCCTCTTGGGCTCATGGCTCCAGCTCAAAGAGCAGGTGGCAGACATGGTTTTTTGCATATCTTCGGGTGGTGTGCCAGTTGTGCCCATACTTGGACTATGAGGCTCTGCTCATTGTCAACTGGGACTTTGTATCCTCATGTTTGGATTACTACAATGTGCTCTACGTGGGGTTGCTCTTGAAGAGCATCTGGAAGAATCAACCACTGCAGAATGTGGCTGCACAAGTAATAAATGGTTACTTGTCAAATATATGCACATGCAACACTACTACTACATGAGTTGCATTGGCTAAGTGTTTCTGAGTGCAATTCAGGTGCTGGTTCTTCCTTTAAAACCCTACATGACTGGGAACATGTTACCTGAGGGATCTTCTTTTTCCAACAGTCTCTACCCATCCAATTTGATCCAACAGATTGGACAAGCTGCAGATCTGTCAGCCAAAGAGTGTTGAATGGTGGGAAATAGAAGATGGGCCTTTTCTGTAGTAGCCCCTGCTCTGTGGGAAATCCTCCCCTTGGAGATTAGAATGGCCCCAACCCTGTTGGCCTTTTGTAAGGTTTTAAAAACTTGACTGTGTACCCGGGCATTGTTAAAGGTCCTGTTTTTTTTTTTTTTTGGCTTTGCTGTGAATTGCTTAACTATTTCGGCTGTTGTATGTATTTATTTTTTTGCTGTTATTATTTTAAATTGTTTAAACTATTTTAGAATTTTAGAATTGTAATCCGCCCTGAGTCACTTGGCTGAGATGGGCAGTTATAGAAATTGAATAAATAAATAAATTTTAAAAAAGAATATTAAGGAGGATTATCTTTAAGTTTATGATGGGCAACCCTTCAGATGAAAAGCTGAAAAGGGCATGGGAGCACATATTATATCCGTCAATGACTCTATACAGAAACTGTGTCTTTCTTTCGGACTGTAGCTAGGCAGTCTGAAGGAAGTATTTAGTAAATAGTGCTGCAGGGTGTGAGAATGTGCTTTGGAAGGAGCGTGGGTACACTGCTGGTGCCACCATAGCTCCAAGGCGTACTTTCCTTAGATCACGTGGCTTTTGTGATATCCCAAGAAGAGACAAAGCTGTTTTTAGGAGATCACAATAGATATGACATAGGTACGGGCATATCCCTGCTTCAAAGTATATTTCTAGCTTCAGATCTGAAGAACTACAACCCCATAATACTCAGCTATAACCTTACAAATGACAGAATAATATATATTTGTGCACACCAACTAATAGCATCAGTGTTATACGAGTATGTGCATTCATTACAGAGGCAATGGTGAAAGACATGGGAATTCTATGGAATTCGCAAAAACTGCTAACGGCAACCAACAAGTCATTGGTAATGAATTATTAAAATGCAAAAGTTGTAGAAATGTTGGAATCCAGAACTACAAGATATGGCTTTAGTAAATGCAGTAATGCAACAGATTGGTTAAAATAATTTTATGGAGAGACCTGCTTGAAGCAACACAAACACAGTGCTTATCTGGATAGCATCTGATGGAAAATATTGGGATCAACCTAACAAGAAGCAGAGGAGGGAGAAGTGTAATCAACTTGGCCAGCTAGGACACCTCAAGATGCAAAGTGTGGAACAGACCATAAATTATTGGACCCCAATGTGTTGATTAAACTTAGGAAAGTAAAGAGTAGGTGTGTCAATATGACTGTACTGTAGGATATACAGTCACAATACACGGTCAGGTAAAGGAATAGATTAAGTATAGTTAGGCAAGGGAGAATCTGAGGAAGAGCTAAGAGACATTGCATAAGCTAACCTGGAAAAAATGTGTTTTCAAAATTTCACAGGCAAAATGCTCCAAATGGCTTTCAGAACAAGTCTTTATAAAAAGTGGTTATACGCTTCAAGGCCAATCCAGGCTTTCCCATAATAGTAAATAAATGATAGTTAAATTGAGCAGGTTAAGGGTTTTTATTTCTTCTATCTCTTGGAAGGCTGGCAACTTAGTTGGGTTTCCATAAAGGCTGCATGAGTTTCTGGTAATTTAAATAAGAGCTGAAACTAACTTGTAGGAGGCCAGTCTCTTACCTTACTCATCGTAGGATAGATATTTACCCTTTTGAAAGAAGCAAATTGATTCTTCACGTTCACCTCATACTTACGTTGGCCATAGATAAAAAACATATATTTGAAGTCTTGCAGAGTGTTTTTGATTTTGATGTCCAAAACTAACATTGGACATCATTGCTAAAGAAACTTTGCTGGTGTTTTTAAACGCCAGTGTTTTTAAATGTAACAATTTAAAGATATATAGGGTTCAACTCCAAGAATTCCCCAGCCAGCATGCAGTCTGGGAAATTCTGGGAGTTGAAATCCACACATCTTAAAATTGCCAAGTTGAAAAAATACTGCCTTACATCACCCCTCCATATTTCTGTCGTATCCTTTCTGCCCCATTGAAGGGTACAGAATGTTTGGCAAAAGATTGGACAAGATCAATGGCTATGTATGCCAGAAAAGAGAATTGCAAAAGAATGTAAGTGTTACCGAGTCACCATGCTTATTCTTTGTGCAGACAAGAGTCGTTTAAGATCAAAGAATAGAGCCATAAAAGGAAAGGATCAGATGAACATGTATATTTCACCAAAGGAAGAAGGATGTGAGATTTGATAGCTAATAACTTCAATTTTTTAAAATGAGACCCAATATAAGAAGATAAAGATGGATAACGAAAAGAACTAGATAATACACGATGGTTTAGCATTGCTCTATTATTACAGCAGGACCTTTGACTACATGGATCATGCTAGGATGTGGAATATATCAAGGATAATGGGTGGGCCAGAACACTTTTGTCTGAGGACCTTTTCAATGAGGAAGAAACTAAATACAACTGGGCTTGGAGAAACAAAGTAATTAAGAACTGAGAAAAGAGACAAATACTGATTACACTAACATGATGATGTTCATCCATCGTGTTCGAAGAGGACCTTGACATCTATGAGAATCAGGGGGGATGTCAAGACTTGCATGTGAATTGGATTAAAGTGAGGGAGAGGTGCGCATAGTCAGCCTCACTCTCTTTTCCCAGATTCTATCTTGCTCCAAATAGCAGGACAAGAGCCGAGACAGTTGGAGATGGGCTGGGCGCAGTGGTTGACCAGGGCGTCTTTCATGTCTTGCTGTGCTCTTAGCGTACCACATCGCTTGCAGAGACTGCCTTCATGACCGTTGTCCTATTCTAGTAGATTTCATCTGCTCAGTCCGCCGGAATCTGACTTCACATGCTCGGGATAGACAAGTCCCTATCTCATCGAAGGTCAATGACCCAATGGCTACTCTCAACCTAGTTTGGCCAGCCTGTCGAAGCTGATGCCTGGGGTGTGGCCGCTGTGCATGCTACAGCTGCTAGGAGCCACAGGTGAAAGCTGAGTGACAGGTGGGGACCAAAGGTGAATGAGCTGCCCTAACAGCTGCCCTAGAATGAGCTGCCGTAAAAGGAAACAACATGCCCCTACACCAGAGGTGCTACCCCTCCCTGAGCACCCCATACACCCCTTGCACTAACATATAGGAGAAAGCAATAGCAATAGCACTTAGACTTATATACCGCGCCCACCATGGCCATGCCCACCCAGCAACCAGGCAGAAAACCCCTTGCTAAAATTTTTGAAGCCCACCCCTGACAGTCACTGACTTCAACTGTGCTGATACATTAACTAAACCATGCTTAACCATGAAAAGTGGGGAGGAGGGGGGAGACTTGTATTGCTGTATAAAATAATTTGAATTTGTTCCAACAATGTAATAAAAAGAAGGCACTTCATCCAAGGGAATTTCTGCAAACCAAAGACTGTAATTGAAATGATCCTTGACCTGAGTAGGCAGAGTGGGTAAGTATGGGTAGTGGAAATTGAGTCATGCTACCTTATGTGTTATTGCAGATTTTAAAAATTGCAGTGAAGAAATCAGACATGATGTAGTCCCAGTTTTGATTCTACTTTTGCACGAATGTTATATTTTGACAGCTATTTAAGAAAAAAAAAAAGGCTGGGAACAATCTTAGAACAAATGTTGATCTATATTCTGGGGAATGCTGGCAGAGAAATTCTGGGAGTCCACATCTCTTAAAGTTACCAAGCTTGAAAAACACTGATGTATATGGAGTGGCTTCAAATTTATTATTTTGTATTGCTTGAGTTAATACAGCAGTCCTAAAATAGATTATTTTTTTAAGTTCCCATTTGAATGGGGATGGAATTGGTCTTTTATCTTCCTGTGCAGAGGCATATGCATTGATGGGCCACAAACATCAGCAGTGGTTAATTTTTTATGGTTATTGCCTTCTTCAAATTTCAGAGGATGCTAATAAATTTGGCAATATGAAAAATTGCACTTATCCCCCTAAAATTATCATAAAGCATTTTCTGACCTAATGCAAAATGTCATAAAGCATATCCTGTGGTCAATTGCTGTTGCTTGATTTTGCTATACAATTCAAGGCAGATGCATCTCTGAAATATCTCCCTGAAGTTTTAAGAACTTTTCCAGTTCATTTAGAAGCTCTGTCTTTGTTGAAAGCATTGAGGAATCTGGTAAGGAAATGTGTCTGAAATAATGAGTTGTCTAGCACTACTATAAAATAAACTATCTTTAGCTTACAGGTAAAATGGCAGCAGCAGATCCTTACATGAAAATTAAAATTGATCCTCAGAATCTACAGGTTCAGACGCATACCGTGGAGAAGTTGCTGGAACCCCTCATAATTCAGGTAGACAACATCAAGAGGAAAATGGATTGTGGGATGAGAAATGAAACATGGAACATTTTTCATGGTATGGTATCAGTAGTGGGTTCCTACCGGTGCGCTCTTGGCTGTTCGTCGCCGCCGAGCTGAAGAAGCTGGTGGCGTTCGCGGCACGGGGCTTCCCCCGCCCGCTTTCCCGGGATGCTGGGACGCCGCCATTTGTGTTCTTCTGCCCTCTGCGGGAAAGCGGGCGGGGAAAGCCCCGCGCCGCGAATGCCGCCAGCTTCTTCGGCTCGGCGGCGACGGACAGCCAAGAGCGCATCGGTAGGAACCCACTACTGTATGGTATGGTTCATGTGGTATCTGGCACAATTTAGAAAACATACACAGAATTTTGGTTAAAGGAATCTTTAGGCATGTACCCATTCCCACTGATGATATGTGAACTCATGCTTGACAATAATAAAAGGTCAGGTCAGTTTATTACAGTTTTAGACCGCTACAAGCCATGTGTCCAGGAGTGCTCTGTGAATACTTATAAATCTATCTTAAGAGACAGTGAAAAAACAAAAACAAAATAAAACTACATCTATAAAACAACCTGACTAGAATCCATGAGTAAAGTCCAAAAAGAGCAATCTATGTTTTCTGGGAGTTGAAACCTATACTTCTCAAAGTTTCTGAGATTGAGAAACACTGGTCTAGGTAATAAAGTGGCATCTAAAACTATATAAAATGTGATAATGACAATAATATGAAACTAATTTAATCATCTTTTACAAACTACAATGGTTCACGTGCAAAGTTACTAAATCTGAGCTTGTTTGATGTGATGTTACAACCATTAGACCAGGGGTGCCGAACTCAAGGCCCGGGGGCCAAATCCGGCCCGCGGAGTGCTTAGATCTGGCCCGCAGGCCTGCCCTGGAAACAGCGAAGGACCAGCCTGCGGTGCCTCAGCCAGCGAAAAGGGAGCTCAGGAGTGCCACGTGCGACCCTCCCGGGCTCTATTTTGGGCCACAACGGACTCCTGAAACCTTCTGCCAGCGAAAACAGAGCTCGGAGTGGCTGCGTGCAGCCCTCCCGAGCTCCCTTTTCACTGGCAGAGGGCTGCAGGAGGCCGTCATAGCCAAAAACGGAGCCCGGGAGGGCCGTCGTGGTCGAAAACGGAGCCCAGGAGGGCCGTCATGGCCAAAAACAGAGCCTTGATGAGTGACATCGAGCTGGCCATGCCCCCTGGCCATGCCCCCCACCCCCCTGAGATCAAACACAATCCTGATGCGGCCCTCAATGAAATCAAATTTGACATCCCTGCATTAAACCATGGCTGGCTGGGGAATTCTGGGAGTTGAAATCGACATATCTTAAATAGTTGCTAAAGTTGGGAAACACTGCATTAGATGGATGTAAAAAATTGATAGGCTTTAATGCACGTAAGTGGCTACCATATTGACCTTTTTGACCTGCTCCCTGCAGATGGTGGGCAGGCTTTTCTGTATGTTTGGAATTTACAATGCTTCCCTGGACATTATATTAATAAATGACTAGTTTTCATTTTATGGCCTAAGAAAGGACTGGAAGAATAATTTTGGTTTGCTGTTCACAGATTGCTCCAAAATCAGTTAAGTTAAATCAGTTAATCAGTTAAACTCAGGTGTCCCCAAACACTTCAGGTCACCAACTCCTTATGAAGTTTTAGATTGTTCGTCAATCCCCCAAATTTATTATATGAAAATAATTTAAGAAATACTACTTTTACTAATACCGTGTTTGCCCGAAAATAAGACCCTGTCTTATATTTTTTTGAACCCTGAAATAAGCGCTTGGCCTTATTGCCATGCACTTAAAAGCCTGATTGGGCTTATTATCAGGGGATGTCTTATTTTGGGGGAAACAGGGTAGTAGTATGAACAACAACAATAATAACAACAACAATAGCCGGTCACTTTCATCTTTGGGGTTGATATTGATCACTTTGGAATACCTGGTTGTAAACAGTGCTTGATCTATAAAAAAATCATATTCTATGTTGTTTTATATTTCTATTAAAATTACTTCCCACAAAAATATGAATAATCATGAATAATTTCATGTTTCACTGAAATTTAATAGATTTACCCTGGATAGTTACTTTTATTATGTTTAAAACCTTCTATCTTCCATCCATATTGCTAAGAAATCGGCTTCTTTCTTCTTTAGATAAGGCCATTTTAAAAGTCATTACTGTATATCTGCAGAGGTAGACCACCTGATCCACTACAAAAACTGCTGTTTTAATCTGTTTGCCAGCAACTTCCCAATATAGAGCATTCAGCATTCCTTTCCCATAGGATAATTTTTAAAATATACCGTAGTTTAATCCTTGCAGGAACTACTGTGTTTATTATGCCTCTGCCTGTTATAAATGCATTTCTTTCCAAAACATTTCAATCTTCTTATACAGTCCTCAGTGTACACTTAAAAGCTTGGTTTATTTTCAGCCTCAATTTCTTTTTTAATTCTGACAGGCTGATGAATTACAAAATTAGTTTGCATGGGTGTTTATCCTCTGACATATTTTAATTATATAATTTCACCTGTTCCAAGTGAAAAGGGGAATCCTAACTTGTAACAATGCAATGATAAATTACATGTTGATGTTTGATAGCTACACTTCCCATAATTTTAAACAGCAATTACATCATTGAAACAAAGCAGCAGTTTAAAAAAAGTGAGACATAATGAGGGTTATGGAGGAAAATGTCCATAACTCCCTGTTCTGTATTTCAGGACAGTTGTGAATTTGCTATTTTATTAAAATACTATTTCACTTTTCTCCAACAGTTCTCACACCTCAGATATTAAAAATGTAGTTTCATTAAAAGAGACTCTTAAAATGAAAAACCATATTTCCCTTTAACTTAGCATAGCAGAGAAAAAGATTTTAATAATCAGCGGATAACTTTAAAGTTGTCTTGGGAATCAAAATTAAACTTTAAATAGATCTTGTTGCTCACAGATGCCACCACCTCTTGCATCATTAATTCAGTGGAGTAATTTATGGCCAATTCTCTCTTCCTGTACCCTGGCTGCATTCACACATCACACAAAGCTATAAAGTGGCTCTTTGGTATTTGGCTGGCCTGTTTGGAGCTTGGAAACCATGGTTTGAGACAGTGCTTCCCCACACTGTATAAATTACCCAAAATCTGTCAAAATATTTTTTTCTTTGGGTAATCACAAGTACCTTTTACCCAATTACAACAGGGACATTTAAATTGACTTAAAGTGTTCTACTGCATTGGGTAAAAAGGACTTTCTGATAATTTGGGGCAAAGGATGTAAAATGTTTGGGAAACCCTGGTTTAAGTCTTAGAATTCCATGTGGATCAACATCTTCATAAATTATTTAGATGAGAGACAGGGGTGGGTTCTAACTGATCTCGCCGCTGGTTTGCTTCCTCCCGCGCTGTGTGCAAGATGGCGGCACATGCGCATTACTGAAAACTTCTGCACATGGGCACCATGCACAGAAGCAAAAACCAGCAAAAAAAAAAGATGGCGGCGTCCATGGACCGGCACCGACAGAACCAGCTCCATGACATCACCACTGGTTTACTACCGGTTCTATAGAACTGGTGCGAACCAGGAGGAACCCACCTCTGGTGAGAGAATAGAGGAGGATTTCATCAAATTTGCAGATGACACTAAACTGGCAGGAATAGCCAACACTCCAGAAGATAGGCTCAAGCTCCAGATGGATCTTGACAAACTTGAACAGTGGGCCTATCTAACAAAATGAAATTCAGTGTAGAGAAAAGTAAGATTTTACACTCAGGAAAGAAAAATCAAATGTACAGGCACAGATTTGGTGAAACCTGGCTCAATAGCGGTAACTGTGAGAGGGATCTTGGAGTCCTAATGGAGAATAAAATTCGAGCTAGCAGTGTGTGGCAGAGCCAAAAAAGCCAACAGAATCCTAGGTTGCATTAGCAGTGGGATAGAATCAAGATCACGTGAAGTATTAGTATCACTTTATAAAGCACTTTATAAAACAATGCAGAGGTGGGTTTCAGCAGGTTCTCACCAGTTCTGGAGAACCGGTAGCGGGAATTTTGAGTAGTTCGGAGAACCGGTAAATACCACCTCTGACTGGCCCCACCCCCATCTATTCTCTGCCTCCCGAGTCCCAGCTGATCAGGAGGAAATGGAGATTTTGCAGTAACCTTCCCCTGGAGTGGGGTGGGAATGGAGATTTTAGCCGCCTAGAGTCCTTTGGGAGTTGGGAGTTGGGCGGCATACAAATGCAATTAATAAAATAAATAAATAAATTTTACAGTATCCTTCCCCTGCCATGCCCACCAAACCATGCCCACCAAGCCACACCACACCCTCCAAGCCACGCCCACAGAACCGGCAGTAAATTTTTTTGAATCCCACCACTGAAACAATGGATGGAAACTAATCAAGGAGAGAAGCAACTTAGAATTGAGGAGAAACTTCCTAACAGTGAGGACAATTAACCAATGGAACAGCTTGCCTTCAGACATCATGGGCGCTCCATCACTAGAGATTTTCCAGCTCTATTCTGATTCAAAGCCTTAGTAAGACCATACTTAGAATACTGCATCCAATTTTGGTCACCATATTATAAAAAAGATATAGAGACACTGGAAAGAGTGCAAGGAGAGCAAGAGAGATGATTAGGGGGCTCTAGGCTAAAACCTATGAAGAACAGTTGCAGGAACTGGGTATGTCTAGTCTAGTGAAAAGAAGGATTAGAGGTGACATGATAGCAATGTTCCACTATTTGAGAGGCTGCCACAAAGAAGAGGGGGGTCAACTTATTTTCCAAAACACCAGAAAGCAGGACAAGAAGCAATCAATGGAAACTAAACAAGGAGAGAAGCAACTTAGAACTAAGGAGAAACTTCATAACAGTGGGAACAACTAACCACTGGAACAGCTTGCCTTTAGAAGTTGTGGGTGCTCCATCTCTGGAGGTTTTTAAGAAGAGACTGGACAGCCACTTGTCTGGAATGGAATAAGGTCTCTTGCTTAAGCAGGGGGTTGGACTAGAAGATTTCCAAGGTCCCTTCCAACTCTGTTATTATTCTGTTAAGATTTATTTTGAAACCTCCAGGAACATGGTTAAGCAAAGCATGGCTTAGCACAAGATACATTGATTTCTGAAATAACCCCCTTGTTTATTCTATGTCACGGGTGTCGAACTGGATTTCTTCAAGGGCCAGATCAGCATTGTAGTTCTCCTCTGTGGGCTGGCCGGGTGGGGGAATGGATACTTCTTGAAGCACCCTGCTGGCCAAAATGGGGCGCGGGGGCCTGCGCATATCCCCATGCCCTGTTTGGCTGCCAGAAGCACTGTGGGCCCCGCCCTTTGCTATTTCCAGGCCGGCCCCGCAGGCCAGATTTAAGCACCCCACAGGCTGGATTCGGCCTGCGGGCCTTGAGTTTGACTCCGCTGTTCTGTGTGGAAATGTCACTGTTATATGCTGACCTCACATGCCATGGTCCTTAAGTTGGAGCTTACTCACTGCTGATATCTCGGCGCCTCTTTATTTGATGCAGACCCAGAGCGACATGTTTAACTGCAGAAATGAAGATGTGGGTCTTTCCTTTATCTTTTAGGTGACCACATTAATGAATTGCCCCCAGAATCCTTCTGGCAAGAAAAAAGGATGTTCCAAAAGAGCTCGTGTAATTCTTGCTTCTGTGGAAGAAGCTACTTGGAACTTGCTGGATAAAGGGGAGAAAATTGCCAAAGAGGCTCCTGTCCTTATGGAAGAACTGAATGCTGCTCTCCACGAGGTTCGCAAAGAAAGTAAGCCTGCTGTTACTCAGACAATGATATCACTGCTTCAACAGCTGAATCTTTTCTTTAGCCCTTCCAATAATGTGTTTTATGACCTCTGTTTTGTTCCCCAAGGATGGTTTTTAAAAAAATTTCAGGTCCCAAAATAATAGAGACATCTGCCTGTCTGTTTCATATTATGCTCTTCTCTGTTTAGCCAAACTTGCTAGCAGATCAGATTTGCCCTATAAAAGGGAAGATCACCAGCTAACCCAGGAGACACATCTGGATCCCTGTTTCTAGATCACGTGTGAAGATCAGATCAGTTGCAGGGAATTTTTGGACCAATGTTATGAAATAAAGGGACGTGCTGCACATCAATCTAACAGCATGTATCTATTTAAAATCAAAACCAATTCCTAATTTACTTTTACTACATAAGGATTCAGTACTTAATTTTACAATACAGGTAGTCCTTGACTTATGACTGATCTCTTAGCAACCATTCAAAGTGGACCTGGGACTAGTTATGACCCAGGGGTGGGTTCCACTTACCTTCCCTACCGGTTCGCATCGTGACGGAAGTGCGCGTTTTGTGCGTGCGCGCTCACTTCACTCGCGCATGCACCCCCATCATGTCACGCAAAACACCCAGAAATGACCCTCTGCGCATGCATAGAAGTGTTGCGCATGCACAGAGGTTTTTTTTTGCAGGCCATGGCGACGGTAGGACCGGTTCAGGAGCGTGGACCGCCAGTCATTGCTGCCAGTTTGACGAACGGTGGTAAATTTCTGCTACTGGTTCAACATTTCAATGGTTGTCCCGTCCCCTGCGGTCACATCACTAAACTTCAGCCACTCAGTGGCATTTGTTTAACAGCTACAGTGTTCACTTATCAACTGCTGCAAAAAAGTTTGTAAAATTGAGTTGACCCCTTTTTTGACCATCATGATTTAGAACAGTGATAGGCAGGCTCAATTATGGTCATAAATCAAATATTATCTGTATACACCAGTGTGCTTAATTTATGGGCTGTGGTACAGAGCAGATTTTATTTATTTATTTATTTAGGATTCTTATATGCCGCCCTACTCCCTGGGGACTCAGGGCGGCGTACAACATTTGAAGAACCACTAAACAATACAATTGAAAACAATTTAAAATGCATTTAAAAAGCATACGAAATCTTACATAGGGGAGACCAAGATGAATTGTCTCAGAACCCCGCCTGCAGGAAGAGCCATGTCTTCACGGCTTTTCAGAAGGCCAGCAAGGTGGGGACAATTCGTATCTCTGGGGGGAGTTGGTTCCAGAGAGCAGGGGCCCCCACAGAGAAGGCCCTCCCCCTAGGCCCCGCCAGCCGACATTGTTTGGTTGACGGGACCTGGAGGAGACACACTCTGTGGGACCTGACCGGTCCCACAGAGTGGGTGAAGAGCAGGAAATGGGAAAAGCACAGATGAAGCACAGATGAAGCACAGATGAAGAACAGGAAATGGGAAAAGAAATAATAAGGGTGTTCATCCTAGTATTTGCCCAATGTCAGGGCATCCTTGTGTGTGTGTGCATGTGTGTGTGTGTGTGTGTGTGTATGTGTGTGTGTGATTATGTGTGTAAAAAGTCAAGATGGCAGCAGCAACAGTTGGGCAATCAAAGACCACCCTCCTTTTATAATATATCATGTACAATCTTTTTCATGTTGTTTTCAAAATGCTTTATGATTTACCACCCTTATTATTTGCTAAACTTATTTCATAGCAGAAATTCTTGGTTATACTCCAGTCCAGAGAAGTAAGTTCTTGATAATATTTTCTCAAGTCTGACCTCCGAGATCCCTTCTAGCCCTCTACATTCTATGAATGTCTACAAACATGTTTTCACCCTTATGAACCTCTTTCAGATTAGTCCCTTTTTGGGGTTTGCCTTTTATTTTTTCCTAAGGAAATATGGCCACTATAGTTATGAGGCCTGTTTACAGAATCTCTGGAGTCATGTTGTCACAGTACTTAAAGCTGCTAAATTTGAAAGTGAAATATTTATCCTCTACTAGTGAAATGCTTCTTTATGGCAACACAACAGCCATTGGGGGAAAAAAAACACCCTTCACAGATTGAGGGACTCACAATATCTTGTGCCTGGTGTGAGCCAAAGGTAAATGACTCCGATGTAAAGATGACAATATTGCTAGATGTAAGTTTTCCATTTGGATTCTCAAACGACTGTTTAATTGTTGTTGAAGTAGATGTTTAATTACTGTACAGGCAGAAGAGGATTGGAACAGATTCCCAGGATAATCACTAGTGCATTTCTTAGCTAGGACTGTTCAAGCATAGCTGGGATACTTGGCATTTATTTCCATATATATATATATATATAGATAGATAGATGGCAGCTGTGGCTTGGGTTCCACCTCTTGCCTTGCCAAGTTTGCGTGTAGTTCGTTGCTATCATATCTCAAGAGACCTCTTAGATAAACTTTAACTCACAAATGCTGTTAGATAGGGTGAAGGGAAGAGGCAGACAGAAGTGGCTTCAAAACAACAGCTCTGTATTTGGCAACTATTTACAATCTAGCAAAGGCTCTGTCTGACAGACAGCCCTTTTATAGGGAGCTGCCAGACAGTCTAGCCCAGTGATGGTGAACCTATGGCACGGGTGCCACAGATGGCACGCGGAGCCATATCTGAGGACACGCGAGGCTTTGCCATATGTCAACTCCAGCATGCATGTGTACGCTGGCCAGCTGATTTTTAGCCTTCTGGAGGGGTGGGGGGAGGCCGTTTTCACCCGTTGGGCTGTTTTTCGCCCTCCCCAGGCTTCAGGAAAGCCTCCGGAGCCTGTGCATGGCAAAAAACGGCCCAACAGGCCAACCGGAAGTTCAGGAACACGGGGACAGTGCGGAGGGGTTGTGTCCACATGCACAAGGGGAGGTCATTGCATTATGGGTGTGGGCACGCGCCATCGCGCCATCGTTCGTGTGTGCGCCCTTTTGGCACCCGAGCAAAACAAGGTTTGCCATCACTGGTCTAGCCAATCAGCAGTCAGTATTTTCCCTCCAGAATGGAGGACCTGTCTGAAGCCTATGTGCTTCAGTCTGAGAATGTAACAAATGCCATCATGACTTAGGAACAAATTTAGGATACTTTGGCTGCTGTTTTTTTCTCGATCCACAGAGAAATCAGAGCATAGGGATTGGATGCTTTAATGGAAAATACAGGTAAAATAACAGTCCTTGGATAAACTGTGGTGTATCTGTATTTGAAACAGGCATACCTGGGGCTCTTACCAAACAATATCTCGAGCTTGGTCGAAACATCACATGGGTTTCTCCCTAAGATTGGCATGACAGGTAGTCCTCAATTTACAACCATTCGTTTACTGACTATTCAAAGTTACAACAACACTGAAAAAAGGGATTATGACCATTTTTCACCCTTGTGACTATTGCAGCATCCCCATGGTCACATGATCAACATTCAAATGCTTGACAACTGGCATGTACTTATAACCCAGGGTCATGTGATCACCTTTTGTGACTTTCTGACAAGCCAAGTAGATGGGGAAGCCAGATTCACTTAACAACCTTGTTGCTAACTAAAAAAACCTGCAGTGATTCATTTAACACCTGTGGCAAGAAAGGTCGTAAAATAGGGCAAAACTGACTTAACAACTGTCTTGCCTAGCAATGGTAGTTTGGGCTTAATTGTGGTCATAAGTTGAGGATCTCTTATATTGATCTGAAAGAATGGGAGTGGGATTGCTGTGTTTCAGTACCGCTGATTCCTTCTTCTCTAATCTTACTTTTCTAGCATCCTGATATTATCGGGGTGGGCTCATCCAGGGGTGGGCTGCTGGGGGTTCGCAGGGGTTCGGGAGAACCTCTAGCTAAGATTCTGTGCAGTTCGGAGAATCCCCAAATCCCACTCCTGGCTGGCCCTGCCCACTCCTCCCCTCCTAGGAGTCTCCACGCGGCCCGTTTTGGATGCAGGTAAGTGCAGGGTGCGCGTGGAGGCTCGGGGAGGGCGAAAAACGGGCCTGCTGGAAGTTCAGGAATGCTGGAAATGGGCTCCAGAGGGCCTCCGGAGCCTGAGGAGGTTGTTTTTGCCCTTCCTGGAGGCTCGAGGAAAGCCTCCGGAGCACGGGAAGGGCAAAAATGCCCCCCCACCATGGTGCAGGAGGCTGACTAGGCTACGCCCACCATGGCCACACCCACCCAGCAACTGGGCAGAGAACCCCTTGCTAAAATTTTTGAAGCCCACCCCTGGGCTCATCCATATACTGTATATATATATATATATATATATATATATATATATATTCTGTATATGGATTCTTCTATGTATGGAAGAAACTGAAGCCTCACTTCTTTACTCTCTTATGTCTGAGGAGCAGAGGATCTTAACAGTGTGATTGGCCCCCATTCATCCAGGGGTCTCAAGCTGCTAATATTGTACATATCTTTCCTGCTCCACAGTGCTCCTTTCACCCCCACATAATGGAAACCACAACAGGAATGAAAGGATGATTCTGTTTAAAGAACATGGGAACTCTGCTAGTCTCAGTCTACCAAATAACATACTTAGAACGTTAAGCTGGAATTGTACTGGATCACCACAAGCAGAATAAAATAAAACTGTGCAACATGGCTGATGAAAAGACAAAATGGTGGTTAGTGTTTAGTTTGTTCAGTGGGAAGGATCTGTGTACCAAGAAATATTTTTTTTCTCCACAAAAGGAAAATCCTGAAAGCTCCTGCTTGCCTGAAAAAATTGTTTTATTTAGAAAATAAGCTAGTGATAGAAAAAGCCTGAGTTTCTTATGGGCTCGCTCCCAGCTTCTTACTACAGCTTGAAGATGTCTTGCTTCCCATTTGGGCATCTCAAAATCAGTCCACTTTTCTGGCAGACTGATTTTGGCCCAAGGTATTCTGGCATGAAAATAGTTTTTGTGGGAAAATGGAAGATCTCCCGTTCAGATAATCCATGGCACAGGGAAGAGAAAGCTTGAAGTCCTTTTTTTTTCATTTTCAATTTTAAATAGATGGGCCAGCCCATGGATTGGGAGGGAATGAGGCTGGGAAACCATCTTAAACATTTGCATCTGAGTTGCCCAGAGGTGTCTGCAGGGTCAGGGGTAGGTTCTACTTACCTTCCCTGTCGGTTTGCATTGCGCCGGAAGCGCACATTTTGCACGCGCGTCCCTTCCCGGAAATGAACCTCTGCACATGCGCAGAAGCCTTTGCGCATACACAGAGGGTTTTTTGGCAATCTGCGGTGGCCGGAGGACCGGTTCGGGCGTGTGGACCACCGGTCATCGCTGCCGGTTCGGCGAGCAGTGGGAAATTTCCACTACTGGTTCTAAAGAACTGGTCCGAACTGACAGCAAGCCACCACTGTGCAGGGTATGGTATATGATCCATAAGGTCAGATGCCAGCCACACACATAAAAAACAGGTGGACCCACCATCTTGATGTTTTTGACCAATCTTTGTAGACATCTTTGTGGGCTTCTTTATATTCTCTCTATTGTCAAGGAAATCTTGAGCTGGAAGTTAAATGTTTAAGATGGCGCTCTGCTAACAGTACTCTGTGTGCCTTGTAAATGTCAAAACTGCTTACAAGACTTGGCAATTATAGACAGATATGAGAAAATCACTTTCTTGAAGCACAAGCTATAACTCTACGTTGATTTTTTTTTCCTTCAAGGCAGTCCAGTTGTGGTTCTCAAGACTTGGCTAACAACCCATCCTCCACCCAATGATTGGGATCTGTGGCTGACATTGGCTAGCCTGTGTTTACAGTCATGATGCATGGCTTATTGGCATTCTGTACAAATGATTTGTGTCTTTTTACAAGGATGCCTGTAGTTGAATGAGCCAAAGGGGGAATGCATTGTAAATTATGAATAGAAGGAGCAGGCTAGGGCAAGCAAGACAGTGGCCTGGTTCAAACAGCTCTCCAGCTCATTCCCTAGGATATATTCCAAAACAGTGATGGTGCAGCAAGGTTAATTTTAGATACATGACTCCTTCACCCAGCTATGTGTATTATTTCAAGTGTAAAACACAGCACTAAAATTTTACGCCTCTCCAGTTTACCACTGTTCTATGTTTTCATTCTGTTATATTAAAGCCGAAAAAAGGAAGAGAAACCAAATTTAATATAAGAAGGAAATGCTGTGACCTTCTTTTGAATTTAGGAATAAAATTACCTTTAGGAGAGTAAATTGTTGTTTTGTTATAGAAAATAATTCTTTCTTAAAAGTAAAAAATAAGAGATTAGGGAATTCTTTTCAGTCCTTTATCAGTAGTGGTCAAAAGAGGAGTCTGTATTTTCTTTTGTGTAAGGAAGTAATAATTTGCATCTCTGTGTTATCTGTTTGCCTCTAAGCCTCTAATCAGGGGAATAGATATCATTTGCCCTTTGTGTCTCTGATATGCCCAATGTGTTGTGTCTCTGTATGTTCACTGGGAAGTATGGGGCAGGTTTCATATGCTTCAGATCCTAGGTCCAGGTGGGCAGGGGGGGATTAGAATGGAGCAGCCAGCAACATTGTGAGCTACTGCCTGAATGCCTCTCCCATGGGGTTGGGTTGGATTGTGGGAAATGTTTTCTGGATTTTTTTCCCTGTCACAGTTCAGTCCAGTCCACTTTGAAACTGGATCTTCCTTTTGATAGCTTCTCACCCATGACACTTGGTCCTATTCTTTTTGGGTTTGGAGGATTGGCCTGTTGAGAGACAGAGACCTAGGACTTTTTGTATAATCGTTTCCGGTATCTTCATTGATTGGGGAAAAAATCATGTAGATGTATGTGCCTGTCCAGCAACAATTGGGTATGATTAAAGAAAAGATACTTCATGTTGAATATTGATGAGGGAGAAGGAGTGACATACGACTCCCCCCCCCTCATTGGTCCATTCTCCAAGGCGGGAGAATGAACTGGTGTTAGTGGCTGAAATATGGAACAGCTCCAGATATAAGAAGAGCTGCCGGAGCGCCAGCCACTTTATCTTTCACCGGAGCAGAATAAACCTTATATATACAATGCCTGCGTGTCCTGCCACCCGACTTTTAACACTGGCGACGAAGGTGGGATACTAGCGGAGAACAAAGAACAATCACCGTGTGGCTTGGATGGCCATTCTTCTTCAGACGAGAGTGGCTCTTCACACCAGCTGTGAGGATGGCTACTTATGCTCCACCCAAACCTTTCAATCCAAACCAGCATGATTGGCAAGCGTACATGGGAAAATTCAGAATGTTCCTGCAAGCAAATGCCTTGCAAGATGCAGAGGATGAGAGGAAGAGAGCCCTTTTCCTCAGCTATTGCGGAAACTGCCTGTGTTAGATGGCTCAAACCTTAGCCGCACCAAAAAACATAGAGACCATGGAATGGAAGGAACTACAAGAAATATTGGAGGAGCATTATGCACCAGTAGCAGCATCATTCACCCACCGACTCAACTTTTACCACAGAGAGCAGCAACCAGGGGACACCATAAATGAATACGTCACCAAATTGAGGGACATTGCAGCCAGTTGCAAATTTGAAAAGGTAGATGAAATGCTAATAGATCGAATCCTTGTGGAATGAGGGACATGAGGTTGTAGAGGAAATTAGCAACTAAAAAAGCGCTCACTCTCAAAGAGGTATTGGAAGAAGCAAGAGCAGCCGAACTTTCTGACAAACTGATAACCGATAACGCTAAGTCAGGAAGTGTCCATTCCTCCAGGGGGGCTGAAAATAGATACACAGATGGGGGTGAAGATGGGAGAAGCGATGAGGAGGAAGAAGATATCTGTAGAGTCAGAGCAGAGAGGAGAATGAGGCAGAATGAGGCAGAACCAAGACCCCCGTGATGTGCCGGATGCAAAGGGAAGCACCCCAGGTCAGCATGTAGGTTTAAAGATGCCATATGCCGACGGTGCGAAAGGAGAGGGCACATCGCCGAGACTTGCAGAGCAAGCCTGCCTGCATACCCCAACTAGAGACAGCCCTCCAACCAACCACGTGACCAACAACAAAGGGGATTTCAGAAGGCGCCAAACTCAAACTACAGGCGGGAAGAAAACAGAAGCGCAAAAGACAGAGATTTTGAGCACACAATAATAGGATATTCTGATGTCTATAAAGAAAAAAATGCACATCACCGTGTAGATTGAAGCAATAGCAATAGCAATAGCACTTTACTTATATACCGCTTCATAGTGCTTTACAGCACTCTCTAAGCGGTTTACAGAGTTCAGCATATTGCCCCCAACAATCTGGGTCCTCATTTTACCCACCTCGGAAGGATGGAAGGCTGAGTCAACCTTGAGCCTAGTGAGATTTGAACAGCTGAACTGCTGAACTAGTAATCAGCTGAAGGTCGCAATGCTGCTTTTAACCACTGCACTATCTCAGCTCAGAAGAGTTGTGGGATATGGAGATAGATAGTGGATCCTATATCTCCATAGTATCTTGGGCAACTATAAAGAAGGCAATCCCAGAAATAACCAGGCAACAACTAGAACTACAACGAATGAAATTAAAGGATTATCAAGGAAACAGCATCCCAGTCCCATCCACCCCACCAAAGGTAAAATCAAAGCAATTAAGGAAGCCCCCACCCCAACAAATAAAACAGAACTTCAAGCATTCCTGGGACTTTTAAACTTTTACAGCATTTTTTTTTACACAGAAGGCATCTGTCGTGGAACCTCTGCATCAATTGCTTGATAAGAAAGCAGAATGAAGTGGGGATGCAAGGAAGCCGCCGCTTTTGAGGCAGTAAAAGAACTATTAACTTCAAATAGCGTCCTCATACAATACAATGAGACACTGCCTCTCATACTGATTTGCCATGCATCCCCATTTGGCATAGGAGCGGTCCCTAACCAGTGCCTCCCAAACGGAACAGTGGCGCCAATAGCTTTTTATTCAAAAATGCTGTCAAAAGCCAAACACAATTATAGTCAACTGGACAAAGAAGCAGTGGCAGCAGTGGCAGGAATTAAGCGTTTTCATGACTACTTATATGGCCATGAGTTCGAACTAATTATGGACCACAAGCCACTTTTAGGCATCATCGCCGGAAACTGACAAACCTGACTTTGGTATCCCCCCCGAATGTTGAGATGGACAGTTTTCTTAGCCGCATACAATTACCGCCTTATACATTGGCCGGGGAAAGCCATTAACCATGCAGATACCCTAAGTCGATGCTCGCTACCAGACCTTGTCGAAGACCCAGACCCAGCCACATCCATCCTGCTAATTGAGGAGTTAGCAAACAGTCCGCTTACAGTAGCAGAGATCCCGAGACTGTCAGCCAAAGACAACACTTTAGTGTGAATTTTAAACTGGGTGTTGAGGGGATGGCTGGAACCACAGTACAGCTTAGCCAGGACTGGAAACACAAAACAATTACAGCCTAGCCAACAATCCAGAAAACAAATGCAATCACTTATCTGTGGGAGGCGGAGTCCAACGAAGATCCTCCGAGGACGAGCCAAGTCTTTTGATAGTTTTCTTTCAATCTGACCAGCTAAATATCTCATGTTGCCATGCTTTTTTTGACCTACATTGTGACACAAATAAAATAGGGATTCAATTGCATTGTTGTGGCTACATCTTGACTTATCTGATCTTTCTGGAGGCATCCTAGAGTATTATTGTTAATAATACTAGTTGGACATTCTGTGAAATGTACCATATTTTAGATGACCTTCCCTGTTACAAAGAACCGTGGATTAGTGACAATACTTATATGAAAAAAATGTACAGGAGAGTTACATGAGACAGGACTAGCTTTAACACGAAGCAAATGAAATAGCTACTCTGGGCAGAAGATTATAGAGGAGGTGCCATTTTCTTCCTGCAATCTCCTTTTATATCTGATTCAAAAATGGAACAGGGGATCAGTTCAATTTCTTTCTTTCCCCAAAACAACACAAGTTGTCTACACTTAGCATTAATATTAGGAAAGAAGACGACAAGCCAGGCTCCTGGAGGCACAGCCAGCTATAAGAACTGAGCATGAGAAATCAAAAATGAGAATAAAATGAAGATGAAAGAACGCACCTACTATACCTGTTGGAGTTAAACAGGCAATTGTGTTATGCAGAGTTCTACTTCATCCCTTATTATCTGTAATTGAATGGCATTTAAATCAGTTCTTCAGTCAACGAAGCCACATTGCAGAAGAGGGTAAAATTTAAAGAGCAGCCTACGCGATAAATGAGACTCTTTGGTTTTATTTTAAAGTGAAATGTGTTTTTCAATTTCTTGCATTTCTTGAGCATTGTCATTATACAATATATGGCTCCTAAATGGTAGGTTGAGGGCACAGTATCAAAGAGTCTCTAGCTCAAAGATTCTGGCTTGCATAGAATGACAAACATGCTTGGGGTAAACCTGGGCTTTGATTGCACTTTTGCGTCCTATTTGCTCAAATGTCTCCAAAGTGACCAGGAGTGTCCTTATTAGTAGTATGGAATGCTGCATGTGGCACAAGGAGACCTGAGGTCGATCACCTGATCTACAGTTCTGTACAATGCTTTGGTTGGCTAAATCCATGATGGGTGGTGAAAGTCAACATCTGGGATCCATCTGGGGATGCCCATAACATACACATCAGGGGTGGATTCTAACTTACCTCGCTGCCGGTTCGCTTCCTCCCGCGCCGCATGGCTGTGCCTCATGAGCGGGCGCAGGCTTTGCGCACGCATGCCTAGTGCCAAAAAAAAATTTCAAAAAAAAAAAAAAAAGCCAAAAACAAGATGGCGATGCATGCACAGTGCCGGAAACTTGGCTTCTGCTCATGCACAGAAGAAAAAAAACCTGGGAAAAAATGCAAAAAAATATTTGTTTTTCAAAAAAAGAGATGGCGGCGCCCACGGACTGGCACTGACCGAATCGGTTCTGTGACATCATCGTGATGTCACCAGCGATTTGCTACCGGTTCGGGTGAACCAGTCCGAACCGGGAGGAACCCACCTCTGATACACATCCCCTGTCCTTTTACGTTATCCACCATCTCCAATTCAGGGGCTTTTTCAGGAGAGGTCAAACAAATCAAGATTGCGACTGCAATTATGCAATTGAAGCCCTACTCTTCTCTAATGGACGTAAAAAAGGTGTGAGGCTTTGATCACAGGGTTGTGGTCACCATATTGACTTTCATTTTTTCTATGGATAACCCAGCTCCAGTTTCTTTTTCTTCTTTCTTTGTGCTCTTTTTCTGCACCTTGTACAGCCTGTTAGAGAATAGTGTGTCGTGGCTTTGTAAAATGTGTACCAAAAGGGGACTATGTTGGCCGAAATGAAAACTATAGGAGTGTTTCCAGAAAAGATTATGGGTTTATTGTTGTGTCTTTTTCACAAATATTTTAAGGACATGTTATATGTTACATGTAACCATTTATCTTTACAAACTACTTTAATTTTTAAGGTCTAGCAATAATATGAGTATACTAGGATATAAGGGACATGATGTTACCATGTGGCTTCCCAGCTTCCTTTTGCACATGGTGCCAGTCCTACAAAATAACAAGGCTTTCATAAGTCTAACACTAAAAAATAATGAGAGGTTGTATTTCAGATTTAAAAAAAATTGGAATACTGCAGTGAAAATCTATAAAAACAGATTTATACATATCCATCTCACAGAAATGCCAGATAATGATTAGCTGGAACCGAGGTACAGTGATTTTAATCTTTGGGCAAATACATTTGTTTTCACCCAACACCCATTTGTTTTCTCCTAAGATAAATTGGTTTTTTTATCCTTTTAATTCTTCTATATCTAATTTGCAAAGACTTGAATGTATTTATAGCTTTAAATCTAAAGTTCAAACCAAATGATACTGGCAATAATATTTATAGCTTTTATATAAGTGACCAGCCAGTGTGTGGTGTGTGTATGAAAATATGAGCTGGGAAAAAAATAGACAAGTGGTGGTATTGTCCACCTTCAATTTTAATTCTGCCCTTTCCTTATGTTTCTGTTGTAAATAGCTTCTCCAACTTCGTCTTAGAAAAAAAAGATTGTGTATTAGTACCAATAAAGGTTTCTCTTGAAATACAATAACCACCTTCAGAAAGTATATTTCTTCACCACGGGAGGGTGAGAGTTCAGCTTCCCTCCACACACTCTAAATCCCAAGATTATGTTATTTTTATAACAGGGTATCTAATTGGGCCCTTAGAAAGAAGAGAGCTTGCCAGATCAGGAGGACATCAATAATTCTGCAACGAGATGATGGTCAACAGATGGGCAGACATATTCTTCATCAAAAAAGAACAGATTCTCTTGCCCTCTCCTCCTCTATGATGACAGGGCAAACATAAAATAAAATGGCAGTGCCAGATAAAACTTAATAGTAGCAGACAATGTGCCAGGGAACCAATGTGAAAAATTAAATCAGCCCGAGGGCATTTTTAATGAGAAGTACAACTGCATATGAAGTCTTGGTATATTCATGCCGGAAATCTTCCCATGGAATTATTTAGCTAGAAAACGATGGTGTTTGAGTTGTTTCTAATATTATTCAGAAACTTTACAGATGCTAAGCTGAAGGTCTCAGAGTGGGCTGCAGTTTTCCTGACAGAAAGAACAAAAAGTTTTGTAACTCCTAGGGGGCGGAGACAATCCTGTCTGTGGCTTTGGGTTCATCTTCCTCGCTCACAAGGGCAGCTCAAGACAGGTATGTAAGGAAGATGAGGAAAAGTTACATAAAAATCTCCTTCAGGTCAAGTCTGACCCCTGGTAACCGACAGTGTTTCGCAGCTTGAAGATGTGTGGACTTCAACTCCCAGAATTCCCCAGCCAGCTAATTCTGAGAGTTGAAGTCTACACGTCTTCATGCCATCAAGATTGAGAAACGCTGTTCTAGGATTCCCTGACTACCAAGTCTCTATTGCAGCTCTAGGAGGTTGCAGAGGTCTCTCTTCCAAATTCCAGCCTGCTCCATTCCTGCTTATCTTTTTGAAATGGGCCAACAAATATATTACTGCAGAAACAAAAACCTCACAGTGGAATGCAAGGTAGGAATTAGTATTTTTTTCTCCCAGCTTCTCAGTCTTTATTTTAAAATCTGTCTTCTGTCTGTCTCGAAATGTAGGCTCGACATTTGAAATACAGAAAAACCAGATCTGAACAATAATGAAAATGGGGTATCAACTAACTTCTACAACCCATATTATAGTCATTATAGTACCACCTATTTTGCTAGGACCTTGACAAGCTTTATGATGGTTGCCAAGAACATAGTCTCATAGGACTGGAGGGTCAGGAGAACATATACCATCCCGGTCAAATGGTCGTTCAGTCTATTTTTGAAAACCTCCAGTAATGAAGCACCCACAACTCCTGGAAGCAAGCTATTCCACTGATTAATTGTTCTCATTGTAAGAAAAATGATCTTTCTCTAGGTTGAATCTCCCTTTAAATTGCTTTCACCCATTACTTCTTGTCTTGTCCTCCGGTGCTTTGGAGAATTATGAGCCGAGGTGGCGCAGTGGTTACAGTGCAGTACTGCAGGCTATTTTAGCTGACTGTGATCATTTGAGTTCAGCTGTTCAAATCTCACCGGCTCAGGGTTGACTCAGCCCTCCATCCTTCCGAGGTAGGTAAAATGAGGACCCAGATTGTTGGGGGCAATGTAAATATACATTGCTTAATGGTGTAAACCGCTTAGACAGTGCTTGCACTATGAGGCGGTATATTTATTCGGCTTTCTTATATGCCGCCCAACTCCCGAAGGACTCAGGGCGGCGTAAATCTCACAATAAATAAATAAATAAATAAATAAATAAATAAATAAATAAATAAATAAATAAATAAATAAATAAATAAATAAATAAATAAATAAATCTCACTAATAAATAAATAAATAAGTCGATCCAATCTTCTCTGTGACAACCAAAGTTGTCCTGCAGAAAGAAGTTAACAGAATAACAGAGTTGGAAGGGACCTTAGAGGTCTTCTAGACCAGTGCTCCCCAACCGGTGTGCCGCGGCACACTGGTGTGCCGTGAGGCCATGCCAAGTGTGCCGCGGCAAAAGGTCACGTCATATCCAGAATGGCCTGCCGCCCACTGAATGCTAGATTTTGCCCAGCAACGTTTTGTTGCATTCGATGTGCGGCCGCAGCCCTACAGCTCTGAGTCCGAAAAGTTCTATCCCCCCCTTCCCCCACTCACGATTGTCCTGATCACAAGTCTACAGGGCCTGGACAGAGCAGTGTTCATTATTAGGTATTACCTATCTGTCATTTTCTGCACTGTGTTCTAATTTTTAAGTTCGCGTAATTATCAAATAAAATAATAAATCAAGTAATTCTGTTATGCCCAGTTTGACATTCCTATACTATTATACTCTTCAAAACGATATTTTGAAGATTATATTTGTTTTTTATCCAATTTTTGTTTGTGGTGTGCCGTGGAATTTTGGGAGAGGCTATGGTGTGCCGAGGGTGACAAAAGGTTGGGGAGCACTGTTCTAGACCAATCCCCTGCAGAAGCAGGAGACCATATATTATTCTGGACAAATGGTCATCCAATCTCTTCATAAAAATCCCCAGTGATGGAGTATCCAAACTTCTGAAGGCAACCTGTTCCACTGGTTAATTGTTCTATCAGGAAATTTCTCCTTAGTTGTAGGTTGCTTCTCTCTTTGATTAGTTTCCATCCATTGCTTCTTGTTTTGCCTTCTGGTGCTTTGGAGAATAGCTTGAACCCTTCTTCTTTGTGGCAGCCCCTCAAATATTGGAACACTGCTATCATGTCCTTCTTTTCACTAGACTAGACCTACCCAATTCCTGCAACTGTTTTTCGTCTGTTTTAGCCTCCAGCCCCCAAATTGTCTTTGTTGCTCGTCTCTGTACTCTTTCCAGAGTCTCAACTGTCTTTTTTATATTATGGAGACCAAAACTGGATGTAATATTCCAAGTGTGGTCTTGTTAAGGCTTTATAGAGCGGTACTAACACTTAATGTGCATGTGATCTTAATTCTATTCATCTGTTAATGCAGCCTAGGATTGCATTGGCTTTTTTGGCAGCTGCAGCGTACTGCTGGCTCATATTTAAGTGATTTTCCACTAGAATTCCAAGATTCCTCTCACAGTTACTGCTATTTAGTCAGATTCCACCTATTCTGTACCTGTGGTTTTTCTTGCCTAGGTGTAAAACCTTACTTTTTTCTACATCTACATTGAATTTCATTTTGTTAGATAGGGGCCTAGTATTCAAATCTGTCAAGTCTTTTTGGATCTTTAGCCTATATTCTGGGTGTTGGCTATTCCTGCCAACTTGGTGTCATCTACAAATTTAACAAGTTTCCCTTCTATTCCCTCATCTATGTCATTTATTAAGATATTGAAGATATTGAAGATATTGGGCCTAAGACAAAACCTTGGGGTACCCTCTGCTTACTTCCCTTGTAATCTCTTGATCAGAAAGACAATAACAATTTCTTATAATCAGGTTACAAGTGTCACTGGTACATTTGATAGTGTAATAATACATTAGGTTAATGACTGAGGTGCTGTATTTGAGCATATAATCTTACGGCTTTTGAACAGGAGTCTGGTATATTTACCTATTAGTCTCCATAATATGTATGCCAATTCAAGCCAAGGTTAAAAAAATCCTCAGATGTGTATGTGTAAGGTTTTATATTATTTGTAAAGAACTTGCAATTATAACATAATAAGGATGGATGAATTTTATAGGTCTAAAATACTTTATAGGTCTAAATCGGCATGCTGGCTAGGGAATTCGGAGAGTTTTAAGTGTACACATCTTAAAGTTACCACATTTGAAAAACGTTCTCAGTGTTGCTGAGAGTGAGATGGGCAGTCTCTAAATTGGGTAAATAAATAAAATAAAAATGAAATTCTAAATCCTCTGTTCCATCCAGACTTTATCTAGGCTGAGTAACAATATTGCCAAGAGTAAGAAGTCACAGTTTGTTAAATCAGAGGCAGTTTGCTTCCCTGGGGCTGAGGAAAACCTGTCCAGTAGGGCGAGGTGGTGGACCAGGGGCTTGAAACTCATTGCAGGCAAAACCTGAATTGGCAAAATCTCCGGTGAGACCCAAAAGAAGTGCAGCTAAATTCTGAATAAGGGGAATTTGAAGATGTGTGAGGGATGTGAAGTATTGCTTTAAGAGCTTAATTTGAACATTTCTAAAATAAAGGTAAAGGTTTCCCCTGTCCAGTCATATCCAACTCTGGGCGTGTGTGTGTACATCTCTGTTTCTTACTTGAGGGAGCCAGTGTTGCCTGAAGACACTTCTGTGGTCATGTGGACAATATAACTGTGACATGAAATGTGCCTCAGCATACCGAAGTGGTACCTATTTATCTACTCTCACGGAAGTGGTACCTATTTATCTACTCTCACGGAAGTGGAACCTATTTATCTACTCTCACGGAAGTGGTACCTATTTATCTACTCTCACGGAAGTGGTACCTAATTATCTACTCTCACGGAAGTGGTACCTATTTATCTACTCTCACGGAAGTGGTATCTATTTATCTACTCTCACGGAAGTGGTACCTATTTATCTACTCTCACCGAAGTGGTACCTATTTATCTACTCTCACTGAAGTGGTACCTATTTATCTACTCTCACCGAAGTGGTACCTATTTATCTACTCACATTTACATGCCTTTGAACTGCTAGGAGGGCAGGAGCTGGGACAAGTAAAGGGAGCTTAGCTTGGGTCTCAAACCCGGGCTGTCAGTTTTCCAGCTGACAAGCTCAGCATCTTTAACTGCTGAGCCATAGCACCCCCTTCATTTCTAGGGCAGAGGCAAATTTTCGCTATTGACTAGTGTATTTAAGCTTGACATTGAAGATTTTTACAATATTTTTATGAGAATGGAGTAAAAAGTTGCTGTTAAAATATGCTTCAAACCCACCCAGCCCCATATATGTGTTGGCAATCTCAATCTTGATATTTTAAGGTTTACATATCAAAGTACCGGTATTTAATTCCCATAAAAATTCAAATCTGGAACAGCAGCAGTTAAAAAGCAGCACTAAAAACATTAAGCAATGGTTCAAAGGGTCTGGGTAACTAAAATTTATGTGGGTACTCAAAGATAAGAGTAGGTTTCCTGTAGATAGCATACCATACTGGGAGGGCCCCCCACTACTGGCTCTCACCCCCCCCCCATAGCAATATTGAAATTTGGCAGCAAAGCTCCAACAGGGAGTAGTGTGATTTTCTTTAATTTGTGTGTGGGCAAAACATCAAGCAAAACATGCGCTTTATAAATAATGCCGTCCCCAGCTGGGGAAAAAAATTGTGTGCCCCCACAGTAGGCAACTCTTTGGACACAGTAGTCCAAAATGAGGAAAACATCTGTGCTTTGAATCACACAGCTGTTCTAACTACACAGGCAAGCACTGTGTGGTCCTGCTTAGCAGTTTGGTGGTTGAATTTTAATATCAATGTTTGATTTATCTCTGGAGCAGCTGCCCGAGTATTGATGTGCAGTTCCTACCAATTGAATTTACTAGAAAATAGTCTTATTTTCAATTATATTTGACCTAACTGTTTTATGTTTCTTGTAGCAATAAGCATCCACATTTTAATTACTGTACTATGAGAGTGGGTTTTATAATAAAATATTTCCATGATGCAATGGATGGTGCTCTTTCAGCCTTATTCAAGTTTTTTTTTTAATCCCCTTCTTATTTCAAAGCATGAACTATCGTCTCTTTTCATACTGATTTCGTGTGTGTGTGTGTGTGTGTGTGTGTGTGTGTGTGTGTGTGTGTGTAAAACAAAATATTTTCAGAGGTAGATTTTAGTAGGAACTTCTCAAGAAGGTTTTCTTTTTGATAGCAAAGTCAGAATATTATGGCAAGTTACTTTTACTGTTTATCTAAACTGTCCAACATGGTTATAAATTGAAGATGTTTTCATTGATTTCTGACCGTGAAAATGAATCTCCAATGATAGCTGAAGTTCTTAGGAGCTCCCTCTGGCTAGAAAAAGATGGGTTTTAGTGTAATATGAGATGGCCAAGGAATATGAAAGAGTAAAAAAAAAATCAACAATGACAAATTGTTGGCCCTATCTAACAAGATGCAGGTCAGTGCTGAGAAAAGAAAGGTCCTATACTTAGGGAGGAAAACCCAAATGCATAGGTATAGAACAGGTAATACCTGGTTCAACACTAGTCACTGTGTGAGAGACCTAGGTGTCCTAGTGGACCTCCAATTAAATAATGACATGACATGAGTTTTTATTGATTAGCCCTTGGGCCATATCAAAGTGCAAAGTTCCAGAAACAAATTATTACTAAAATTTGATAAAAAACAAACAGTGTATTGCAGCTGTCCAAAAGCTGATGCAGTCATGGGTTGCATCAATAGAGGGATAGGATCAAGATCAGAAGAAGTGATAATTGTGAAGTTTCCAAAAGATGCCCTAATTAATTCATGAGCCACGAGCCAAGCTTCAAAAGAAATATAACAATTTATTAGGAGCGACATTTCGGCAATACTCTGATGCAGTCAGAACTGAGCTCACGTAGGTACGTGCCCACATGACCCTGTTTCCCGCCTCCTCACTGGACATGTCATAAATCGCATTCTCCAATGAATCACGTTGGCGGGCTGTGAAACCCACACCCCCTCCTGCTGACTCCCGGGACACAATCAGTAAAAGAAACATTTGTGGAATGCAGTTTCAGTTAGTACAATCAGCCACTCCGTCAGCTTCCCCCCCGCCTGCTTATGGCAACTTGAAAGCTGTGCAAGTTGACAATAATATCACTTTATACTGCACTAGTGACTGTGAGACCACACTTGGAATGTTATATCCAGTTCTGGTCACCATGATACAAAAAAGGTGTTGAAAACCTAGAAAGAGTGCAGAAAAGAGCAACAAAGATAATAAGGAATCTGGTGGCTAAACCGTATGATGAATGACGGATAGGAAATTATTCCTATCAAAGAGGTGATATAGGATCTTGCTTCCTTGAAGTCATTCTTACTTAGAAAATAAAACCGAGATTCAATTCTAATTAACAAAATATTTATTTTAGTACAAAAGTAACAAAAGAATATAAACGTTATTAAGCTACATTTTCTCAGCTAAGAATTCACGTCTGCCTCGGGCGAGGCTCACAGGAGAAGAAGGAAGGAGGAGACTCCTGGAATGCACACATGCACAGTAAAACATATCACATGTCTGCTAGATTAGAAAATACAATAAGCCTAGAAATATTGCAGAGGTGCTCAACTGGCAATATTCCCATCGTGACAATGAACAATTGAGAGAACTAGGTATGCCTAGTATATCAAAGAAAAGGACTAGGAGTGACATGATAACAATCTTCCAGTAATTGAGGGGCTGTCACAAATAAAAGGGGATTGATTTATTAGGTGCCTTAATCTATGGGCAGAACAAGAAGCAATGGATGGAAGCTTGTTAAAGAGAGATCCAATTTAGAAGGAGAAATGTTCTGACAGAGGTAACAATGGAATATGTTGCAGGTGCTGCATCACTGGAAGTTTTCAAAAATAGACTGGACAACCATTTGACTGGGATGATGTAAGTTTCCCGCCTTGAGCAGGGGGTTGGAGTGGAAGACCTCTGAGGGTTCTTTCAGCCCTACGATTCCATTTTAAAAGCACGGCTAATCTTTTATGCAGTGGCTTTCTGGAAGAACCTGGCTCTTTGACTTTTAGTGAAATGGGTATCTGTCAATGTTTGTTGACAGTTGTTTTTCTCCTTTTGCATAACTTGAACATTGCAGCTTACATTCATAGTTTCATCTCCTCTTCTACCTCTTCCATACTACGTGACAAACTCAATCCTATTTTAATCTCACATGTCTCTCAGTTGGTGCCTTTCATTCATTTTGAGATCATCAAAGCTTTGGTATTTTGCATGCAGAACTAATCCATCATTTCCTCCACTTTCTTTTGCAACTTCCTCAGTTCTTTTTTCTGTCTGCCCTGTAGTAAATAAGTTTGCTTTGCCAAGTTAATCAGTTATCCGTTGTCTCATTTCCCCACCTCTTCTCTAAATTCAGTGACTTTTCCCCCCTGTGCCCAACAAATCTATTAGTTCTCCTGCAACGTTTTTCAAAGTTGCAGCATCACCCTCTGTACTTATTTCTCAGCCATGAGACATAACTTGAAAATGGGGTGAATTCTTTTGAGAAAGAAGAAATATGCTGAAGAATAAAATGGCAATAATTTTATTTTTGTGTTCGCCTTTGATGCCCCAGATCAGTTATAAAACAAATGAACAACTATTTGAATTGTAATGCTGGAGAAACAGAGATTGATTCCAATGGTCTCTCTCCTTATGGTCTTCCCTAAGAAAAGGGGTTCCAAGGAACATATATTTCTTGTTCTCATTTAAGAGTACAGAACACAGAATAACAGAGTTGGAAGAAACTGTGGAGACCTTCTAGTCAAAAGCCCTGTCCAAGGAGGAGACCCTATGCCAGAGTCTTCAAACTTGGCAACTTTAAGACTTGTGGACTTCAACTCCCAGAATTCTGGGAGTTGAAGTCCACAAGTCTTAAGGTTTCCAAGTTTGGGGACCCCTGCCCTATACCTTTCCAGACAAGTAGCTGTCCAACCCCTCCTTAAAAGCCTCCAGTGATGGAGCACCCCCAACCTCTGAAGGCAAGCTGTTCCACTGAACAATTGTTCTTGCAGTAAGGAAATTTCTCCTTAGTTCTAGGTTGGGTCCAGGGGTGGGTTCCTAATTTTTTTACTATCACTCTGTGGGCGTGGCTTATTTTGTGGGTGTGGCTTGCCAGCCATGTGACCGGGTGGGCATGGCTTCTCGGACTGCTGAAGGGAGGGGAACTGAGATAGGTCCTGCTGCCCATTCCCCCTCCCCTCAGCAGCTCGAGAAGCCTCAAATGTGCGAAAATGCCTAGGATCATCACCGCGCGTTCGTGGCTTCTCAGACTGCTGAAGGGAGGGGAATGGAGATAGCTCCTGCCGCCCGTTCTTTCAGCGTCTCACGCGCTCCCTCAGCCATCCTGCTTGGACTCACTGTGGGGTAGGAAGGCAGCGCATGAGCAGTGCCGGAAACTCGGCTTCTGGGCATGCGCAGAAGAATTTTTTTTAAAAAAATAATTTTTTTTAAAAAAAATGGCGGTGCCCAGGCACCGGCAACCAACCGCACCGGTACTGTGACGTCACCAGCGGGCTGCTACCGGTGCTATAGAGTGGACCGCACTGGTAGGAACCCATCACTTGTTGGGTCTCTCTTTGATGAGTTTCCTTCTGTTACTTCTTGTCTTGTCCTCATGTACTTTGGTGAATAGGTTGTTCTCTTCTTCTTTGTGACAGCCTTTCAAATATTGGAAAACAGCTACCATGTTTCCCCAAAAATAAAACCCGAAAATAAGTCTTCCTCCGAAAATAAACCCTTCCCCAAAAATAAGCCCTCCCCCCAAAATAAGTGCTCCCCGAAAATATTTAAACGCATGCACAGCCGGTCTGGTTAGGGAGACAGAGCTTGAAATCAGGTAAGAAGGCAAGAGGAGCCCCGTCTTGCTCCACGCGCCCCAAAATAATAAGACCGCCCCAAAAATAAGACCAACCACTTATTTTGGGGTTCAAAAAATATAAGACATGGTATCATGTCACCCCTAGTCCTTCTCTTTGTAGACTAGACATACCCAGCAACCGTGAGTCACAACGTAATGCCATTTTCTTTAGGACAGGTATAATTACCAACGCAGGAACATGTAGCATACATCAAAATGAAGCAGGTCATCTGTGGATCACATCCCTACTTCTCAACATAGTCACCGTTTCTCTCAATAGCAATGTTCCATCTTTGAATGAGAGCATGTATCCCTGCCTCATAAAATTTTGTTGACTGTTCTTTGAGCCACTTCTTCACTGCAGTTTTCACTTCCTCGTCACTGGAATAATGTTTGCCTCTCAAACCCTCTTTCATGGGGCTATCATCTAAAGTATTGTCCTCAAACACATTTTGTAATCATCTGTGAATGTATGTTCACAGGGGTTTCCCCCTCAGCAACAAGGAATTCAATCACTGCTCTTTGTTTTTGACGCAACTCTAAGGGGGCAGCCATTTTGAATTTTCCTTGCTAGTCTAAAAACCTGAAAAGTAAGAAACAAAATATTTCAGAATGTAAATGATATAATCATTTATAACTGGGAAAAATTGCAGGTATTTTTATCAAAAACTTCACCTGAAATAAAGAAAATGGCATTACGTTTTGACTCACCCTCTTACGTTTTAGGGTAGATAACACATGGAGCAGGCAGTGATGAAAATACAGAGATCTTGGGCTACCAAAGCCTATAAGTGCTTCAAATTACTCTTGAAATGGAAATGTCACATGGGGAAACTGTGGAATGTTTTTGACTAGTTGAGTTGCTACAGCTACATTCTGGATGAGCAGTAGCTTCTGAGAAGTCTTCAAAGGTGATCCCATTTAGAGTGTGTTGTAATAGTCCAAATGAAGGGGAACTGAAGCATGAATGATGGCATGGCCTTCTGCTCCAGGAAATGTTGTAACTGGTGCACAAGATGAAGCTGGTCAACCTTCTCCAGTCTCTGTATTCTCCTGCCTGCTCTACCTCTTCTCTTATGGTTTCTACCAGGCTTTACTAGAGGTAGAGGATCTTGCTGTCTCTTTCTTCAGAAGGCAGATTCTACTTTCCTTTCATTCACTATGGTTTTTCCTATTTGTATCTTCCCACCACTTGGGTTAACTTTCCTCTTGCTCGCTCTAATTCTGCTAACTTCTACTACTCTCTCCTACATCTTTACTACTTCCTTTGTGTCATCTTTAAAAAAATATAGTCCATGCCCCAATTATTTAACAATAAAGTTTTTATTATGCAAATAAATTTAAAGATACGTGCAATTCCTGAATTAAATTCTGAAATAGCTCCAGGACCAACTCTGATGCATCTGCAAAAAACTAGAGAACAGTTTTAAGGTAGATTCTCTGATCTAAGAGGCTTTAAAATGATATTATTCATGAGCTATCTAATTTGGTTACAGCTGAAATTGGCCTAAATAACTGGACAGAGATAATTGCCTTTTTGTTCACTCAATTTTAGAAAAAAAGGGAAATAGTTATTGTCTGGATGGTCACTGTCAATTGAACAACTGAAATAATAACCCCAAATTCAGAACAATCTTGTGTATTGACTTCCTTGTGGACCAAAAGGTTCAGCCCTTTATTAACTTCATTCTTAGCACTGTTCAAAATAAAAAAGCCTCTATACAGTATTAGCTATTTGGACAGCACAGCTGTGCAAGATTAATACACTTGTTGATGCCTCTGAATAAATTTAAATCTATCCTTTTCAATGGGGCAATTATCAGAAAAAACACTAATGTAAAATTGGATTGTTTGCACTGCTTCAACATTAAAATTCCCAGATAGGCTGAGAGAAACATCAGTGTAAGAGATCACATAATTAGTAATACAAACTTCTAATTTGCTCTCTTTGATTCTTTCCTGCAATCACTGCAGGGGAAAATCCATATTAACAATCAAATAATTTCAGATTTTAAACTTAATCAGTGGTAACGTCTGGTTGAATGCAAGGGTCAAGATTAATAAGCGAGGTCGATAATTTTGTGAAGATAGATGTTTCCATCCCACCAGATCTGCCTTTGTTTGCGAAGGAGTAGCTTGAAGTACATGTGATATAAAACCATTGGGCTCTATGCTCAAGAGATTAATAAAATCTACAGCAATACTTCACCAGACAGTAATATATTGGCTTAGATATTGCAGCTTTAAACTAAGTTCCTCTTAGTACAATTGGTTCTGAACAGAATTTAGCATCATTCTGACACCAGGTTTTTTATTTTATCGGTCTTTTAAACTGAATTGAATTATACTTTAATTCATATGGTCTTAATTTTGAACCACCATTTTATAGCCACCAATTTATATGATGATTTTATTTTGCATTTTATTTAGTTTTATTGTACATGTTTTTACTGAAATTGTATTTTTAGTGTTTTGTTTATTATAAATCACCCAGGGATCTGCAGCAGTTGAGTGATTTTAAAATGTACGTAAATACTTGCATGCTTGCGGGAGGAAAAACTAAGCAAAGTCTGTTCTCATAAAACAATTGAGCATAGTCAGTGTCTGAGGCAGGGGTGGGTTCCTCCCGGTTCGGAGTGGATCACCCGAACCGGTAGCAACCCACTGGTGACATCACTATCGGTGCCGTTCCGTGCGTGCCACCATCTTTTTTGTGGATTTTCCCCCTTACGCGGCTTGAAAAAGAGCCCTTCCGCCCACCCGCGTGTGAATACCGACCTTTATTTCTTCGCCCGAAGCACAGCTGATGAGCTCCTCAGCTGTGTTTCGGGCTAATTCCTGCTTCTGAGCATGCGCGGAAGTGAAATCACGCGAGGGGAGCGAGTGTGCGCGTGCAAAATGTTGCAATGCAAACCGGTGGCGAAGGTGAGTGGAACCCACCCCTGGTCTGAAGGGTCCTCGTGCTCTCTGAGCTTGGCTGTTTTCTTGCAGATGTTTTATTACCGAAACTAGACAACATCATAGGTGTTAGTCAAGCGCTGCTAGAGATGCAAGCTCTATAGCAATACTAGCACTGATGATGTTACCTAGTTTGGGTAATGAAAGTTCTGCAAGAAAACAGCCAAGCTCAGAGAGCACCAAGGACCCCTCATTTCAACCCTAAGCTAAAAATATTCTCCTTTATTGATAGTCAATGTCTATGTTTGTCACGCAGTGATTATTGCCTGTTATATGTATATGCAGGGAGAAGCATCCCTATCTAATATAATGGTTTATTCCTGAGCACGTGATTGATATGTTCCTAGTACGCATGTGTACATTCCTTTCTTCGTCCATTCCTTCTGCTCCTAGCTTCTATCGAAGCAAGATGTATTTTGTATATCAGAATGTAGACTAATGAGGATTTATTTGTTTTGTACCAAAATAAATATTTTTACTTAGACTTTTAAACTGCGGTTTCTTTTCTAATGCCTGATGTCCAGGAAAAGATCCAATTCTCCTTTGAGAGATAAAAATCGCCTCCCGTCAATGTTATTCTTCCATGAAGAAACTGATTAGCAAGAATTAGGGGAGACAAGAGAGCCCCTAATACAGTTTAATTTTAACTTGCAACTTAAATGGGAAATTCTCAAGTGAGAAAAGACACAAGAAGATGAAATACACAGCAGGGAACATGAAATACGGTTGTTATAAATTTAGACTGGATTCCTTCAAGGACCAATAAGTTGTACACGCAGTAATTTTCACTGTAAAGCAAAATGCTCAATATCTTGTCCTTAAGAAGTTTACTGCTTCAGGGGCAAAATTATTGCCGCTTCAAGCTAGCAAATTGAATGGTTGTGTTGGGTATCTTTGAGGTGCAACCAATTAAAGCTTTTGTTGGTTCCCTAGTAAGAGGGGGGAAAAGGAAGACTCTTCCAAATCCTTTATTTGTTCTGTGCTCATAATATCCAATTTTCAATTATGCTTGCATTTACTACATTTCTCAGTAAATACAATGATTTTGGTTCTGACAAAATTAAAGTTTTTGTCATTGCAGATTCTTAGCTGCAATAAGCTGCTAGCACTTGGAAAACTCAGGCCTATCAGGTAGGAGATAAAATAAATGTATGGTCAGCACATAAAATGAAAGACGTGGTTTTACTTGCCAAGGACATTGCAGCTCATTTTTTTTTCTACAGAGTTATATGTGATGAAATGAATATGGACTTAATAAAGTAATAAGATAATTAATAAGACTTAATGTGATAACAAGGAAGTAAATATACATTCATAGCTAACATATTTTGGATTGGAAAGCCTCCAAGAGTGGCACACCTGGTCTGAAATGGAGGTCTTTTCATGTATAAAGATATACTGATCTTATTAAATTATTATAAAATAATAAAATAATTAATAATAATTAATAATAAAGCAATTTACAGTAGATTCTGTGCCTCAGATCATAGACAGACACAAATAAGGTCCTATAGCAGGGTGTTCAAGCTTGGCAACTTTAGGCTTGTGGACTTCAATTCCCAGAATTCCCCCAGCCAGCCATGCTTAAAGTTGCCAAGGTTGGACACCCTTATTGGACAGCCTACAGTGTTCCATCCATGCCTCTGATTGAAATTGGACTCACAGTTTGAGGGAAGAATTTGTTTATTGATCGATTACAAAAGTCACTTTAAGTAGTTTACATATTAGGATTAAAGTAATAGTACCACGCTAATAAAAACAATGGTAACCAAATAGCAATAATCAGTCAGGTGCATCGGGGGAAGAAACACAGTCATAATCAAAGATTAAACGCACAATTACCTCAATCTGCCTGAGGCAGATTTTGCAGCTTTGCAAAAGTGCAGGAGGGTTGGATGCTTGGCGGGAATGCTTATTCCAGCTTTATTTCTGAAGAATATCCTGTTCGAAGAGGATCATAAACCTCCAATTCCAAATAATTGAGAGGTGGGCCTTGTTTAGCAACTTCAAGTGGGATGGGCAGCTTTGTTGTTAAGTGAAGCAAAGTGAAAGTGCAACTGTGCTTATGATGTTATTTCAGTTTCCGTTTGCGAAGGTCATAAATTTGAGGATTGATGACTAAGTTACTTTTTCCATCACAGTTGTAACTGCAAACAATTGCTAAACATTTAAGGCAGTTGCAAAGCAAGGATTACCTGTGTGTTTTCCACTGCTTGAGCTATCTTCCTCAGTTGGTCATACAAAGTTCCTATTTTTTCCACTTTTTTCCCAGAAGAGTCTTGTAGTATTTTTTCACATCTAATCCAATATGCTGATGGCGAACCTTTTAGACACCGAGTGCTAAAAAGGTCATGTGGAAACATCGAACGCGCCCGTGGTGCACGCATGCGCGTGCCATGCTCCGGAAAAGCCAAACTTTGGGGTTCAAGCACGCATGCGTGCCCGACGATCAGCTGGCCGGCGCACATGCGCAGGCCGGTTTTAGGCACTGCCGCACGCATGAAGGGACCGTGCTGCAGAAAAGCTGAACTTCCAGGTTCTGGCATGCATGCACACGCCAGTTTTCGACACTGTCGCGCACACGAAGGACAGCTGATTGTCACGCGCACATGCATGCCAGAAATCCGGACGACAAACAGGCAAGTGTGCCGGGCAACATGGCTTCGTGTGCCACTTTGGGCATGCGTGCCATAGGTTCGCCATCATGGTGCTAATCTGTGAGTGTCTCTGAAGGTCCTATTAGTTTAGAGAGTCTTTGAGAAACTAGGCAGAGCCAATAGCTATAAAAACAAACTTTAAGCCCAGGAAACGGAGAGAAAGCATAAGAAAAGAGCTCAGACTGATTCCATCTTCATTCTGTAGAATATACGAGAGAGGGAAGGGAAAATGCAGGCAGCCCTTCAAGATTCTTTTGCTATAGCTTGCTTGCTTGCTTCTCTCTCTGATTTCTTTGCCGCTCACCTCACCACAAGGTGACTCTTGGTGGCTTACAAGGTTAGAAGCAATAAAACTTTACAGATAAATATTGTTATGTATTAAGAACATACTGTTTACTCCAAGGTCCACTATTCAAGCGGGAAAAGGGAGACCGCTGATTGGTTGAGCCATCTGACAGCTCTGTATAAAAGGGAGAGCTGTCAGCCTGGCTCTTTGCTGGATCTTACTGAACTACAATAAAGAGCTGTTTTGTTACAAGCCTGTCTCAAGCCTCTTTAGTACCTGGACTGTCATGCAGTGAATATTGTCAGTTGTATGTCTATGCAGGGTGATGCACCCCTATCTAATATTATGGTATATTCCAATACAAGCAGAACACATGATATGATCTTGTATGCATGTCCACATTCCAGATCCACCATTAATCACTTTTGACTTGGCTCTTGACCGGAACGGTCGCGTTTTCTTAGCAAAAATGTAATTATTCAGAATTTATTGTTTTTGTACCGAAATAAATATTTCTATTAGACTTTTAATCTCGGCTTTATTTCTAACTGTCTGAATTCCAAGCAAAGATCCAAATCGCCTCTATGAGATTTATTCTCATTCTCACATGGTAGCATTCGGACGGATGCTTCCCTTGACATGGACAAAACAAATATATATCTAAACAAATTCAATACAGGTTGCTCTTGGGTTATGATGGAAATTGGGACTGGGATTGCTGTTGCTAAGCGATGCCATCATAAAACCTGATGTCACGTGACTAAGGTACTTAGTGATGGCAATCTTGAGAGTCCCCTGCTGTTGTAATCCCAGGACCACACAGGTTATTAACCAAGAAGAGGCAGGAGTCCGAGGCTGGGGGTGCACAGGTAGGTGCTAGGGAGCATGGGTGAGCCAGTGGGGGTGGAGGGGGTGCTGTGGACAGGTGTATGCTACAGAGTGGAAGGGATCTTATACTCCATAGCAGGACTCCTCAGGAGAAAAATGGCGGGAATGACTCATAAGAATGCCTTGCAGGGTTCTCTGGCAGTTTCCCCAATGACTTTGCTTGTGGGATGCAGGCAGGGAAGATTGCAAATGACGTCTGTGGGATACTTCAATCCTTATATGTGTGAGTCGGTTGCCAAGTGCCCAAACGTGACTGCAGGGGAGCTGCCACAGCCATAACTCTGAGAATTAATCATAAGTGCCACTCATTCAGTACTGTTGTGAATTTGAACGGTCGCTGAATGAATGGTGTAACTTGAGGACTATTTATAGAGTTCCAGTCATATGTGTGGCTTATTGTGTTACCTGGCCTCCCTCAAGCTTTTTAGCTTTTGCAACAACATATTCGTGGTTGAATCAGTGAGGCCCAAGATGTTTCCTTGTGCCTTATCAGCAGAACTAGTCATTTTTTGAAGGTTGATAGCATTTTCTATCTGCCCTCCATATTTTGAAGGGGCTCTTTAAGTTGGGAGATCACTTCAACCAACTTGGCAGCTGGGATATGTTTGAGGATGACCTTCTGGAACTGATGGCCAAGCCGAATTTCAAAATTGATCATAGCTGCTAATTTTAATGGCAGACATACCCCCCACTGATGAAACTCTGTAATCCCATTATGATATAATTTGCACTTCTTAATCTACAAACCATGGTACATAACGGCTGCATCATTGAAATAAAAAAGGTAATTAAATATGGAAAGTGAAGATTGATCTACCTGACTATGAAATTTGATTTCTTGCTCTGATTACTGATGGGAAATTAATCTGGGGTGGCGGAAGTGACAATATTATTGGTTATATGTGGATATCTTCCAAATTAGTATGCAGAATTTTAATACGACTTCAGCAACAGAGTGCTCAATGCCTGGAATGCACTACCTGACTCTGTGGTTTCTTCCCCAAACCCCAAAAACTTTAACCTTAGGCTGTCTACAGTCGACCTCTCCCCGTTTCTAAGAGGTCTGTAAGGGGCGTGCATAAGCGCACCACTGTGCCTACCGTCCCTGTCCTACTGTCCTATTGTCCTCTTTTATCTGTACTTACTTTGCTTATGTTATGTTTATACAAACTACTACTATTCTATACATGTTTGACAAATAAATAAATAAAATAAATAAATTTTAGATGCTAAGGTCAGTTTTTCTTTGGATAATAATTATTGACATTTTATTGTTATAATTGCTTATAAATTATCAGTTTTCAGATTTACACACCCAGAAGACCATCTGAGTCAAAGTCCCTCAGATAAGATGGACCAGGAAGAGCTTCTCCATATGTATCATTTTCTCTCTCTTTGGTTTCATTTGTTCCTTCATGCACTTTACCATTAACTTTTCTTCCAATCTATGACCCAATCTTCCAAAAGCCACTGTCATCATTATATGGGGTCATAGATGTTGACTTTTGGTACTTCCATTGCTCTGGTCAATAACATCATCCATATAACCCATGTTACATGCATTGTTACCTACTAAAGACAAGTATAGTAGTGGTCATGTTGGCACATTTTGGTCAGCATGCTAGAAATGCACCCCATGCCTAGGTTTATTCCCAGCATGTTCAGAACATGTTATTTTAAGCAAGCTAGGAACTGGGATCTAAGGACTACCTTGCAAGCTAATACACCATTTTTTTTTGCAAGATCGTGACAGAAACTCATGAGGCTTTCCCCAACTAGCCAAGACACATAAAAGGTGGCAATATGGAAACAGCCAAATATTGAATAGAGTTTTCAAATGTTATTTTATTAGCTGGAAGCACTGTTAGGAGTGAAATACAAGAAGATAGAGCACACATTGTAGTTGTGAAACAGGATGATTTCAGTTAGTTTTGGCCCCATTTATCTATTTTACCATGGAATGAATAAGTGATGACCAAATTACTCTAAATTACATGGATTTATCTGTAATGGTAGGTTATAAATCAACTGGTATAATTCTGTATGGATGGTCTGCCTTTGACAATTTATTATGGGCATTTGAATGACCTCACTTATATTTTTATTTTGCAGGTGAAACTTTGAAGATAACAGCAAAAAAATTCACTGACGATCCTTGTAATTTATCTAAAAGAGAGGCTGTTGTGCAAATAGCACGTGCTCTTCTGACTGCTGTCACCAGACTTCTTATTCTGGCAGATATGATTGATGTTTCATACCTGCTGCAACATCTGACCACAGTGAGTAGCAACCATGATCAGCAAATGGATAATATATTTCACAAGTTTCTTACTTTCTAGATGGGTGATCTATAAACAACTGTTGAATTAAAGTCCTCTTTATTTATAGATGCCCCAGATAGTCCATCAATCAGATGCCTAACAGTCTGTCATTCACCTGTACTCTTTTTGTTGATTTAAGTTATTTAGAAATGTACATGCTGCCTTACCCCTTCATGGCTCACAAAGAAGATAAGTAATTCTTCGTCTAATGCTTACATCCCACCAGAATTCAGCAAAGGAGACTGCTTCCTGTATACCCTTGTTATTGCACTTATTCTTGTAATTATCCTGCTACTTTTGATTTTACAGACTGGAAAAAAATTGAAGGAGGTTTTCTAGAATTTTATTTTATTTATTTATTTATTTATTTATTTATTTATTTATTTATTTATTTATTTATTTATTTATTTATTTATTTATTTATTTATTTATTTATTTATTTATTTGTCAAACATGTATAGTAGTAATTTGTATAAACATAAGTAAAAAGTAACGATAAAAGAGGGCAATAGGACAGTAGGACAGGGACGGTAGGCACAGTGGTGCGCTTATGCACGCCCCTTACAGACCTCTTAGAAACGAGGAGAGGTCGACTGTAGACAGTCTAAGGTTAAAGTTTTTGGGGTTTGGGGAAGAAACCACAGAGTCAGGTAGTGCATTCCAGGCATTGATCACTCTGTTGCTGAAGTCGTATTTCCTGCAGTCGAGTTTGGAGCGCTTTACATTTAGTTTGAATCTATTACGTGCTCGTGTATTGTTGCGGTTGAAGCTGAAGTAGTCATTAACAGGAAGGACATTTTGGTATATGATTTTATGAACTACATTTAGATCAGATCGGAGGCGACGTAGTTGTAAATTGTCTAATCCCAGTATTTCAAGTCTGGTGGAATAAGGTATTTTGTTGTGAGCGGAGGAGTGAAGGACTCTTCTTGTGAAATATTTCTGGACTCTCTCGATTGTATTTATGTCTGATTAGTTTACCAATATCTGATTTGTATTCTGTAAATCTGTAAATCAATATCTGATTTACCAATTTACCAATATCTGATTTGTATTCATGTTCAAAAGGACCAGAGCTTGCATCCTGAAACTCCATCTTGCTTTTTTCGCCCTCTTCTGTGGATGATCCTGATTTAACATTTATATTTGATTGGGCTTGATGTGTGACGCAACTGTTTTATTTGTTTATGGCTTTATATCTTAAAAAGTACCCAGAGTCCCTGCAATTGGAGATTTTGTGTATAAATTAAATAACCAAATACATAAAATCCTTCATGCCGGGTCAGCATTTCAGACTGGCAGTATTGGCTATAAATGATAACAGTCCTGAGTGAGTTGATTGTTCCTCAACAGCCTTTTCAAGAATAGAACTTTGTTTTCCCTACTTTTAGCAGCCATCTGAGTCAACCGACTTTTGTACCTGGAGACGCAGCTCATAAGTGGACCTCAGGGGCGGGTTCCTAATTTTTTTTACTACCACTCTGTGGGCGTGGCTTATTTTGTGGGTGTGGCTTGCCAGCCATGTGAATGGGTGGGTGTGGCTTCTCGGACTGCTGAAGGGAGGGGAACTGAGATAGGTCCTGCCGCCCATTCCCCATCCCCTCAGCAGCTTGAGAAGCCTCAAATGTGCGAAAATGCCTAGGATCATCACCGCGCATTCGTGGCTTCTCGGACTGCTGAAGGGAGGGGAATGGAGATAGCTCATGCCGCCTGTTCTTTCAGCATCTCACACGCTCCCTCAGCCATCCTCCCCTGCTTGGACTCACTGTGGGGTAGGAAGGCAGCGCATGCACAGTGCCGGAAGCTCGGCTTCTGGGCATGCACAAAAGAATTTTTTTTAAAAAAATGGCGGCACCCAGGCTCCGGCAACTGACCGCACCAGTACTGTGACGTCACCAGCGGGCTGCTACTGGTGCTATAGAGTGGACCGCACTGGTAGGAACCCACCACTGGTGGACCTCAGCATAGCATAATCACCTATTCAGCTGCTGTTTTTGTAATAGTCCCAACATGAGTGTTCCAAGTATTCTATATCCCCCCCGCCAGATTCCTTTTTAGGTGGTTCTTTTAGAAAAGTAGACTTCTGTGCACTCTTACCAGATAAAAGTCTCACCTACAATTGTGCGATGTTGGTAACATCTGGTAACATTGTACTCTTAACTAGAGCATACAAAACATTTGCTAGACCAATTCTTGAATACAGCTCATCTGTCTGGAACCCACACTATATATCAGACATTAACACAATTGAGAATGTCCAGAGATATTTCACTAGAAGAGTATTACATTCCTCTGTTCGCAACAAAATACCTTATGAAACCAGACTTGAAATTTTGGGGCTTGAAAATTTAGAACTACGCCGCCTTCGATTTGACCTAAGTGTAGCTCACAAAATTATCTGCCACAATGTCCTACCTGTTAATGACTACTTCAGCTTCAACCGCAACAATACAGGAGCTCACAATAGATACAAACTTAATGTAAACCGCTCCAAACTTGACTGCAAGAAATTCGACTTCAACAACAGAGTGGTCAATGCCTGGAACACATTACCTGACTCAGTAGTTTCTTCCCCAAACCCCAAAAACTTTAACCTTAGATTATCTACCATCGACCTCACCCCATTCCTAAGAGGTCTGTAAGGGGCGTGCATAAGCGCACAATCGTGCCTACCGTTCCTGTCCAAATGCACCCATATATGTGTGAGTCCTACGGGAGTTGGGCAGCATATAAAAATGACCAAATAAATAAATAAATAAATGTTATGCAAAATGAGGCCATATCCTCCTTTTTATCCTCACATTCTCCATCTTACAGGCATACTTTAAAATCAAATATTGCTTGGCTTTTTTAGTATCTTTTTAAAAAAATTGCTCTGTCTTCACAACAGTAGTCATTCCAACTTGTAAATTATCTGCTTCTTTCTTTCCCTCCTCTGCTGATAGACTTGATAGTCTAGATTTATGTTATTTAATTTATTTCCTGATTCCATCAATCAGCTTCAATCCAGGCCCTTCAAATCTTTGATCAGTGGAGTCTGTAGATCACATGATCCATCAATATGTTTCTGTGGTGAAATTTGAAAAGCACCTCATCAATTCTGTAATATCACTAGCAAATGTTCTTGAAAATAACCATGTGTTGAAAAAAATGTTTCAACTGAAACAGCAGTTTTTCTGATGCTGTAAAAAAGTAATTTCATATAAATGTAGGCATAAATGTACATTTTTGGCAGGGTTTTTTTGCTATACCTTTTTTCACAGATGCCAAGAAAGTTATACTGTTAGTGTGTCTTCTATTCCACCCCATTTGTTCTCCTTTTCAATTTTTTGTGTCCTCCTTTCCCTGCTCAGATACCTGGTAACCCTAGTCTCACTATGCTCTACTTCTAACTGGTGAGAGTTCTAGACCCACACATTGGGGGCAGAGTTCACCTATGTCATCCAAAGAATGCCAAGAGTGCCACAGTTTTTTGTTAGCTCAAGAAAATGAAAAAATCAATGAAGAAATCTTGTGGCACCACAAAAGTTAATTTCTGAAAAAGCAAAAAGCAATGAGCTCTGGGATTGGTGGAAAGAGAATTTGCAGGCTGGAGATGAATGTGTGTGTTTAAATGTTATGCATGTGCAAACATATTAGAAACACGGTTTTAGTATCTAGCTATCCAGCTGCTGTGGCCTAGAGGTAGAGCTCTTGCCTCACAATCAGGAGGTTGGGAGTTCGATCCTAGGTAGAGGCAGATGTAAGCGTCTCCTGCTTGGGCAGGGGGTTGGACTAGATCGGGGTCGGCAACCTTACCCACTCAAAGAGCCATTTGGACCCGTTTCCCACAGAAAAGAAAACATCGGGAGCCACAAAACCCTTTTGACATCTAAAATGAAGATAATATTGCATATATCATTTTTTACCTTTATGCTATGTATAAAAAACTATAGTGTGTTGCATTTATGAAATCAATGAACTGCTACAGAGAAAACAAATTTTTATTTCTGCATGCAACAAAAACATTTTGAACTCCGAAAAAAAAGATGGGTTGAAAACTCAATACATCACGTGCTGGTGGGTGTCGCACATTGGCGGTTGTGACTTATATTTTGAGCAACAGGGAGCCGCAGCAGAGGGATGAAAGAGCCACATGCGGCTCCAGAGCCGCGGGTTGCAGACCCCTGGACTAGATGACCTGCAAGGTCCCTTCCAACTCTGTTAATCTGTATGTAAACTTCATTTTTGAACAGACATTTACTAAACTTAACATGGCAGCAGTTGGAGCCTGCAATTGTAGTAATATAAGTTGCAAAAGTAAATAAATAAGGCAACCTCTCTAATAATTTCTACTCCTTTTCCAGTAATGCCTATGGATCAGGGGCGGGTTTCTAATTTTTTTACTACCACTCTGTGGGTGTGGCTTATTTTGTGGGTGTGGCTTACCAGCCATGTGACCGGGTAGGCGTGGGCCTCGGGAGCTTGGCAGCGGCCGGAAAAGCAGGAGGGCATTGCCCACCTGCAACGCAGCCCCCCGCAGCGGGAGCAGCAAGACCGCGGCAGCGGTTCTTCTAGGAGGCTCTGTCCGGCCTGAATGCTTCTCTCCATTCGATGATCCTAGGCTCCTGCCGCCCGTTCCCCCTCCCCTCAGCAGCTCGAGAAGCCTCGAACGTGCGAAAATGCCTGGGATTACCACCGCGCGTTCGTGGCTTCTCGGACTGCTGAAGGGAGAGGAATTGAGATAGGTCCTGCCGCCCATTCTTTCAGTGTCTCACAAGCTCCCTCAGCCATCCTCCCCTGCTTGGACTCACTGTGGGGTAGGAAGGCAGCGCATGCGCAGTGCCGGAAGCTCAGCTTCTGGGCATGCGCAGAAGAAAATTTTTTTTAAATGTAAATTTTTTTTTAAAAAAAATGGCAGCACCCAGGCACTGGCAACCGACTGCACCGGTACTGTGACATCCCCAGCGGGCCGCTACCGGTGCTATAGAGTGGACCGCACCGGTAGGAACCCACCACTGCTATGGATAGGTAATACTCTATGTTACCTATAAAGTCAAAATAGTGCAAGAAGTAGTATTCCCTATGACACTCTATGGAAGCAAAAGTTGGACTTTGAAGAAGCATGATAGAAACAGTATTGATGATTTTGAACGTTGGTGTTGAAGACTCCTGAGAATACCATGGACAGCCAAGAAAACAAATCATTGGATCAAATGACCAAGTTCAAATTATCCTTTTTTGAACATAGTATGCAAATACCTGACTGGAGAAGATTTAATGTTAGGAAAGATGGAAGAAAAGAGATGGATGAACTCAGTTATAATGACAAGATATGGTTCATCAGGGAGAAAATCTATCTTTATGGTTACTTGGAGTTGATAGCAACTTAATGGCACATAATAATCAACCACTCAGTATAGTATGTGACATAATCCCTCCCATTGACCCCAAGACAGTTTGAAATTTATACATTGCAGTAGATTATAAGGTAATTTGGGGTATTGTGTAAACTCAGGCACACATAGATAATAAGAAATTGTTCTTTATGGCTTTGGGTAAATCCAACTAATGTGGTTTCTTCAATAAACCATAGTTAAGAGATCCATGTGGTAAAGTACCTACAGTTTTCCTTACTCCAGTTTAATACCACGCTTAGTTGACAGAATGATTACTATTTAGTTTGGTTTTGATAAAATTTAGTTTTATACTATGCAAAGTTGAAAACAAATAAAATTTAGCCACTCATGTCACTTTCTAGACAATCAATTGGAGAGAAACACTGCTTGGGTATGAAAATCTCAATTCGGTAGAGAGGCTAAATTATCCAAGTGTTTGACTACTATTCCCTCCCCCCTAAATTTCCTGACAAATTAACTTATTTTCAGAAATTGTGTGGTATAATTTTTAATAATCTTTCAAATCATATAGATACCCCATATACTATAATTTCATGCACTGCATCTTTCAGTCCAGGTTGGATATGTGTTGGATATCAAAGAAGATAAATAGTTTGCTAAAACCCATTTAAAGGTTTGGTTCTTTTGTCCGCACATTTTAGACATTTACCAAGTCTCTTCCTTGATCAGCAGTTTCATTTTGTAGTGAACAACATAACCTTTAAAATTAATTTTGGTTCAGTGATCAAACCTTTCATTTTATCCTATGAAAATTGCAAAACCCCTGAGCCGTGGAGCTGGGAAGCGCAGAGGCTCCTCATTTCTTCTCCGATGATTAATGACAGGTCTTCCAGCTAAGATCTTTGTGAAGAAGTGCTATAGCTATAATATATTGGTGCTACTATTGTATCAGAACACACTTCAGGGAAAGGTTTACAGGCACATATAAGATATATTGTCTTTTTAATTGATGAGCACTAGCAAACATTCTGAGAGAGATGCTACAAAAATGGGTGTTGGTGTTCGGGGTTTCTGAAACAATGCTGAAAATCAAATGCTTTGTTTTTTTTGGGATGGGTGGGTGGGTGGAATCAGGACAGCAGTTAAGAATATTTCAGTTGCTGCAGGGAGCTCTAAAATATAATCATGAAAGTTAAAGACCCTGGAGGGAGACCCAGAAAAAAGCTAAGTTGGAACTCATTAGAGATTTCAATTATATTACAGTTTGGCCTTGGATGGCAGTAACTAAGATGCCATTAGAGCTTGGTGGTGATTCAACACTACATGCTAAAGTTACTCTGGAAGCCTTAGCTATTTTCTATTAAGTACAATAACATAAAAAAGTGCTTTTGGAAGATAAAATAAAAATGCTTGAGTACTAGGAAACATCCACCCACAGATGATTGTGGTATTCTTCAGTGCATACATATTTCTGAAAGATTTTACAACACGTTAATATGTTGAATGTTTTCAATAATTTTCATAGTTTCTAACAATCTAAATAATAAAAGAACTGAAAGCATTTTAGAAACACTGAGAGCGCGCACAATTACTTAAGATTGGTGATTATTACTGTAAAAAGCATGGTAGCAATACAGACTTATTATTCCAAATAGAAGCATTAGTTCTAAAAAAAATGGTACAATATGGATGTTTCTTGATAGAAGATTCCTATTGTTCCCCCTATACTGATCAAAGAAATTACTTTGTAAGTTTTACAAAATAATTTTTTGTTAGACGGGGCTCTTGACTCTTGAATTTTTTGTGAGTGGTGTATTTGACTGTTTTCCTTCACTTTGTAACTGGCATTCCAGGCAATTTTCTGAAAGAAGGATTTGGAATTGTTGGCAGAATACTGTTCCCATGAAATATTGCTATCTTATTGCATCAAGGCCCCCTGGTTATGTGCCAGCAGTTGATTGATTTGGTTGGTTTTATTCATTTGGAAGTTACTCTTCCAGGCTATTCTACTTACCCTGGAGGTTTAATAAAAAATGTAATATTGAAATAATTAGAATTGTTAAAAATCTTCATGAATCTCTATTACATCCCATTGTTTCTAGCATCCCATTACATTCTGGCAGTATTTGTCAACCTTGGCCGTTTCAAGAGGAGCGGAATTCAATTCCCAGAATTCCCCAACCAGCATGCTCCGCCCCTCTTAAAGCTGCCAAGGTTGAGAAACATTGTATTCTGGCTTTTATACAACACTTGTTTGATTAGACAGAAAAAGCAAGACATCTGAGACTGACTAATGACAGCCTCAGACAGAAGGGATGTTAGGATACAGTGGTGCCTGTCTCTTGAAGGACAACATCAAGGATTGCCCACAATTTATTCCAGGCTACCCAGAGTAGCTTGATGCTGGGAATTTAATTTTTGTTTCAGTAGTTGTATAACCGATACTTTTCTTCTCATTGCAAGATCCATTTTCTGCTGAAACATCACAGTTTATTGCCATTCACAGTAATTTTCTTCTCTATCAACTTCAGCCTACCAAAATTCGGAATATTCTTGTTTTTTAAAGGGCATTTATTTTTCTGTCGTTATATTTTCAACAGAGTATACAAATAACAAGCTCTCATTTTTTCCCCACAGTCAATACTCTCAAGTCTTTCCAACTCCACATTTTTATTAAAGGCTAGCTGATAACCTAGCCGTTGCCCGGGTATTTATTTATCCCAATCCTGTATTAGACAGGAAAAGGAATGAATTATATCTATAGTGTCAAATAATTGCCCAGGCCAACAGTGTGGGAAAAATTCTACAGGGAACAGCCTTTGAGGTGATTATCCGCATTAGCAGGCACCTCCCCCGACAACTTGCCCTCTTTGCTTGAAGCTGAGGGCCTAGACACACACGCACACACACACACACACCCCTAGGGGTACTAGGGGTGTCTGCTGGGGTGGTGATCCCAGAGGTGGGATGCAGCCGGTTCGGACTGGTTTGCCCGAACCGGTAGTGGAAATCTATGTAGGGACGTTTTTGAGGCCGGGCACATATACGGAAGGCATGTGTGTGCAAAAAGCGCATGCATGGAAGGCCAGGTGCATGCGCAGAAGGCAGGCGCGTGTTTGAACCCAGCAAGCATGCGCATAAAGCGAGCGTGCACGGCGGTGAACCAGTAGTGCCGAAATGGGAAACCCACCCCTGCTGGGATGGTATTACCTTCAAATCCAGGACATGTTCAGGAGAGGTAGGAGATATTCCTTTGCTGTGCCTTCAAATGATGCCTCTCCTAAAGTAGCAGATAGCAAATCCAGCATGGACAGCAGGGCTGATCAAAAATGTCAAGATAGCAGCTACAACAGTGCGAGCAAAGCCTATCTCTGTGATAATCCTAGCCTTTACCCTTTGGTGTATACAATGGCAGGAGAATGGGGGTGGAAAGTACGCCACCAGGTGATCCCTCCCGCAGAGCTCTGATTGCATTGTCAGAGCTGCCATCTTTTTAAAAAACTATATCCATCATGGACATGTTAATCCTTGTATAGCAATTGTAAGCCAAGGATTGTGAGATAAAAAAGAGCCAAGGTGGCGCAGCGGTTAGAGTGTAGTACTGCAGGCCACTTTAGCTGACTGTGATCCGCAGGTCAGCGGTTCAAATCTCACCGGCTCAAGGTTGACTCAGCCTTCCATCCTTCCGAGGTAGGTAAAATGAGGACCCAGATTGTTGGGGGCAATATAAATATACATTGCTTACTGGTGTAAACTGCTTAGAGAGTGCTTGCACTGTGAGGCGGTATATAAATCTCACTAAATAAATAAATAAATGAATAAATAAATAAATAGTGATTAAGGTACTGGCCTAGAAACCAGAAGACTGAGTTCTAGTCTCATTTTAGGCATGAAAGCTGATTGGGTGACTTCGGGGCCAGTAATTCTCTCTCAGTCCAACCCACCTCACAGGGCTGTTGTTGTGGGGAAAATAGGAGGAAGAAGGAGTATTAGGTATATTTGCCACCTCCAGTTACTTATAAAGTAATAAAGGCAGGATAAAAATATAATAAATAATAAAATGGCATGAATTAATATGCAGGTTTTGACTGTTCATCAGAGCATTGGCAGAAAGAAGAGCAGATTACCTGAGACCTGGCTGTCTCTTGAATGAGGACACTGTACTGTGCTTATGCAGATATGGCTAGAACAGTATATACTAAAAGTGGAAAAATATTTTGCTAGACCAATATTTCTGAAGATATGATTTGAGGAGTTCTGGGGATCCCCCAAGACCCTCTCCGCTGCTTACAAAATCAAATTTATTTGCCAGCCTAGGTTGAAAAATAATGCAATATTAAAATCCCATCAAACAATTGTGAGAAGGGGTAGTAACAGCGAATGCATCCATTTTAATTTTTAATGCAGCAGATATCAATAAATATAATCCATATAAACAAAAGCTCTTTTGGGATCCTCCATAATTTTTAAAAGTAGGGAAGGAAAAATAAATTTAAGAAGCACTGTGCCATAAAATCAAACATTTATTTTGAAGCTTATTTTTTTATTCGATGAAGATAACAATGATTAAAGATGAATCCTGTGTTCCACCTTATATAAGTCATCTTTACAGTAGCCTTCCCACTGTGGAGTTTGCTAGATCTTTGGACCTCACCCCCATGATTCTCCACTCAGTCTGACTATTGAGGACACCCATGGAGAAACTTGGCTGGAGAAGCATGCATTACATTCATCCTTTATTGTTTCTTCTAGAGTTCAAGGCCTTCCTTCATTTTCCGGATAACAATCCAAATGCTGAGGAATTAAGTTGGGGCTCTGTAGTCCCACCCTAGCATTTTAAGCCTAATGTTTCTCAGCCAGTTTATATGGAGGTATTTGGTCATTTTTGTATTTACAAAGGAGTCTTGTAAAGTTGATTGGGATAAGAAATACTAAATGACCCAAATTCGCAGTATCTGACCAGCCAACACAGGGTGTGGGGGGAGCGCATGCCCCCCCCGCACCAGTGATGGGTTCTAAATCCCATCGCTACTGGTTTGTGTGTGCGCTCGCTTGTGCGCACGCGTCACACTTCTGCGCATGCACAGAAGCATCCTGGGTGGGTGTGCGGAGCTTCCCGCTGCCACCGCTACCAGTTCATAGAACCGTACCGTACCAGTAGCAACCCACCGCTGCCCCGCACCATTTTTGGCCTGGCCGGCCTCTTGTAGCACTTTGCTAGCCGAAACCCCCGCGCCCCAATTTGGCCAGCAGAGTGCTGCAGGAGGCCGTCCAGCCCAAAAATGGGGTGCAGGGCAGTGATGGGTTGCTACCGGTTCAGACAGGTTTGCACAAGCCGGTGGCGGAAATTTCGCCCTGTTCGCCAAACTGATAGTGATGGCTGGCTTGCCATGCCCCCGAACCGGTTCCTCGGTTGCTACTGCTTGAAAGCGGCTGGCAACGAACTCTCTGCGCATGTGCAGAGGGTCAGTACCTGGATGTAATGCGCACACTTCTGACGGGACACACGCACTTCTGAACCGGTAGGGAAGGTAAGAGAAACCCATCCCTGGGGCGGGGGGTCCCGTGTGTGCCCCCCTGCACTCCGTTTTGGCTGCCAGAGGCACTGCAGGCCGGTCCTTTGCTATTTTTAGCCTGGCCCTGTGGGCCAGATTTAAGCACCCTGCGGGGTGGTTGAGTTTGACACCCATGCTCTAAGGGTTTACTCTGGTGTACATATTATGATAAAACTTTCTTGCCTTGAAAAGCTAAAAAGGTCATTCGGGACTCAAATGCTTATATTCATTCAGAAAATTTTGAACGTCAATATACAATCAAGACCAGAGAAATTTCTACTATGGCTGATGGATAAAACTTTGGAAAATGCGCATTGCATTCTGTTCCTACATATGACAATGGCGTGAGAACTTTTATATGACCAATGGTGGAAAAACTCAGTATCATCTGCAAAGGAAGAATGGTTGGTAAAGCTAATAGAGATGACTGAGATGGCAAAACTATGACTTTGATTAAAGAAAAGATATTGACTAACTCTAATGCTAGTTGGAAGCCCCTTTTGGATTTTTTTGCGAAACAGAAAAAAAAGTGAAATTATGATATATAGATATTAATAGATTATGTTTTGAAAATGGATGTTATGTTGTAACCATGCAGCAAGAGTTGAAAGTAAATTTTATTTATATGTGCTATAAGTTGAAAGTTATTCCTTTTTATGTAGTGCTACTTCTATATATATTTTTATTTTGCTGCATTTCTATATTTTATTTCTCTCTTTTTTCTTTTCTCTTCTCTTTTTAGATTAGTAATTCTTGTTAGTTTTTAATCTTTCTACTTTAAAATTTAATAAAATTATTATTTAAAAAACACATTTGCTGCCTATAACCATCTGCTGCATTTGAAACATCTGAGAGGTAACAGTTTATGTTCTGCCAGCAGTATTATATCATGCGGAGAAATTCTGGAATTTGTGTTTTGAATGTTGCCAATCCAACAGGTGGATGAAAATAAAAAGAAAGCTATAGCAAAGAAAAGCACCGAACTAAGACTAACCTGAAAAACAACCTTTCATCATTATTGATAGTCAGTTCTGGCATAATGCTGTGCTTTAATAAAAAGGATTATAAAGTTATTCAGAGAGGAGAGGTCCAAGTGAAAACATTTCAATAAAATAGGTCCTCCCTTAAAATAGGTGTTCATTGCTAATGCAGATTTGGGCCATATCCATGGCGTTACCTGTCATGTGGTTGAAGATTTGCATGACATTATTTACCTCAGTATCAATAAAATTGACTGCACGTACAGTTTTGCTCTCATAGGTAAGCATGAGATGATGATCCAAATGCATTGCACTGCTGCTGGCGCTTGAATGGAAAATTAGTGTCAACCTTTTAAACTCAATATGAGCCCGACCAGGAACACTCACAAGCAGGCCAAAGAAGTCAAGATGGTGGCTGCAACCACATAGATGGAATACATAGTTTATATATAAAAAAGGGACATGACTTCATTTGCCTGGTCACTGCCACCATATTGTCTTTTTAAAATCCCTGTGGAGATCTCAGAGCCCAGCTGAGGGTCCTGTAAAGCAGGGGTCTCCAACCTTAACAACTTTAAAGACTTGTGGACTTCAACTCCCAGAGTTCCTCAGCCAGCTTTGGCCGAGGAATTCTGGGAGTTGAAGTCCACAAGTCTTAAAGTTGCTAAGGTTGGAGACCCCTGCTGTAAAGCATAGCGTGAACTTTGATATGGCTCCAGCCTCTCCCTTGCAGTAGCTGCTTTCCTTTTTTTGAAATAATGAGAATTTAGAAATCCTCCCCTCCCTCCAAATTTCACTTCTCCATGATTTTGATTTCCAAAAAAGTACTGCAGCCAACCTATAACTGAAGGGAAAGCAATCATTCTTATCCTCCCTGACCTCATTCACATATTCTCCATGGTTTTCCTCTTGACTGCCAGCTCCTGGCTTTGGACTCTGACATGCTGGGAGGACGGTGAATTTGGAACTACCAGCTTCATGTCACGCAAGACAAATGTGGAAGGAGTTTCCATTGTTTGCTTGGCTGCTTTTGCTGATAGAAGGAGCCAAAGTGGAATGGTTGGGTGATGTCTACATGGTCCTTCATGTTAGGGCAGAATTTTGGCTGTCTGTGACATGCACATGTGGCTCTTGATGTGCAAATTTGGAGAAAGACAGGTTTTGAGTCTTGTAATGCCATCTAGCAATCTAATGGTAGTGTATTGTCCTCCCAATAATATAACTCAGGGGTAATAAGATGCTAATTCAAATGCAGTGCAAAGAACTGATTTTAGGGGATTAGTTCCTAGACAAATCCAGATGTTCTTTTTTCCTACTTCTCATATGGCTGCAGGTACAGAGAATGCTTATGTCTCTTCGAAATGTATCCAGTAAATCAGAACTGCAGAAAACATATCAACATCTTCAGAAAGAACTGAAGAAGCTGGATCATTTGGCATTTAAGCGACAACAGGTAAGAAATTAAATAATATTAGTAAGATCACCCATCTAGGTTTCTTTTTCAAGTGGGTCTTCTTTGAAATAATGTGCAAAAGGCAGAAAAGTAAAAAAAGAAATGAGTGGAAGGTCGTGATTTAAGGCTCAGTTTGGAAACAGCTACTGTACACAACTGTTTTTCAATGAATCTGCCGAATTGTATCCAAATATCTTAACTAAGATGAGATTTTAAAGTAAGATTATGCAAAATAAATGGATGAGCCATGGTGGCGCAGTGGTTAGAGTGCAGTACTGCAGGCTACTTCTTCTGACTGCCAGCTGCCTTGCAATTTGGCAGTTCGAATCTCACCAGGCTCAAGGTTGACTCAGCCTTCCATCCTTCCAAGGTGGGTAAAATGAGGACCCAAATTGTTGGGGGCAATATGCTGACTCTGTAAACCGCTTAGAGAGGGCTATAAAGCACTGTAAAGTGGTATATAAGTCTGTGCTATTGCTACAAATCTTATTTTGATATGAGTAGCCAGCTAATTTCTACATCGTTCTGATTGGTAATCTTTTTGGTAATAAGAAACAAAAGAAGCATTTTAAACAGTCAGTAATTTTAACTAATTTTACTTAAAAATATTTCCATTTAGTTGCTTCACCGCATGGACTTTTTATTTTAAAGGATGTCCTTTAAAGAGTTTCCTGATTAAATGTTCAGCATCATTTCTGATTTAAATTTTAAATAAGTTATCAATAAATCGTTTGCTTTATATTCACTCTCCATTCAGTTACAGTGATTTTTCTGGGGATTGTTTTAATTCTATGGAATAAGTCATTCTAGTGAACCCATTTTGTTCAGTGTTTTTCAAACTGGATTTCCAGTCCCACATGGAGATTTTAAGGTCTAAGTGAGAGCCAGTTTGTCTAGTGATTAAGGTCCCAGGCTAGAAATCAGGAGACTGTGAGGTCTACTCCTGCCTTAGGCCCAAAGCCAGGGGTATGATCTAGGGTAGCTCAATGTCTCTCAGCTCTAGTAAGCAGGGAATGGCAAACTATTTCTGAAATATTGACCAGAAAACTGCAGGGATTTGTCCAGGCACTCACTAGCGCATACACACACACACACACACACACACACACACACACACACACACACACACACACACACACACACACACACACACACACACACACAGACACCTTCCCGGAAAGCTGGGGAGAGAACAAGTTAAAGATGAGATGAACAGAAATGTGGATATACCAGAGGTGGGATTCAGCAGGTTCTGACCACTTCTGGAGAACCGGTAGTGGAAATTTTGAGTAGTTCAGAGAACTGGTAAATACCACCTCTGACTGGCCCCACCCCCATCTATTCTCTGCCTCCCGAGTCCCAGCTGATCAGGAGGAAATCGGGATTTTGCAGTAACCTTCCCCTGGAGTGGGGAGGGAATGGAGATTTTACAGTGTCATTCCCCTGGAGTGGGGTGGGAATGGAGATTTTACAGTATCCTTCCCCTGCTATGCCCACCAAGCCACGCCCACCAAGCCACACCACGCCCACCACACCACGCCCACTGAACCGGTAGTAAAAAAAATTGAATCCCACCACTGGATATATCTATTTTGAAAACTTCACCTTGTATATCGTGATAGTCAGTTGGTTCCATGGCTGAAAAGACTGATGAGAAGAGAAATGGAAAAAGGATGAGGGAACTAATTCATTTTTGCAATAAATGAATTATACTCTAGTGTTGCCTAAACTGAATTCATATTCTAGAAAATTACTGCAGATCTAGAATATGGAGTAAATAAGATATGTACTACCGGTATTGCATAGGAGGCACAACATGCCTCTTATAAAAAGAATATGAGAAGAATAATGCTACAAATATTACAAAGGGCACCAGATCAATGTTTCAGTGCATTTAAAAAATATTTATTTATTAGCTAGAATTATAAGGTCACTAACTCAAACAATGTAATCATAAGGAATGATGGGACCTATTGTTTAATATCTCTGAAAGATAGCAATTTGGGAAGGCTATTTTAGAATAATAGTTACAAATATATCTTTATAATATGATACTGCTATAGAAATTCATTTTGCTGTTATCATCTAATCCATTTCACAGTTTATATAAAGTGCATGTTTTGAATGCTGCATGGTTTTTCATCACATTTTATGAAAATGTTAGTGTTTATGTAAAAACCCAGAAGGTGATTAATAACAGTACAGAGAAAAAAGAGGGGAAAAAGGGATTTTACAAGTACATAATAAATTAATGGCATATAGTTGCTGGGATAGACTTTTAAATTGTGCTTACCACTAGAACAAAGGAGCATTTTGTAAAACTGCTGTTTGCTCACAATCTATAATTAGAGTTTGGAAACAATGACTTGATATCATTTCAGGCAACACTGAGGAAAAATGGCCATTTATTCATATCGTAGGAAATAATAAGGCAAGGACTGTTAAAGTCAGTGCTTTAAAAATAAGCTTTGCAAGGATATTATTTGAATCTCCAAGAATTAAACAAGATTCTGTGTTACTCCCACAAAGAAATATAACAAGAATTATATTTCCCAACGAATGTGATTGGAAAGAGGCATTTCTAAGATGCTTGATTCTCTACTGTAAATACGGTTGAGCAATCCAGGTTCTTACACCCGTGCCCTGAATTGTATAAATCCACTGGATTTATGTAGCACAATATGTAACAAATGTGGTTGTCAGTTAGAACATGTTCATTATTTTGCTGATCAGAGTGTCAGAACAGGTTACAGGTTTATTTTAAGCTGCATTTAATTTGAGTGTATACGACCAGATGTAGCGTATATTTTTCTTTTCATTAATTTAAAAATGGCCAGTAGGTGGCAATGTTTTCAAAGTTATCTCTCCTTTCTACTGCAAAGCTAAAATATAACTGTGAAGTCTAATATTAAGGGCATATTTTATTCTTAAAAATGTGATTCCTCAACTATCAATATAACAGAGAATGAAAAAGGAAAAAAAAGTTTATATCTACTTGTAATGGCAAGGGCTACTGATTACCTTCATCATTCAAAAAAGCATCCATATGGAGCATCCCTAATATGAACTTTTATTTAATCCAATAATGAATCAATAGTAAAGCAGATTCTAAATGGGTGGATATATTGAATGACCTGGCATCTTTAATTCAATGGCTTATGTTTTGGATGAAGAGTGGATAGTTTCTGAAAAAAAATAGAAAATATTGCATTAAAAAAAGATAGGTATTTCGTGTGTCTGCCAGGCCAACATTTGTGTATTCATTTTGCAGAAATGGATTGTTAGCCATACTAACCACATTATGATATTTTGATCAACAGCTAGTTACTAAACATAATAATTATTGAGGACAGAGAATATTTCACCAGCAAATTAATGTCTGATAATATTGTGTTGCTTGACAAACACCCCAAGTCTTCATACATTTCCAATGTCTGATACTGTGCAAGACAGAAAATGTCTTTGGCCATTATTCTGAAGTATCATTAGTGTAACATACAATCAATTTGGCACTGGAAATTTGTTTGTGCAATTTTACCCCTACAGCTCAAATGAGTTTTCCCAAACAACTTCTTCTTTCAACAAGATTACAAGATTCACTCATGGTCAAAAAATTGTTTGGTAGCTCTGTTCACCAGGGCTATCCCAAAGTGATGTGACAAAGTCTCTGGGATGATGACATTTATTTATTTATTTCTTAAATTGTTATGCTGCCCACCTCACTCTGCAAAGTGATTCTGGGCTTCTGCAATCTTTCTGTTGGGCTCAGACGATACTCGAAATCAGGTTAAATGCATTCATAATTGGGGTGAATTAAACGCATATTGTGGCTTACCTTGTTCAGCTAAAAGGATTTGTTGATAAGGAACTGCTGAATTCAACACAAGGACCTAAAATTAGGCTTAGTACTTCTGGGGGACCCAGATGCAGAGCTGCGGTGAAATTCTCTTGTAGCTAATAACAAACTTGCACACATCTCTTTGAACTCTGGTGTGATAACCTGCATTTATTTCAGCATGAAGCAGAAAACACCGTATAGAACAAGAATGCTAATTTAGTTGACGACATTGCATGGAAATACTCTTCAACTGCTGGCATCTTAAAAAAAAATGGAACTGCTAAAAGTCTTTACAAGAAAACAAAGGGTGTGGAAGGATACTTTCAGCTTTCATCTGTGCTAAAATGGTGGAGATCACTGTAAATATTAAAACAATCGAGCAAATTGCAAGAAAATATTTCACTGAGCTCCCCCCCCTCTCTCCCTCCCTCCCTCCCATTATATCTACATGCATACATGCATACATGCACACCTTCACCCTCACATATACACATCTCACCATGTTTTCACCAAGAGTTGAATGTGGCTTGAAAGAGTTTTCATTTTTACTCATTAAAACTGCAGATAGCAAATGTTTGGTGTCTGCCAAACAGTTTTAGTAACTGGGAGCAGCCATTATCCAATTGGCAGCATTTGGAATTTTGACTGAAAACCAACCAAGCTAACAAACCTTGGATTAATCTAAGTCGCTCATTTGTGCAATCATTTAAAGTTGGTTACACATTTTGCACATGTTGAAAGCTATTTCAAGACAATTAAAATTTGTATTGTATAATTTATGCATCAGTCCAAGCTTCAAAAGGGAAAATATGTGATTTTGAACATATGTGGTTGTGTTGGTTTAGGGATATTTGCAAGGGGTTGGTCAAAATAATGATAATATAATAATAATAATAATAATAATAATAATAATAATAATAATAATAATAATAATAATAATAATAATAATAATAATAATAATAATAATAATAATAATCAGAATACCAGAAAAATCGAAGAAGTTCTGGAAATTGTGAAAGAACAAATTACAGCAACAGCCAGAAAAATCGAAAGATATGAAGCCAGAATCACCCAGTACAAACAAAACCAACTGTTTCAATTAGACGAAAGGCGATTCTACCAGACCTTGAATCAATCCACAGACATAGTAGTTGAAAAGCCTGAGAAAACTGAAACAACTGCATTTTGGAAAGAACTCTGGGAAAATGAGAAGGACTATAACAAAAAGGCTGGGTGGATAAAAGAGTTTGAGGAAAAATTCTCACACAAGAAAATGGAACAGATGCAAATAACAACTGAAATGATCAACAAACGTGTGAGGAAAGTAAAGAACTGGACATCACCTGGCAGTGATCAACTGCATGGATTTTGGCTCAAACATCTGACCAGTCTGCATGAAAAAATGGCCCAAAAATTCAATGAGATGCTGCAAAAAGGAAGTATCAGTGAATGGTTGACAACTGGGAGAACATATCTGATACAAAAAGACCCAGCAAAAGGAGCAGCACCAGGAAATTATAGGCCAATAACTTGTCTACCCACTATGTTTAAACTATTGACTGGCATTATGGCTGACAGAATTCAAGATTATCTTGAAGAGAATGACATCTTACCAGATGAACAGAAAGGCAACAAACGAAAAAGCAGGGGCACAAAAGATCAGCTTTTGATTGATAAAATGATTCTGGAGAATTGCAAAAGCCGAAAAACTAATCTTCACGCAACATGGATTGACTATAAAAAAGCTTTCGATTCACTCCCACACAGTTGGATCATCAAATGCCTAGACACCATTGGGATTTGTAAAAATGTTGGCAGTTTTATTGAAAACATGATGAAGCACTGGAAAACTGAACTGTTTGTGGGAAATGAAAATTACGGATTTGTCAACATCAAAAGAGGAATTTTCCAGGGAGACTCATTGTCACCATTACTTTTTATCATTGCCATGATCCCGCTGTCAACAATCTTACAAAAAACAAACCTTGGCTATCAAACATCCAAAAAATCTAATAAAATTTCACACCTGTTGTACATGGATGATCTGAAGTTGTATGGAAAAACTGAAACTGAAATTCAGTCTCTGACCAACACTGTCCGAATCTTTAGCAATGATATCAGCATGGAGTTTGGTTTGGACAAATGTGCCACAGTAGCATTGAAGAAGGGCAAAATCACTGAAAGTGTGGGCATAAACATGCCTAATGGTCAAGCCATAAAGTGTCATCAGCCAGAGGCTTATAAATACCTGGGCGTATTACAACTGGATAATATCAAACATGATCATGTGAAGAATGTGGTCAGTAAAGAATACACACAAAGAGTCAGAAAAATTCTCAAAAGCAAGCTCAATGGAGGCAACACCATCAAGGCCATAAACAACTGGGCTATACCTGTTATAAGATATACTGCTGGCATAATAAACTGGACACAGGCTGAACTGGACAATTTGGACAGAAAAACAAGAAAACTCATGACCATTCACCATTCACTTCATCCTCATAGTGATGTCGACAGACTATATCTGCCCAGAAAAACTGGTGGCAGAGGACTTTTACAAGTAAAACAAACAGTAGAAGAAGAAAAACATGCATTGGCAGAATACGTCAAAGAAAGTAAAGAACCTGCATTGATTGAAGTAAACAACCGGAAGCTTCTGAAAGTGCAGCAGACCAAGCATCAGTATAGGAAAACTGCAATGCAAACTAGAGCCGACAGTTGGCGCAATAAAGCCTTGCATGGGCAATTCCTCAACAAGATTGAAGGAAAAGTTGATAAGGAGAAGATCTGGTTATGGCTTACTAATGGAACACTGAAGAAGGAGACAGAAGGCTTGATTCTTGCAGCCCAGGAGCAAGCAATTAGAACAAATGCAATCAAAGCCAAGATTGAAAAATCAGCTGATGACCCAAAATGCAGACTTTGCAAGGAAGCTGATGAAACAATTGATCATATCCTCAGCGGCTGCAAGAAAATCGCACAGACGGACTACAAACAGAGGCACAACTACGTGGCCCAGATGCTTCATTGGAACCTGTGCCACAACTACCACCTACCAGTGGTAAAGAACTGGTGGGATCATAAACCTGAGAAAGTAGTTGAAAACAAACATGCCAAAATACTTTGGGACTTTCGAATTCAGACTGACAAGGTTTTGGAACATAATATGCCAGACCTCACGATTGTGGAAAATAAAAAAGTGTGGATCATTGATGTCGCCATACCAGGTGACAGTCGAATTGATGAAAAACAACAAGAAAAACTTAACCGATATCAGGACCTTAAAATTGAATTACAACGACTCTGGCATAAACCAGTACAGGTGGTCCCAGTGGTAATCGGCACACTGGGTGCTGTGCCAAAAGACCTTAACCGGCATTTGAAATCAATAAACATTGACAAAATCACGATCTGTCAGTTGCAAAAGGCCACCATACTTGGATCTGCACGCATCATACGAAAATACATCACACAGTCCTAGACGCTTGGGAAGTGTTCGACTTGTGATATAGTGATACGAAATCCAGCATATAAATCTCGTTTGCTGTGTATTACATTTTTTGTGAATAAATAATAATAATAATAATAATAATAATAATAATAATAATAATAATAATAATAATAATAATAACAACAATAACAACAACAACAACAACAACAACAACAATAACAATAATAATAATAATAATAATAATAATAATAATAATAATAATAATAATAATAATAATAATAATAATAATAATAATAATAATAATAATAATAATAATAATAATAATAGTGGCCAGAACCATGTGACTTGTGGCCCCATCATGTTTACAATCATACATAT